>JARDWD010000685.1:1800000-2263400 GCA_029034505.1 Ornithoptera priamus
CTTCTGATTGTTTCCACAATACTACACTGTATTCTGATTGTATTCATTTTAACACCACTGGGTTTTATTAGATAATATTCTAATAGTTCTGATTGCGATTATTTTAACTGAAATATCTGAGTGCAATCTGAGTGCGGCCCGGGAGTCTGAAACTATACGATGTTAACGTTCTGACGGTCGACATCGAAGTGACGCGCGCTTCCTAGCACGCCGCGCTCCGGGGTAGTGGCGCGCGGGGAAATTTCTGCGCCTACCCGACGGAACTAGGGCACGCGCATAACCCTATTGAATAAGGATGTCGATAATCTGAATTAGTTACATTTTAAATAGTAGGCTAACAATAATGCTGGTAACATTAAATAATTACATATGTCAATTTGCGTGAACACAAAAAAAGGTTGCATTTTTGGGACATCTCCCTACCCTTATGAGTTCCCAAGGTTGATCAAGGAAAGTGAAATTCCTGGAAATCGTGCACCTGGTAGACAATGGACGAAATGGTTTGACAACATAAAAGAGTGGACCGGGCTTAAATACCATCAGTTTAAAAGGAATGACGGAGGATCGAATTGGTTTTCCCAATCTGATCGCCAGACTTCAGTTGGAAGAAGACAATTAATGATGATAATGAGGTAATTTCTGACGTGAGGGTTTGAAGAAAGTATTTCGTGCACAATCGGGTAGTAGTCAAATTTCTGGCGGTAGAAGTCTCCGGCAACATAGACCTACCATCAAATCACTTTTCTTGTTTTACTTATTTATGGAGTACCAAAAAATCTTTCACATGAGACAAACAACGCTGGCGCCTTCTTGAGTCGGAGGCCAAGAGTCACTTCGGGTTTCTGCACCACAGGAGTACGTAAGTAAAAAATCTCTGCACTCATTCTTCATGAGAACGCCATCAAAAAGTTCATTAGGAAAACTCTCGCCATTACATTAATGACGTCGCGCGCAAAGTGCATCGCCTAAAAAAAACCCCCCATAATTTATACTTTAAAAATTCGGTATTAAAATTTCACCTGTCGCGGGCACGTCAGGAGCCTGTATAATAACGATATTATACCAAAACTCGGTATCGGACCGCCGGACCGGTCCCTACCGGTTATCAATGGGCCATGGTCCCGTGGGTCCGGCGCAGTTCGGCTTACGGGCCGGCAAAAAGTGTGCCGCTGTGGGCAATTAAGAAATATGCGGGTACCCGGCGAATTTCCGCCAATACCCTGGTGCTCCGAGTTTGGATATAATATGCGAGGTTTTTTTTTGATAAAATTATAGTCGATAACGTCGCTCCGGTTCGAGTGCTTAAATGTTGTAGGGTTTTGGACCATTTAAGCGACTGAACTCATTACACGTGGAGGGACAATTATAAATTTTCTTCCGGATGTTCACCCTGGACTTCAATTGGTTTTTATTAATAAGTTTATGTTTATGTGGAACAATATTTAACAACGATTCTATATCTAATGAAAAGCTCTTAGTGGTAAAGCTCGTTCGTTTAGGAGTTTAGTCACACTTGTTTTAAGATTCTTTCATTTTTTTTTTCAACTATTACCTAATAAACACAGTGCGGCCATTTAGTTATTATGTATTATACACATTTTCTGAATCAGAGGTGTCTGTTTAGTACAATTTCCATGTCTGATGAGAAGCCGTAATATATCTCAGAGTAACCTAACGATAAGATACAGCATTTCAGTGTTACCAAAATATAAAATGTAATGAATTAACTCAAAAATCCATATATATATATATATCATTCTTATTATATTTTCATTGCAAACACTTAAAACTACTGAGCTTTTTAAGTATCATTAAGTCTCTGATGATTGAGTTCAGGTAGGTACCACCGGAGCGCACTATTTCTGCCCCCAAACGGTACTGTACAAACATTAATGTATTGTCTCAACGCGACTATTAAGTGCAGTATATATCAACCTGACTAATACCACCTAGTTATGGTATTGCGTGTCACTTACCATCAGGTGAACGTCCCGTTCATCTGGTCACTTCTATATCACAACAATTAGTTCGCACGTCACGGACGCCACGCCGTTTAATACAATTAAACCATACCGAAATGTTGCAAGGTAGCGAGTAATTATTTATAAGTGGACATAAATCATCCCACTCCTCATTATGGGCCCCCGGCACTTGCATTTAATGAAGTGAGACTCGAGGAGTAGTAAACTCTGTTTTTTTTTGTTTTTATTTTTCACACGTACAAAAAATAGGGCGACGGCAACGATAGGATCGGGCCGCCGGCAAAAAAGACCGCGTACGGTTTTTTCTCATTTCCCATGCGACACGCGCGCCGCGTGAACACGGCACGGACACCGCACCCTGGTCTTCACAAAATATTTTCAATGTTCTTCGACTCCGCGACCTTATCTCCGCATGTGTGATGTAAGGCCCTCGCCGCTACATCATCATTATCAAACGACGGACAGTCCACTGTTAAAAACAGATTTGTCATAAAGCATTAGTTTTGCGCCGTTTGAATTCAGTGGCTCCCAGCGATTCTTTTGATTTCCTCTGTCCACCTAGTGGGGGGTCTGCCAACCCTGCGCATCCTTGTGCAGGGTCGCTCCAGGGTCGGTCACCCACTAACAAATGAATAAACAGATCTTATCGTTACTACTGGGACGCGGAGCTTTCTCTCATAAGGAGAGAGTCTAACGATGATCAAGTTGCTTGGTGGTCATCACATGTCTATGAAAGCTGTTCTGTACCGGTGGTAGGGTTAGGTAGGTAGTTGCTGGAGACTGTCTATGTAGATATTACCGCAGCTCCACTTTCTGCCGCCAAATAGTAGTGGTACACACGTTACCGTGTTCCGGTTTATAGGGAGTTGTAGCTGGTGTTGTTACTAGAGTCTTAACATCATAAGTCTTAAGGTTAATTACTTCGGAAGCTCAAGCATAATAGGAAACAAACCCTCGCTTCTTCTACACTCACTGAACATGACACATATGTTGTGTAAATATTCTAAAGTGTACAACATTATGAGCACGAGGATACAAGAAATATCAAATGCAACATAAACTTTGTGACCTGAGAGTTGCTGATGGCATCTGTCCAGATGTTCATCGAATGGCTAATGCATGTATCTATTGCTGGAAGTGCCTCGTTACAGCAGCGAGGTGCACGAGTGGGTATAACAAAAAAGTGTATTCAGCACGTTTCGTTGCTCGCCGTCGTACCGGGGCCATTACTCCGTCTCCAGCGCAGCCTCATTTGATCTGGAGCGGTCCGAATATTTTTTTTTTCGCGGAGCTCGCACGAGTTTTGACAGTCACTCACCGCGCCGGTGGGCCCGAGACGTTTCATCAACGATATAAAGTCTCTGGATGTGACCGGTATTAAAAAAAAACTGGGAGAATTGTTCTACAACAAAAACCTTAAAAAAGAGATATCAATATCAGATCAGTATAAAAGTCGTAGTTTGTAAATCTAGAATCTAGCAATGAAGTAAGTACTAGAATTTGGATTTCATTTATAAGCTACTGTGGTGGCAGGTGTTTATTGCTGGAGACCATCTAAATACTTACCACCGCACCGCCAGAGCAAACATTACTATGTAATCGCTTGAAGGATGTTGTAGCTAATGAAATTACAGGTAACAAGACATCTTAGTATCATTATCTTACCAAGATCTGATGTTGTGAGTAGCTCGATCCAAATGTCATCCTAACTAGCATTACGATCTTATGGGCAGGAGTATCAATTACCACCAGGTGAACGTCTCGCCTTGTCTTATTGGCCTTGTTGATCGTCAAGTAATAAAAAATGGTAACAGATATTTGAATAACTCACCCTCGCGTTATTCATTACAAATCTGTATTACCCTGTACCGTTGCTGAAGGTTCTTGGGTTGGTATGTGCAGTATATAGAGGTCACAAAGAAAGCAGCTGCTTTTGTTCTAGAGCGACTCTTTCTCGATAGACTTTCTCCTGTTTTATAAGAGAAAAAGCATCAACATGGTCATAGTTCGCTTCCAGCGATACCGCAGACTCTCCAAGTACCTGATACTCTGCAATTTTCGGCCCGCGTAATTGGCGAGTGGCGACGATACGGAATTTTGTGCATAAGCAAAATAATGAGTAGGAATCTGTAATTGGGAGATCGGGAGATTTCATCAGCGGTCCACTGCAACATGCTTGTAAAGCGCACGACAAGATGGCGGACAATTTGATATTAATCATTCGCTTCCGCTACAGTATTCAGCCGCAAAGATTTTCGAGATACATCCGAATGAATATTTTTTTTTATATAATGAAGCGACGAGACGAGCGGGACGATCACCTGATGGTAAGTGATACGCCCGCCCATAACAACATGAGGCTAGTTAGGATGATATACACTGGACCACATTGCGCTCGTCGCATTGAGACAAGGTTATGGTAGGTTCCTGTCGCCGGAGACCATCTAGATAGGTATCACTGCAGTGCCTATTGCAGTCGACAAGCAGTACTGTGCAAACATTACTATGTTCCGGTTTGAAAGACCAATATCTATTACTAGTAACAGGTCTTTGTTGCCGGAGACCATTTAGGTAGGTATCAACGCAGCTCTTATTTCTGCCGCCAAACACCAGTTTGCATCCATCACTGTGTTCCGTTTTGAAGAGCGCTGCAGGTAATGAAATTGTTTGGGTAATGAGATTCAACATCTTACATGTAAAGGCGACGAGGACTATGTGGTAGGTATATTATGTCCTCATTAGCGCCACTTTGTTTTATTTTATTCTACGAAGCTACCAGACGAGCATCATATTTATGTGATGGTGATACGCTTGCCTATAACATTGTTATAGGCAGATAAAAAAAACCTTAAATAAGACCGATGGTCTGTTCTTTCGAATTACAGATGTAGTATTATAGGTTTGAGAGTTTACTGGTAGTAGGTCTTCACCCTCAGTCAGGGGTTGCCACCGCAGCGATTACTTCTACCGTTTAATACTGGTGTATTATTTTATTTATATATAATCTTTATTGTGACATATAACATTAGATGTCACAATAGGCGGACATGATGCCTATGTACATCCTCTGCCTGTCAGCTCAGATAATGGGGGATGCTGTGTTATGTGAACAGGAAGTTACATTTTAACGCAAATTAAAAGTACATATATACTATGTACGAATAAATACTTATATATAAATTGCTGGACTAAGAAGTCTACTGTCCAAAAGCGACAACGATGACGTGGTGCAGTGATTATAATCTTAATTACCGTCGCATTTTAAAGTTTAGGCGTGTTACTCATTATCAGCTGACAGACGTCCAATGCTGGAAATTTGCCTCGCCCAAAGATCTCCACATTGATCAATACTGCGCTGCCCGCGTCCAGCTGCTTCCCTCAACGTTCACCAGATCGTCGGACTACCTGATTGGGGGCCTGGCAACATTACATATTCCAGTACGCAGTTACGATTCAAGGAATTTGGTGCTCCATCGGCTGTCAGTTCTTCAAGCGATGCCATCAATGACATCAAAAAGTTCTCTAAGTCCCGCCTCCCCTGCCTTCCCATGTTACTTACAATCAGATAAATGTTCGGTTCGAGATGCTTTATCATAATAATATGGTGCTTGGAGTTAACACGTTGATCGATTACTAGTAATTTCGTTAATATTAAATTGGTGATGGTGCAAGGTTCGCGTTACGTACAGACGAGCGCCCTTTAGCCGGCAATCGTTTAATAACACATTGTCAATACACGAACGGACGGGCGGGCGAGCGACCTTCCGTTCCGTGAGTGTGGCCAATTACCGACCACGCGTCGGCTGGACGGCGACCACTCGCATCACTTTGGACAATTATTAACACGAAACGTTCAGGCGTGGCCACCGCGAGGCAAGGTGACCATGAGTGGCAATTAGGCGGTTTTCTTAACAACCCTCCCGCCGCCGGATTCACACGAATTGTTACTCATATTTCTCAAGTTTGAAGTATCAAATACTATAGAAATGCATGTAAACAGTAACTCGTTATGTAAAATTTTAAATATCTCCGTGGAGCAGCAGCAGCTGACGTCGCTGGAGAACTTAGCGTTCCGAAGAATTGCGGTTCGATTCTGTCATGAAATATTTAGATGGTAATAGCATGCGAGACCAGGAGTATTCAGGACTACCACATTTGGCATAAATTCATTTGTATTTTAAGTTAAGTTTTATCTCATTCATATTCTCCCCGAGGGTAACCCCAGCGAAAATTGGCCATAATGAATTGTGTAAGGCTGTGGAAGTGTGGTACGAAAAATCAGCAATATTACGGACAATGGTAATGGGAAATCAATCGGCTCCCTTTGATTAATGGGCCCCTCCCAGTGTCTCCGCAGACGCTGCCAACTCTATTTCAATACAACTCCTCCCACAATTACTAAAGGAGGAGATATTTTTTATGGAAAATAGATCACCGATTTCAATATATATTAATATCATATATAAATTGATATTTCTCATAAAGATTTAAAAATAATGTTAGACAAAATCGACCAGGATTTTTTTTAAGTAGAAGAACGAGTAAGCAGCAATTATGGTAAATTACATCCTTCGCCAGTGGGGACATCCGGAAAAAAGGCGTAGTCTTATACCAAAAGAAAAATTCCAATCTGTCCTTCCCTATGTTTTTATCGGATAATATCCTGAACGGCTTAACCGATTCTGACGGAATCTTCACTGGCGTATAACTAAGGATGTAATTAATCGATAAAACAAATTTCGCTAAAGAAAAGTATCGAGGGTTCCGTACAAAATAAACCTTTAATTTGTAAACCCATTCAGATTTTCACCAATCACAGTAAAACCAAGCAAAGCGTATGCTGGATTTACTTTGTTTCAAATGAGGAAGGAAACCTGTGTTCAGCAGTGGACTTCCACCGACCGATGATGATGAAGTATAAATGCTCACATTTAAGCCGTTTTACTACGAGACTTAAAAATAATTTAATTTGGCGAAACATTCGTAAAGGGAATTTGAAGTGTTTATATATCACAGTTGAAACAAGTAGCTGTTATTTAATTAGTGTACTTGTTATGGACATTTCCGCTGATTAATATTACTAATTACAATAATTAAAGTAGTTCGAAATTTGAACTACTGTTGCTATATTATGTCCACTGCTGACATAATCAGACTTTCGTTTGGCGCAGTCTAGATATTATGAAGTGTAATGACATTTGTCGTTTCATGAAGCATATTGCCTAATTTTGATGTTCGAGCGGGAGGAGCAGTGATGATGTTTCTCCTTACTCTGAATCAGATTCTTGTTCGAAACGTATGTTTATTAATATTACAGTATGGTGTGGTAGCCAGCTGGACGGATACGAAGACACCATAAACCACCATCCATACTCAACACCAAACGGCCCTGAAAGAAATCATGGTGCCTCCATGTTGTTAGACGAGCGATCAGATACTGTGTCAGTTATCTTCCATAACACAGCCGAAACTTTTTTTTTTGTAAATCCAAATCGGTACGTACCCTCTATTTTACGTGATATAATTACCAACTGAACAGTCGGTGGTCGCTGCCAACACCACCCAATGGTAGGTTTGTCTTCGCAGAGTTCGCTTAGGTGAGCACTATCTCAGCTTATTTCTACCCCTGAGCAATAAATTACAAAAGTTTTTTTTATTCAACGAAATGACAGGACGAACGCGGCGTTCACGTGATGGTAAATGATACGCTTGTCCATAACAATATGGCGCTAGTAGGGATGGAATACACAGCATCCCATTGCGTTCGTCGCCTTGAATCCGTAACTGGCGGTAGGTCTCTATTGCCGAAGACTTCCTTGGTAAGTTACGAAGTGTAATGTGTTCCGGTTTGAAGGATATTATTGGTAATGTAATTACTAGGATAAGAAGACAACTTATGTCTCAGGTGACGAGCGCAATGTGGTGCAGTCTATAACATCTTATTACTCATCATCAAGCAAATTTCCTGCGCGTCTCGTCGCGTAATTGTATAAAAAAAAAAATCAGCAGACCTTTAAATCCCAGTGAACAGAACTCATAAGTTCCATACATATGTAGATCAGCGATCTGGGGAGGAATGTCTGTCTGTGTGTTTATTAACATGAAGGGAATAAATTGTTAGTGCGCGCATCAACATGACAATGTGACGCGAGTGTGTTTGTGTGTTTGTGTGTGCGCCGGAGATTTATGAGGGCGGCTCCTATTGTGCTTTGGCTAAAAACTCCTTAAACTTGCGCCTTTGTTATTATAATGATACTTTGATAGTTTATTATTTACTATGCTTCTCCCCGCTACTTCCGTCCGGAACGTTATCTCTTTTCTTCGTGTATTCTAAAAGAGCAAATACGTTAAGAGCTTTTGCGTGTATAGAAACTATTCGCTTCTATTTAACTAAGTAGTTAGAAAATACGACAAACACTATATCATATCAAAAATCTATACGATCTTCGGCGGAAGTACAAAAGTAGAAGAATTGATAACTCATTGAAGATTCAAAGGATCTATTCGTTTCTCTTATAACGCGAAGATCTCTTCTGTTCTATTCTGGCTTCACACACAGTGATGTTTTGTACCGTCCTTGCCGCACTTACGGCGCAGAGACATGGGACCAGACCATCGGGCTGCTCCACCGAATCAAAGAAGCACAGCAAGCGATGGAGAGAGCTATGCTTGGCATTTCTCTAAGGGACAAAATCCGGAACGAAGAAGTCCGACGGAGAACTAAAGTTGTCGACGTAGCTCGCAAAATCTGCAAGCTGAAGTGGCAGTGGACCGGCCATGTCTGTCGTGTGAGTGACGACCGATGGAGGAGAAAAGTCTTGGAATGGAGGCTGCGTACAGATCGCAGAAGTGTAGCACGCTCTCCTTCTAGATGGACGGTCGGAAGTGGGTGGATGCGAAAAGCTGAGAATTGAATTTAATGGAAGACATTGGGGAAGGCCATTGGGGATGATGATGGTGATGAATGTTGATGATTATACCAGATGTTCACATTGTAGATTTGCTGTTATAATATCTTTCATGTATCCGACTGTCCACGAATCTGAGAGTATTCTGTGCGGTTGCACTTCATTAGGCTCAATGTCATTTAATATAAATTTTTAACTAATTAAATGATTGATTCGTGATTACAGCACCCATTTTTGATCATCGGGTATTAAAAATGGTTCGGAATGGTGCCAAGGTTGCCCCGACGTGCACGCGCCTTGCGAGGCGCTTGTTAATGCAAGAATGCGCAGACGTACCCCGTTAATTGCCAACTTTAATGGCATTTGAACCTCCCACCTTTGAGAACCGAACCCGCTAATGGTATCCGGAATCTGGACCGCGTCAGTTAATTGCATAAATTATTTCTTTAGCTCTTCATTCGTATGCGATTTGCATGCAACTTTGTATCTGGATGTCGCTGGGTCATCAACTAATTTAGGTTCGTTACGCTGTGCATGCTTGCAATGCATTTACTGCACTTATTATTTATAATCGACTGAACAAGTAAGACTAATTTATATATTTACCTCAACATCGTAATGTTACATCCACCATCATCAGCCGATAGACGTCCACTCCTGGATATAGGCCTCCCCAAAGATCTCCGTGCCGCTCGCATCACCGGACACCACTTCCCACCACGCTGCCCTAATGCGGGTTTGTGGGAGCCAGAACCTCGTTTGTTGATTAGCAGGGTGCACCACGAGCAGGTGAGGTTGGCTTGGGTCCCGTGAGTTGTTGTGCGGGACCCCTTATACCTTTACACATCAATATAAGGTATATTCAATTCAAAAAGATATCTTATACCAGTCCACCTCTGGGTTAAGATGTTAACATGACAGTGGTCATATACCAGGAGACAACTTTTCCTTAATCTAGCAGTCATCTAACTTAAAAATGTTATAAATTTTATAAGAAAAAAAAATCTTAAATATATGAGAAATATACTATATGGAGGGTTTTGGCGTTTGTGATATAGAAAGTACAGATCGGATTCGGGCTTACTATACCACAGTGATGTGTCCAAGGATGACTGTGCTGCTTCCTGGGTACTGCATACGTGTTTCTGTAGGAACATAGGTGTTCTTAAGCTGGAGGCAATCCAACTTTAAACCTATAACCTATATGAAACTCTAAAACGGTTTCCAAGAAGCTTACTGTAGATATCATATGATACTATTTAAACATAGTTCTATTCTATTTATAAGAATTGGTAGAAAAAAAAATTTTTTATTATTCAAGGAAACGACTAGACGAACGAGACGTTCACGTGATAGTAAGTGACACGCCTGCCCATAACAACGTGGTGCTAGTTTGTTATATATACACGGCTCCTCTTTAAGCTCTTCACTTTGAGACATAACATGTTAAATATCGTTACCACAGTAATTTCGCTAGATATAGCATCCTTTAATTCACTCTTCCACGGTTGAAATAGGAGGTGCGATGGTACTTACATTATCAGACAAACTTCTGGTTGCTGTGATGAAAATAAAAAAAAAATATGTGACAAATATAACTATATTATAACAGGTTTCGTCCCAGACATAACACGAGATGATGATCATTGTGTAAAAACAGTTTCGTAATATTTGAGAATCTATTAAAGAATAGTTTGTTGGGAATGAATGAGACCGCCCCGCCTTCAGGTCAACGACACCAATTATGAAAACAAAATTTTTGGCAGCAAGCTGATGTGGACCGCCGGCCCTTCGTTGTAATGGTGTCGACACACTGCAGCAGCACAATATCGAATGTGGACACTGATTTAATTTCATTTTGCCACAAACAATAATTGATACATTTTAAAGTAATAAACAAACGTGTTATAGGGGCTAATACAACCACTTCCTTCCTCATACCCTTTTTCCTATCTATATGGGGTGGCACTGTATGAACTTCCCTTCCACATCCCTCTATCAGCCGTCATATCTGAATTCACACTCTTCTTACACATGTCATCTTTCACACAATCCACCCACATTTTTTTCGATCTTCCTTTACCCTAACCACAAGGTAAATATATTTGGACTAGCTGTTCCCCGCGCGCTTTGCTGCCTGGTGTCACCCCTTTGGAGAAGGAATTTTATAAAACCCTTTCTTAACTGACCTCTAAACGGCATACATACATATACTAGAGGGGATCAAAAAGTAGTGAGAACGAGATAGAATACAATGACTATTGATAACTTAATAATTTATTTTTCCACATAGCCTCCGAGTCTCTCTGCACACCGAGTCCAGCGCTTTTCCAAGGCTTCAAACTCTTTAAAAAAAAAGTTTTGTCTTGGGCCTGCAAAAAGCTCTCCACGGCATCCATCACCTCGTTATCACCTTCGATACCTGTTTCCCCTTAAGTACTCTTCCAGTTTAAGTAACAGATAAAAATCGCTAGGCGCCAGATCTGGTGAATAAAGGGGGGTTGTCAACCAATTCGAAGCCAGCTTGCTGAATGGCAACCATCGCAACTGCCGATCTGTGCGCGGGTGCGTTGTCGTGATGAAACAGCACGCCTCTTCGAAGTTTCCCTCTCCTTTTCTCATATTCAAAGATTGTTTCAACATAGCATTGAATACTTCCATATGAAATGCCCGTTTCTTGAATTAAGTATCGGATGGTAACTCTTCCATCGCTCAAGACAATTTTCTCGACTATCGCAATATTTTCTCGGGTGAGTGACGTCGATGGACGTGGTGACGGCCGTAACGATGTTCGTCTTCGTGTTCGTACCCCCTACTCGAAATTGAGTAGCCCACCTTGCGACAGTGGAATACGGCGGAGCAGACTCTCCTAATGTTGCTTCCAGATCGCAATGAATCTCTTGCGTCGTTAACTTTTTTAAACCGAGCTATTTAATAACGGCTCGCGCTTCCTTTTTCTCCATTGTCCAGAACACGTGCCGACAGGAAGCAAACAAATGACTACATTCAGAAAAAAAAACAAAAGAGAATCGAAAAATTTTTTCTCTATACAAATATGTATCTAAGCTATGCCAGTATTTATTTATTTTTTCTTAACAAGGAGTATATATGTCGTTCTCACTACTTTTTGATTCCTCCTAGTATATCACACCTCGGTCCCAATGGGGTAGGCAAAAACCACCTCTCTCCACTTGCTACGTTCCTGGCACACCTCTCTCGGCTTCCTCCACTTTCATGAGCGCCTTCATGCATGCTCGTCGGTTGCGAGTACTCTTCACCCGGCCTTTCTTTAGTACACATCTTCGATTTGATTGAAATACATCCGCCTAGGTCGACCTGCACCGATTTGTACAATAATTCTTACCTTATATACCTCTTCCGTTAATCTTCTTTCATCCATTCTTCAACATGACCTAATCATCTAAGCATTCCATTCTCTATCTTTGTCACTACATCTTCAACCGCGCCGCAACGCTTCCTTATCACACTGTTCCTCACTTTGTCCATCAGTTCCATTCCAGTTATACTTCTCAAGCTTCTCATCTCCACGGCATTAATTATTCTTTAATTTTTCTACTACCATACCCAACATTCACTACTATACATCAGTGTGGGGATCAACACGCCTCTATGCACAGCTAGACGTGCTCTCTGTGCCCTCCACCAAACCGCATTGGGCCAGCCTGGTGGGAAATTGCTCAAATCCCTCCATATGACTCCTACAAACGAAGGACGCGAGAAGCCACTTGTTGCGGGCATTGCAGAATCGAACGATGTGGAGATCTTTGGGAGAGGCCTATGTCGAGCAGTGTACGTCTATCGGCTGATGATGTTGATACATAATCATCATCATCAGCCGATTGACGTCCACTGCTAAACACAGACTACCTCCAAAGATCCCCAGGTTTGTAGGGGTTTATATGGGGGATTTGAGTCATTTCCCAACACGCTGGCCTAATGCGGGTTAGTGGGAGCCAGAGCCTCGTCTGTTAATTAGCAGGGTGCACCACGAGCAGGTGAGGTTGGCTTGGGGCCCGTGAGTTGGTACAACAATAGATTTTTCAACAAGAGCATCTGTCGCTAGCGTAAGAAATCATATTTGTATTAAGATTCTCTGTAATATTGTCTACTAATTATTTTGTATGATTAATGTAAATAAACAAAAATAAACATATGCAAAACGAACATGAGTTAACTGTTAGGAAAATAAAATTTAAGTTACGTATTAAGTATATTAAAGTATAAAACTATCTGATGCATACTTGAAAGTGTCACACTATTTGACGCAATATACGAAATGTTTCCTGTATATATACATATATATCTATGTATGTGCACTTCTGATAAGCAATGATAAGTTATATCAAGTAACAACTGTCGTTACAACAGCTTTTTTTATGCAAAGAAGTTATGAGACGAACGGGACGTGCACCTGGTGGTAAGTAATACCCTTGCCCGTAACAACGCAGCGTTAGTATGGTATACATGACGTCTTGAGACATAAGATGTTAAGTCTCGTTACTCCAGTAATTTTAATAGCTACAACTCCATTCAAACCGGAGCACAGTAAAATTTCTACTATTTGTGGGGTGCAATAGGAGCTGCGGTAGTACTTAGACAGTGTCCGGCAACAGCAATATACCACCAGTGAAGTAAGCTTGTGTGTCAATATAGCTGCACGTTTAGTGTGAAGGTGCCCTTACTTTGGTATTCGTAACAGAGATTTAGCCCAGCGATGAGACACGCGACTATTCACACGCGCCTTTGCCCAAAATAAACACCAACTAACGACCCCTTGTAGTTCTTTAACAATTGTCTATAGATATTTCTCGTTTCCGTTCGCTGGATTGCGTCTTACTACTATTTATAGACAGACTCCTAAATTGGTGATGTGAATTAGTTGATGGTTTCTCCGTAAACAAGGTGTCTGTGACGAGTAAACGAACAGTACTCATAAAGGCTCAATTTCCACAAGGTACTTTTGGAGAGGTAGTAAGGATTTATACGACCACGACCACGTACCGGAAGACGAATGAAGAAGTAATAATTGCGTTGCGCGAAAGTTGTGGAAAGCGCCTGGATGCGAGCAGCGCAAGATCTATCAATGTAGAGATCTTTGGGCGATGCCTATGTTCCCCTGTGGACGTCTGTCGGCTGATAATGATGAGGATGATGACCTGTCAGAACCTCCTTGGTAGTCATCTTCAGAGAGTTACGATGGGCTTCGGTACCTCTTTAGGAATCGGTTCCCTCCATTACACATAAAACCACAAAGGAACAGGTCTATTCTAATTCGTGTTAAGTAATCTGACCAACTGGTGTCGTAACGTATTCGGAGTACGACTGACATTCAGTCAATCACGACTGACATCATCCAAGGTTTAATCTAGATGGATTTTTTTTTTATTTCACAAACGACTACAAGAATTGTGGTAGAACTCAAGATAGACACAAATTCGCATCTCTTTCGGCGAACCTCCTACAATGAAGAAGTAATAATTTAAGAAGAAGAGGAGAAAAGTCATCGTGAATGAAAAAAAATCTCTCTGCTATTTGTAACTTTATAAGATGTAAGAGTGAATTGGAGGAAGAATAGCAGCTCGTGATAAAAACCTCCTCAAATCAGTGTACGTAGTGTAAGAAGTGTTCAGATGGAGTGATGACGCAGAATGATTGGTCAGAACTGGATGGCCAAGAACCAAGATGAAAGGGACTACACTAGGAGTGGCTAATTAACATGATTACCACATAAGTAATGTTATCAACCTTAGCACTTTGATAATGTGATCAGCGGAAGTAGGTACAGCGAAGTTTAATTTACCTCTGAAAGACCCAACATCTTGTTTCAAGCAACGAGCTCAATGTGCTGCAATGTTTTTCTTTTATTGTTTCGGGGAGGAAATATTCGAATACTACCCTTCTTCTGGGGGAAGTCAGGGTTATCTTACTCACTAAAACCCCATCGGTGTTCTGTACCAGTGCATTCGGAGAGGCTCCGGAATCTCTTATAGAACGCATCGGTACCTCTCTACACCTTGTGTTAACACGTCTCTGAGGAGGAGCCTAACCCTCCTAGTCATTGTGCTGCAGTGTATAACACCCTAATTAGCGCCACGTTGTTATTGGCGGGCGAATGACTTTCTATCAGGTGAACGTCAGCAGGTAGATGTCCACCACAGCATAACAAAATCCTTTCTATTCTTAATTATACATAAGTTAATTTTAATATATGCAATATAGGAAACTTCAAATACCGTCCATTTAAAAAAAAATCGTACAAAGATGTACAGACATCTATTCCTGTTTAGTGTAAGAGAATCTTGCTGATGTTGAATATCCTGGAAGCTGTCCTCGTATTACTGTTATTAACTATGGAGGAAGGTGAATAATGAAATTAAAGGGATTATGAGGTTTATTATTTTTATTTTCTCTCTTATCCAGTTGCTCTATATAATAGATCTTAACAGCAACTATCCTACCAACCAGTCCAGCCGGGGTGGTGGGAAATGGCCGAGGTCTCCCCATATGAATCCTTTAAATCGACGGCCTGCAGACCCGACGATGCGGGCAGCGCAGTATTGATCGATGTAGGGATCTTTGAGGGAGGATTATGTCCATGAGTGGACACCGATCGGCTGACGATGATGATGCACGGGATGCGAACCCTGGCCCGCACGCAACGAGCTCGCGTGTAGTTCGCGCCGCGGGCGTCGGCAGTAACAATGTGAATAGCAAATGAGCGGCCATTCATTACGGACGACGGTTTTACTTTATTTGCGAGCTGACTGAGAGACGAAGTAACATCCTGCCAACGTACCGTCCGCAAAATCCACGAAGATATTCACGTTTACTGTCTTATGAAATATATTCGTATGATACCATCAGATGGGATACTAATCTTCTACTTCTTCATGTGCCTCTCCAACTAGTAAAGATTGGACAAAAGATCTACAAATCCTCTTTCGTTGCGTGCTAGGTGGATCAGCTAACTTTAATACAAAGATATTATGAATAGATAAAAATGAGAAAACTGGATTATCCTGTCAAAAAAATGTGTACTAGATCGTCGGTCTGCATTGTGGTGGAACACACTTGCAAACTTTGCCGCTCTATCAGATCTTCAATACCAGCAAAAACGAATCCTGTGTGAATCATTTTCTACTGCGGCCTGATTAATCATTCGTAAGGATTATTACACTGCGCTAGCCAATTTGCGGTCTCCATACAAGAGTCTTCATGCCCTAGCGTCCATCCGATCTCGTTATATATCCCGTCCATTGCTACATTAGCTGGACTATATAAGCGACTTCTGTTCTACGGAACTCTTCATTCCTTAACTTGATCACGTAGAGAAAGACCTTTTGTTTTTTGATTTCAGGGGGGAGATCTTCAAAAGATACCTTGCTACTGGGAGGAAGTCAGAGTTATATGAGATTCTAACTGGCTAAAACCCTCTCGAGCGATAAGGGCCCCAACCCTCAAGGCCCGCGAAACTCCTACACTCTATTAGTCGCCTTTTACGACAGGCAGCGCTTACCTTAGTCTTATTATTATTGGCTCGAGGCTACAGGACTGACGCAGACGAAGACCTAGCATTGCTCTCTCCATATTCCAGCAACTTTGAACTTTCTCACGAGATCTATGAATACTTACACTTGGGTTTCTTTAGACATATTCTCATAGAGCCATTTCCGGCAAATTTTTTTGACAGTTTACTAAATAAAAAAAATAGTGATTGTGTAAAAATTGATAACTTGTCCTGAAATGTGAGATGCGTTCACAGAGTCACCGCTAACTGTGAAATCTTCACACTTTCCACTGGCTTTCTTTTTCACTGGCTTGATTTTTCGTTTCGCGTCGCGCAAATTTGGGGCAGAGCTGAGAGAATCGACATCACGACTCTGAGCCGGTGCCAGGAGCCTGTTAGTCGGAAATAGGCCGAATCTTGATAGACTTGTTACGAGATCTTTTAAAAAAAACATAACTGCCCACCACTTTTGCTATAATTGAACGGGACGGTGCTGAATGATGGAACAGTGAGCTTTTATACGTGGACCGTGGTGAGTAATGTGTAAATGTAAAGTATATATGGGGCTAGTTCCTAACTGCACCAATTTACGCTGAAGCACAACTGTTTGATACATCATCTTGTCTAGTCCTCAACGCCTTCAAACTCCAACATAGTACTGTTTGGTGGTCATGAGTCCAAAAATTATCAAGCGCTCTCAATCAGATTTACTATATAGAGACTATTGTACTATATATTGGTGGTAGGTCTGTTGCCGGATATCGTCTAGGTAGGTACCACCGCAGCGCCTATTTCTACAGAAAAACCATAGTGTTCAAAGATTACTGTGTTCCGGTCTGTAGGACGCTGTAGCTAGTGTAATTACTGGGGTAACGAGACTCAATATCTTACGTCACATTCGAACATCTCGCCCGTCTCGTCGCTTAATGGAATAAAAAAAAATATAGGGATGATCGCCAAGCGGTATCGACAAAATCTTACTACCATTCAAACTTTCCAACAGGTAGGCCCAAAATTGAACTTATGGCCTAATACGAAGCCAGAACTATTAAGTTTGTTCATCTTATGAGAGATCGACTGCGATGATACTGATCTCCTGCCTTATACTGTTACTAGATATAAAATCTTATTAAATCTTTACTTATATTTCCAACCATATTAAGATTCATAGTTGATGAGACGAGCGCAATATAAATATCCTAATTAATATCACTGACCATCACGACAAGTCGGTAAGGTTGTCGAGTGGCGCCCGCGTATCGGTACACGTAGCATTGGAGGCCTCTCACGACGATCTGGTGAGAATTGCGTGAACCCACTGGATGCGAACAACGCGGGGCCGATCGATATGTCGATCTTTGGGAGAGGCCAATGTCCAACAGTGGATGTCTATCAGTTGATAATGATGACCATTAAGACCTTACTCCTGTTGTCGACTCGGACAAAAATTATTGCTTATAGTGATATGTAGATAATATAAATTAGGCAAATTATTTGCTCCAGATTTACTGGTGTGTGGAACAGACCCTAGAAGGAGAGAAAGAGAGATAAATATATATAATAGAGAAGACATCAATCTGTTCTGCCGCCTGTACCAGAAGGATGGCTGTGGGAAACTTGCGCAGGCGTCGCTGCTAATTTAGTGCAAACATGCATGTTCGCTTGCCTTTTTGTTTTCGTTTGTTTACATTTCGGAAGCGCGCAGATGACATCGAATAGTTACGACTTCCATTTTTGTAAATACATAAAATTTATTGTTGTGTAAACACTTCATGCTGATGTCAGAGGAAGGTCGCAAAAGGCATAGGTTTTAAAGTCATACATTAGCTTATGATTACACGTGGCCGAGATGCGAATGTTAAGATGGATGTGTGGTGTGACGGGGATGGATAAAATTAAGAATGAGTATATTAGAGGAAATCTGAAAGTTGCTCCGGTGCCAGAGAAATTGAGGAGTAAGGGGTTGGCATGGTACAGGTATGTTATGCGGAGGGATGACGGGCATATAACAAAGAAAATAATGAGAATGAACGTGGATAGTTATCAGGGTAGAGGAAGACCGAAGAAAGTGTAGATGGATTGTGTGAAAGATGACATGTGTAAGAAGAATGTGAATTCAGATATGACGGCTGATAGAGGGATGTGGAGGAGAAATACATACTGTGCCGAAACCACATAGCTGGGAAAAGGGCAAGAGGAAGAAAAGAATTCCAAAATTACGAAAAGAAACCAATCATTCATTAATGATCCAACTGCTCTGTACGGAGTCGCAAGTTGGGATATTTCAACAGCATCAGAATGCTTTTGAATAGTATCATAGTCGTATTGTAAGGATTAAGTTAATCATGTGTGTAAGAGTTCCCGCACAACAACTCACGGGACTCAAGCCAACCTCACCTGCTCATGGTGCATCCTGCTAATCCACAAACGAGGCTCTGATTCCCACCAGTCAGCATTGGGCCAGCGTGGTGGGAAATGCCCTAGATTCTTCCATATAAATCCCTACCCGATCGTGTGGGAATCTTTGGGGAAGGCCTATGTCCAGCAGTAAACGTCGATGATGATGATTGTGCATGCGAACATTTCCTTATCTAATTCAATTTAAGAACTGACTCTTAACCGTGTTTGCACAGTATTTAGATGCTGCAGTCAGTTAACTATAAATGTTTAAATCGATGTTTATTTATCGATTTTAACGAATGACATAAAAACTAATCTCAACTGATAGGTTGTTGGTAGATAAGATGAATGATAAGACTGATAGTAAAATGCTTCCTTTTGGTTATATTCACTTACATATTTCCTTGCATTGCTTGGGGAAATCAATATCCACCAGACGACTGCCCTGGACTGATGATGATGATATAATATTAACCCATATAAAAGACGTAATAATCACTGAGTGCCGTCTTCAACCTGAAGTCAGGCGGTCAATCGGAGAAAACTTTTACGATCCTTACTCTTATGTCGTCGAAATACCTTCTCCGTTATCATCCATATGCTCGTCTCCCGTGCATCTTAAATTACCTCGTTTGGGAATCTTTCCGTAAAGATTTATTTGCGCATTTTGTGACCTGAAAATAACACTAAAGCATATCGATTGCGACAATACGCGCAGTGTTGGTAAGTTTGTCAAAAAGTAGCTTAGCGATTGATAAGGCAGACTTCCTGAATCGTGACCTCGGCAACATTCGTTACGCCTAATTTATCTTGCGCCAAACCGGTGATAAGGCATCACTGCCGCAGCGAATTCCATAAGCCGACCGTGTGATATAATGATAATAATCATCAAGTACTTCTAGTGCAGGCTAAATCACATTCTGAAGAGAGATCTGGGAATGCGTTTTACTTCTGAAAAGAACTTTTTATTGTTTCGAGGGGGAAATCTTTAAAAAAGATGCACTGTCTTTTGGAGTAAAATCAGAGTTATATGGAGATTTTTATCCACTGAAGCCCCTTCGGTGGTCACCTTCGGCGATTGGAGAGGTCACGGGATCTCTGTTCGGAACACAACCTCGGCCTCGCTAACGCTATGCTGAGATAGCCCGTCCCGGGGTCTGTTGTATGCAGACCCTCTGAAAAAAACCTAAAGTTAAATATTGTAAGGATAATAGTTCAAGGTTAATATAAAAAAGTAGAACTTCCGTTCCATAAAGAGCGTAAGACTAACTTTAGAGGAGACCAATATCTAGAAATAGACGTCTATCAGTTGAAATGATAATGATCACAGGTGTTCCTTCTGGACACAAGTTTGGGATTCTCGCTTATCGATGAGGTTCCATTTAATCAAAACCCTCAACCTCAAGGATTCTATTATCACCGTACTACGACAGACAAGTTAACTAAGTTTTATTCTTAATAGCTCCAGACTGAAGGCACTGTGGGCAAACATGCTATAAATTCAATGTTAAGAGCAGATCCCATAACTCCAGGTTAATGTTCAGCTCGAATAGAGGTTTAGTTAGATAGAAACACTCTGTCATTTGCAAACTTAAATCACACCAGTTGACAGAGTTAAGTTACGGAATGCTAATTAAAAGTTATAATTAATTTTACTTAAAGCATACCACCAAAATTTCGGAAAGTATTTCATCACGCGCTTTGCAACGGAATCAACTTAAGTTTTCATATTTAGATACAAGTCTCATATACACATGAGTTATAGATACCAAGAAATCCGAAACGCTGAATCTGTTTACTTCCAAAATGGACCATATGGATAGAGGCTTTAAGAGAAGTATTTAATTGCCTGTAAGGATTGCCGTTATCAAGTTATCTTATCATAATATGATTAACCCAGTTTGTGGTGTATGTATATAGAGGCGTTTGTTTTGAAATGTATATTTGTGTAGCCGCTGAATGCTTCGGTGTCAACTTTCTTTGGACAGCTTGCGATGCATAACTATTGCGACATTCCAAATCAAACGAAAACTGTAACAAGCTATTTTTTTTTAATGTTACACTTTATTTTAATAAGCGACTAGACGAGCGGGGACGTTTAAATAACGATAAGATGTACGCCTACCCGTAACAATATCTTTAGGTAATATATATATATATAATCATCATCAGCCGATTGACGTCCACTGTTGGACATAAGCCTCTCCCAAAGAATTCCACTTCGATCGGGAACGGATCCACATGTGGGGATTCGGGCTATTTCCTACCACACTGGCACAATGTGGGTTGGTGGGAGCCAGAGCATCATTTGTTAATTAGCAGGGTGCACAACAAACAGGTGAGGTTGCCGTGGGTCGCGTGAGCTGTCGTGCGGGATCCCTTACATCACTAATCCCCGAGACCCCTGAGATGTATAGATAGATATTAAAAATTAAATCTGGCTACCTCAGTAATTTCACTGTTTGACTATAAATATGCGAAACTAAATATAATATATTCATATTCATTTTGGTGATGGTCATCACCTTTGTTTCATCTCGACTGATCGACGTCCACAGTTGGTCACAGGGCTCTTGTAATGTATTCCACAAAACGTAGACTTACGTTTGGAGACCCCCCCCCCCCCACTAGGTACACAGATGTTGGGAGCTACTGAACTCGATGATAATTATATAAGAAAGCAGAGGTCTTCAAACAAAAGAAAATATAAGCGCCTAGTAAACAAAAAAAAGAGTAAGACGCTGGCGCTAACTTCCGGCTGTTATGCGGCCGCCATCGCTGATAAGCAATCAGCAACACGTGTGCCGTATCAGATGAACGCGATAGCTGGCGCCGGCTTTCGATAAAAATGGCGACGCGACTAATCCTACCACCAAATGTTTCAATAGATCTCAAGAACGCCGTCGTTGAAAACCCGTGACTCCACGCAAAAGATGGCGACTAATAAGATTTTTGGTGATAGAAATCAGTCGTAATCCTGACATCAGAAACAGCGTATGTTACGAAATTTCCAGCTGCAAACATAAAGCATGATGTCGATACTATGTTGTCGAGGGCAAAGCGAAATGGAGTAGAAGAAAAAGACCAACCTACCAGCATATGTGATAATGACTAGGAAGAGAAAGAGAGAGACGGTAAGCAAGCGATGCAGTAGCTATTAAAGCCCCTTCCGGCTACTGAACTGGATTTTATTTCGTGTAGGCAATTCAATAAACGATTTTGTAATAAGCAAATTTGTCACATCGACGGAGTCCTAGTTATTTGATACGTTCAGAACTTCTCAACCATTCGTGAAACATATATGAGAGATATTGCATTATTTAATTCCACCATTTCTTTAACCATCTGACCAATAGACAAGGCACAGCGAGTTACCACCCTAGCGTAGTTATATACCAGCAGTCGGGGGGTCAAGACAGGTTATGTCGGACTTCTACCAACTATAACCCCACGATGTTTCTCCTCGCCGTTTGGCGGCGGGGTTATGGGAACGTTTTTGCACCAACCGCGGCCCCGCCGGCGCTGGCCGCTTTCGCAGCCCCACCTCGGGAGGGAGGGATTTAACCCTTCCTTCCACTTCCGCAGGGGCACACCGGAACAAGCAGCGCGCCCTCTTCGCGGTACTTTGCAGTCGCGAGGGCGACGGATTTCCCCGAACGCGTCACCCAGAGGCCATGGGAGCCAAGAAAGAAAACTCTTTCTAGCTCCTTGCGGCAATTCCGATGTTGGGCCCGCCGCCACCCGTTGTTAGTCGCAGAGGGTACTCCGTCTGCGACTCCACCTCGGCTGCAGAGGCCGGTATAAAAACCGTCCCTGCAACCTCCGGCCGCTCCGGTGAGCTCCAGTTATCCAACCGGTGCTCTAACCTGGAGCGAGGTTCCTCTTCGCTTCACCGTGGGCGACTCAGCAACGATTACTGAGCCCCTCCGCCACAAGGCGGGAACCTATTGGGGGACCCCAGCGTAGTTAACACCCCAAGATTGCAGCCAAAGAGGTTTATGTCCTGGTTCTTGATAATGTAACGAAGTACATTAATTTATAAAAATAAATTAATAATTCTTTAAAAATATTAAACAATAAGACCGTTTAAATAACTCTAATAAAAGTCATACAAATTTATAAAGTTGAAAATATAATTTAGCGAAAGTTAAGAATGAAATAGATGTGATGTGTCTTAAAAATATGAAACTATACAAAAACATTTAATATTTAAACAAACTTCATTCTATGACTAAAATACGAAAATATATAAAAAAGTTAAATTTTAAAAAGATTCATTACAATAAGTGAAAAAGATAAAAATAGTTGGGTGTTCGTGAAACGCCCTAAGGACGTAATAAGGAATTGTTCGTGTATCGACCGGCCGCGTGAGCGAGCGGGCGCGACGGAGACGCATGCTCGCGCTCCTACGTACACGGGCTCCGGACATGCACTGCGCAGCGTACGTGTCCAATGTAAAAATTGGCTTCATGCTAATTGATTGAAATATTAACTGGAGGTTATTACTGACCTCCAATACGTACTGAAAAGATGTATAGAAATGGTGTACTATATAGTATACCGATTGAAATCCTAAAAATATAAAAATACAAATGTGATTTTATGGTGAAAAATTATGAAAGAATAAGAGTGTGAAAGTCTCTAGTGACGAGTTATCAAGGATAAATCGGTTCGGATCCTGGACAAATATGAGAATGCAAATAATAATGTATCATGATAGAATATCATAAAGTAAGAGTGTGAAGGTCTTCATTAATGAGATTTATGACGTATACGGGTTCGAAACCGTGTAAAATGGTCCATGGCAAATTAAATATATAACATGAAGTTGGTAGAGAAGGTGAGATACCAGCCGAGTGTAGTTGGTAGTTATTTAAGTAACTACTTGATTATAGTCTGGTTCGGGAAGAGTGTTAGATAGCACTTCGGTGATATCGAAATACTCGAAACCATGGCTAAGGGCTTCCGCTCTATGATACATGGGTGTTCGGCGTTCGGGTATATATTAAAGTTACCTACCACAGTGGTCAATAAAACTAAAAGACCCAGAATTAAAATTAGGGTCATTGTTTAAGTTTATAATATAACAACTAAATTGCACTCCACCGGCGTCACAGCTAACGGTAATTAATTTACATTTACATCTTTATTAATTATATTCAGTTACAGTTAAATAATAACCCGGATAATTTTAAATGCGCTTTTCATAAGTCTTTGTCCTTAAGTTAATTGGTCATTTTATTTGAGTACGTTCTTGGAAAGTGCGCTCGCAGTTAACTTCGCGAATTTTACAGCCACCATCAAGATATTTCTTGTGGGAAAAGTTTATTTGTTGAACGATGAAATTAATTTTCTCACGAGGGTCAAATCGTTCCAAGTAATGAAAAGAGTTTTGCTTGACCTTTCTCCGGTGGTCACCATCATGGGCTTAGAGTATGTAAGCTGAATTAACAATAAGTTGATCGGGTCGGTCGAACGAAACGATGATAATCACGACGTTCAGCTGATGGCAAGCGTTACGTCTGTTACGAAGTTTACACTACACCGCACAGGTATCGTCTCCAAATAAAAGATTTATTATCTATTCCACGAGCGACAGGTTCATTTAATGGTAAGTGATAGGCCTGCTTAATAAACTTAAATCGCCGAAAAAGCGACCCCCACCATTGAGAATTCTTGTTAAATAAATATAGCTGAGTAAGTAATTTGTATTGTCTGTGGTTATTCAACTACTTTGCAATATTAAATAGTGCTGTCTCTTGTAATTCCAATCATAATATTTTTACACTACCACAAAGCTGTAATTGATGTAATAATCACCGTCGCTAACATTTTTATGCTACTAGCAAATCCTTCTGTTGGATAATCATCGTCATCGTCATCACTGTCGCCTTCACCGTGGACATCACGATTACCACAGTAATGTTTACACTATTTGGCAGATATAGATGCCGTAGTAAAATTGTAAACGACAATTCTCACAAATTCTCACAATTCGACAATTCTCACCATCAAGACACATCAAGATAAATGATCGTAGATCTCTGTTGCCGGAGACCGTCTAAGTAGGTATCACCGCAGCGCCTATTGCAGCCGACAAACATTACTGTGTTCCGATTTGAAGGACGTTGTAACTAGTGTATGGGGTAACAAGTCTCTGAATCTTATGTCTATGACGAAAAACGCAGTGGTGCTGTGTATACCATTCTAGCTGGCGCCAGATTGTTATGCGCAGGCGTATCACTTACCATCAAGTGAACGTCCCTCTCGTCTCGTCGCTTAGTTGAATTAAAAAATATAGTTGATCTTTATATCTAAAAGCGTGTGTATGATGGTAATGTTAAATTCACAGAACTGATGAAATCAGGAAACTTAGACAAAGGGATTTCATCATCATCAGCCGATAGAAATCCACTGCTGGGCTGACTGGACATCGATCGGATAGGAGTTCGTATTTGGGCCATTTTCCACCGCGTTGGCCCAATATGGGTTAGTGGGAGCTAAAGCCTCGTAAGTTGATTAGCAGGGTGCATTACAAGCAGTTGAGGTTGCCCTGGACCCTGTGAGTTGTGCGGGAATCCTTACACTTCCCAAAAGGAGTTACGATGTTAAAAATATTGAGTAAACGTCTTCATGTATACTATTTCAATTAGAAGAAAAAACAACAGTTAATGAATTTCGATTAGTTTATATTTGTTATCTGTAGAATGCGGTATGCCGATAACGGTTTACGATTTTAAAATCGATATCGCGGAAAATATTTCTCCGCGTAAACAATTACAGCGAACCCCATCGATACGTCGATCGATATCGAGAAAATCGATTTTACACATGTGTTACTTTACAGCAGCTGTTAATACGATATTCAGTGTTGTATCATCAATGTTAACCTGGTCGCAAACTGCATTGAAATTATTTAAAGTTTTAACCTTTTTTTTATCGAAAGATAAATCTTAAATAGATACTCTGATTTTGGAGGTTTGACGAGTTCATCATCAATACATTGAGAAATATCTCTAACAATATGCATCAATGCTTCTCTGCACTACGCCTAGGCGCGTCGCAAGGAAGACCGTAACCCTCCTCAGCACCCTCACCATATCATGTTTGTCCTCCATCCTGGATTTAATGAGCATTAAGAGCCTCCACCTTCAAACTCTGGGAAGTAGAAGAGCCTTTTTGTCTTTTTATCCCTTATTATTAACAGCCCGAAACTATGAAGCAATACAGACTTAAATCTCTCTTCTTTTCTCTTCTCTTAGAACCTCAACATTTCTCATTGCTTTGAGACAAATCGACACGGAGGAATCTGGTCAACACGCCAGTGATCCCCTAAAAAAAATCTATTTATTACATCAATGAAATTATATCCACAATACAGAGTTACTTAAGATCACTACAACATATTTGTAGTTGCTGTAAACTACGGTTACATTACGCTTATTGTCTATCTCAATAACGTTATCAAAGTCGGCATTAACAACGCAATTAATAATCTGTGAAAGTGTTGATTCGAAACCAACTTCTAATCTTACACTACCATGTCTAATGAGATTCCAGTGACTTGAGTTAGTTGACAAATCGGGAGTGAGATCAAAAGCTAACATACAATATCCTTCAGAATAATCTTTCCTAGATATACCATTCCCTTCATTAATAAAGTGAATACCTGTCCCAGAGAATAATGTATGATAGGCTGCAGGGAAAATTTTACCCTCGAATGATGATTGTAGCGCCTTTGATGGTATTTGATGGTCAGTATACAAATTCAATGTATTCATATTATAATTTTAGAAATTAAATAGATATTTAGTGAGTTTACCATTAAAAGCCTCGTTATTAACAAACCCAACTATACACCTCTTAGGTACTTGTCCCAGGAAAATATTGTCTAGGCTTTTACCCCGCACCCTCAATGGTATTATTAAAACTGTTACTTCTGCTCGAGTAATTGGTTATTTGATTATTATTATTGAATACACACCACTGAGAAAGACATTACTTAGATATGTACTCGAATAGATAGGTTGCTAATTTACTTTCCATTGTGCTCGTAGATTTGAGGTATATGATGTTAAGACTCGTTACCCCAGTAATTTCATTAGGCTTGTTTGGCGGTAGAAATACTAGCGGTGGTATCTGGATGGTCTCCGGCAATAACCTAACCACCACTGAAACAATAACCTTATAAGAAGATATATTTGTAGGAAGTGGAATACACTGTCGGCGTCAATGTTTCCGTCCAGACCAGACTTAAGTCTTTATAAGGGGGCTAAAGACTTCTTCTTCATTTTCTCTGTGAATTGAGATAGAAGTAGGTGTGCAGTTTATTTGTCTTCAATATAAGTATTCTTCGAATTCATAGCGATGTTACATTTGAGTTTTTAAACAGCTCTGTAAGTACGAGTATTTCATTTTATCGTGGACCTGTTATCACTTGCACTGATAACGTATTTGCATTATCGCGCTCCTAGGAACGTCATTTGGCATAGTTTTTATATTTCACCTCGTTTTTGCAAGTGCAACAGTATTAATGTTCTCCAGGTCATGTACAATGATACATCGGATATTTGAGGATAAACATACGAAAGATAATCGTTTTTAGACGTAATAAATATAATATAGCTTTGTGTATACGATATCGGTAAAAAAAATCTTTAACCCAGAATACTGACCACAGGTTAGATGAATATGATATTTCATCAGTCAACCATCGTCTTGTATAAAGCGATAGAGAAGGAACAGCTTCAGGAAAAAAACATCCACTATGGTCGTAGTGCACCGTGCTAATCAGCTCCCACCGATTTGCTTTGGGGTAGCGTGATAGAATATATCCAGCAGTACATGTATATCCGCTGATGATGATGACGATATTACCAAGATCTTTTTCATTACACAGCACCACACAGGCTAAGTTTGGTAAGGACGACAATTTAATCTACATATCTCTTTGCTTAACTAGATAGTTAAAGAAGTAAGTTAGTGCAGAGAAACTTGTTGTTGATGACGCAGTCTATCATCTAGGTCTTGTTTACCAATCTAGGATAGAAAATCATAGCAGATAAAATGTAGAGAACATTTATAACATTACAAAAATAAATGAGTGAACTTTCACAGTTTTGAAATGGGACGAGAAGTAAGAGAATTTGGCGGCAACTGTGATTTACGCAACACCAGTGTTAATTACCGTGGAAAATGAGGAGTTTAAGATGGTATCACCACATGATCCAAATCATCATGACCACAGAGTACTGAGAAAAAACAACAATTAAAGTTAACCGCGATGATTAAGACAACATGTGCACGTTAGTAAGTATGTAGTTTATTGTCCTCTTACGACTAAGTCAGGAGTTGAGCGTTGCCTGGGAGCTGTGAAATGTCTGTCTGTTCAGGGGCTGGTTGAGATCTTTACACATCACAATACCCAGTTGGCCAGTAGATTAGGATGTAGTGATAACCTTTATTAACCAACAGATACTCATATGTTTAATAGTACAGTAGAGAGTCGCAGCCTTGAAGGTAAATACAATTAATTTCTGATCGCTAAGAAATCATCACATACATTGAAACACTAGATTAGCACCGAGTCCTAAGTGATGTCATGTAAATAATCTAACTTAGCAAACTTTTTTGCTTATTCAAACTAATGAATGAAGAGAGATTTGCTTTTAAAAACCATTAAATATTCATATTGATCACTTAAACTTTTCTTTGTTGAGACTGACAGGTGATATGGGAAACTGGTCGTGTATGTGACCCCCCCTCTTTGTATTGTAATATTTTTTTTCTACGTCAATATCCGTATTCTCCGCTTTCCAATTTCTTGCATTTGGATAGAGGAAAATTGGTGAAACTGCGTTGGATAATGGCAACGATTGTATTGTAATTTCTGAACAGCCAAGTTTTCAAACTTGAGGTTAATTTGACATTTCAATATAACGCTGGAATAATGGAGTATTAACTGAGACCCAAAAACCTTTGGATGCTTGGATTTTATGACGTTAACTGGCAACGAGTACGAGATGATGAAGAACTTAGCATATATGATGATGAAGAATCTTATATTCGTCTCTTAATGTATTTAGATCAACATGTAACCTTAGCCCTTAAGTATTAAGGTCTACCTTGATATTATGTTAATTGTGACATTCATTAATATAATCTGTGGCAAGTTTGAAGCAGTTCTTTTAGATGACATTTCGTAATATCTTACAGAAACCGGATAATTGTTATCATTTCGTTTATAGACTTTAAAAACTATTTTTACTAATTTAATAGCTATAATAGAATATTCATATATAACTTTGCTTATGAAGAAAACTATCCATTTTCTAATAGTCCAAACAAATACCTCAACCCTAGAACATGAGTATCGGAAGTGTTTCAATAAAATTTAAATTGTTCATTATCGCTGTTTACTAATGACGCATATAGTCGTCATGCCCGAAATTAGTACACTTTTTATTTCATTCGAGGAATCGACGATATGAGTAATATTCACCTGATGGTAATGAGATGCTATTTAGGATGATGCTTTCAAATGTAAGGCATCATTATTCCTCTGCTCCCAAGCTATTATACGATGTATCGGGTCCCTTCGCAACACCCATAGGATGACCACAATGGCGTCTTAATTACTACAAATCCCATACATCCTTGCCTTATCTCCGGAAGGAAGAAAAAAGGTCTTTACCTGTGTGTTTTGATAATCAATTGGTTATGTTTTAGTAGCTGCAATGCTCGCGTTTCAGACGCTAAAAATTAATTCTGTTCCTGTTTGTAGACAGACAATGGTGCAACGGTCTAATAAACTCTTAACGAACAGACAGATTCGACTCACGTACGTATTGCGAAAATTTCTTTAGTACCCGGAAATAGACCGTTTTTTTTGCTACCTTCTGCTTTAACTTCTTTCGCCACCGCCATGCGCTCGTGTTCAGAATACCCGCCTTATAATTTATCTAAAAATATTGCACGTTACCGTAACTAATAATACAATCAACTTACGTATGGTCAAACAAGTGAACAGTTCACTCGATGGAAAGTGATCACTGACGCCCATAGACTGTTGCAACACCTGAAGGGTCGCGGCTGCGTTATCACCAAAACATTAATGTGCTCCGAATTGATGGTCTCTGTACGTTACGTTCGTTGCGGAGCTATTTTCAGAAGACAGACAGACAAAGCGTTGGAGACTTATGAGATCTCGTATCCGTGTTTAATTGCAGTGCGTTTAGAACCTAAAGGATCTCCATTTTTTTTTATTGCACAATTGAAACCAACGGAAAACAAAAACCATGGAATTACGGCTTCTCGCGTTGAAGGAGAAAACATGATTTTGTGCGCCGCATTGACTGAGACTCACACGAGATCATTTAGATCTCATAAGGCACTGGACGTGTTAATGAAACTGGAGAAATCGCCAAACTACCATAACATATAAAGGAATTAAAAAATGTCGTTACAATGTTGCTATATTACACAACTCAATGAGTGTCTGTGTGTTTGGATGACGCGTCTCCTGCTCTGGATGTCCAGTCTGGTATCCAGTTAAATGGTGTTTATTCCTTTTTTACTCATTCTTATAAACATAATCTATCTCGGTATAAAATGTCCTGCCGATAATCCTTTCTGATGGATGTTAAACTTCACAGTACATACACTTTTCTGAATGTATTCGTACCAATTACAATTTAAAATATATTATACACTCTCTATCATTAAAAGGTCTTCACTCCTCATCAGATAGTCGTCTTAATGGTATCTCATATAAAAACTTCCTTTTCCTATAATATGGACGTGGAAATCATCGTACCATACTTTCCGTTAGTCACATTGTTTCCATCAAAACCTCTTCCATAGTAGAGCTTGTTCTATTGCAAAAAACCTCCTCAGATTCTTCTACCCAACTCATCAGTACTTCATCGTATCCCAAGTTCCGCAAAATCCACAATACCACTCCCCGTTTACTGTCATATTCTCGTGATTAAGATACATGAGTTTTAAGACCCTAATTTTAATTGATTTTATCTTTATAAGTAGACAGGAAGTACTCACCAGTTATAATATAATTAAATGCCTTACCAGTAAGCAAAATTGACTTCAATGAAGTTAAAAAAAACTTGGACAAAAACCGTCTCGTACGATTGTTTAAGAAATTTATATGATCTGAGTTGGAAACTTTTTGTTTCCAATGGAAACCTCATTCATAACGTTTCTTAATACATATTTTACTAAATTAAAATATATGCAAACTCTTTTCGCATGAGAATGAGCTCATTTATGTCGATTTTTTTATCTTTATTTAGTATTCATGTTCAGTTTCTATTTGATGAATATTCCAACAGTTTCTGTCCAAACGGCGATGTATTAAGACGCTGTTTCTTGCACTTGCTCTCAGTTTTCTGAGCTGAAACATTAATGTAATCTTTTACCTTTTGTTTCCACATGTTTAAGTTACTCGGCGTATGTAAAAGGAATACAGTTTGTTTAACCGATTGCAGGTAGTCGCAAATTTTTAAGCAAAACAACTATCCGCTCTCATGGAGTCGCTGATGATGTATCTTAAATTCCTCTTATTCGCGCCGTTCAGTTTATTCTTCTCCTTACGCCGTTGTCATGTTTAATTAAATGACTGTATATACTTAAGGTCTAAAAGACCTTGTAATGAATGTATCATTCTTTTTAATTCATCATTTATGCTTAGTTTATATTCCTCATATCATTAGATGTTTGAAAAATTAAAGAGTCTGCACTTATTTTCACACGGGCTAACACTTGGCCACATCTCTTCATGATGTTAACTGACAATGAAACGTGGGTAGTAGATAGTGCTCTCTCTGAATACTTCAGCTCAGTCCCAATGCAGTGATGATGGAATAGCAGATTTACAATGTGAGGGAGATAGATAGGAATCAAAAAAACTCAACCACGTGTTACATCCTTCTATAGATCTTAATATTACAATGATTTGCAATATTTTTGATCTGACTTATGTCAATATTTTATTCGAGCTAAATAACAGGCAGTGTTTTGGTTTTAGAGCAATCTACCAAATGACCATCTTCTAATCAAATCAAAAACGTAATTTCCTTCGGTTACTTTTGATAAAATTACAAAAGTATCATTTTGTACTGTTCCGACTCATCTCGACAATTTAATCATTTGATCGATACTACGTTGTCTCCATTATTCGCTTTTGGATCCAGTACAGTCTGAACCTGTACAGCTTGCCTTACCTCAGTCACCGCAAACACGTCGCCGGCGCCACAGTCGCCCTTCAATATAAGTTTACACAGCTTTCTTGTAAGTTTACAATAAATATTAATTACTCACGACAGCGTCACAAATGACCTTGCTGAATTCAATTCACTTTACGCAAGTAAAGTTTGTAAGTACTTGTAGGTTGAATCATCAGTTCATCATAAAGAGAAGACTGAAATAAAGAGATCTCATTTCCGTCACAATAGATATATACTTGTTCAATTTCGCAACACAGATGGTGGGAGTAAAGACGTCATGTTGGGTAATCCTCGTTTATTAGTATTTATGAGTTCCCAATAAAGCTGACGGTGAGCAGTTTCAAATGTCCGACCTCAACCTGTAGGCCAACGCGAGTATGTCACAAATTCGGTTCCCAGGCGACGGGGCCGTGTGACATGGCACCATGGGAAACATTCAAGCTCATTGTTCTTCCAGCTGGACGCGGATTAGCGTGAGCTATGGCGCCGCGAAGCTACCGCAAGCCAGTCGCGTATGAAATTTGTTCATCGATATTAGAAATGCTTCACCATCTTCATGCTCATCACACACGCGTTTTAATTAGCAAAGCGTACTACATCCTCGTAGAATATTTTAGTGATGATAATGTGTGGGGAAATAAAACGCGTTCGTTCGCAAGCAGTAGGTTACTTTCAAAAGTGTGCGTATATCTTCTTCTCTTTCGTGTGCTTCATGACTGAAGGTCGTGCTTGCCCTAAATACTCGTAACGCGTCAACCATTTGCTTCCACATCGCTCTGTTCTCGGCACGTATCAGAACATTCGGAATGTATTGCGCATATATATACATATATACATAATTATTACTTATACGGTTGCTATGGTAGTGGTTGCTGTAGAAAGTCTTTTTTGATTGCAGTCGCTGTGAAGAAATATATCAGACAAATTTCAAGTCTAATTCTTCATTACGGCCAGCGAGGCGACCGGGGAACAGCTAGTATTCTATACATCTAATACATATGTTGTCAAAAGTCTTGGAGTGGAAGCCGCGTACAGGTCGCAGAAGTGTAAGCCGCCCTTCCTCAGATGACCGATGACATCATCACAGCGATCGGATGTGGGTGCACGCGAAAAGCTGAAGATCGCATTTGGTGGAAGATATTGGGGAAGGCCTATATCTAGCAATGGATAAACAAAGGCTGATAACGATGATGATGATGATGAATACATATACTTTATTTTCTGTTAGTAACAGTACTTTCGTTAATTATAAATTGGCAACACTGAATAAACGTTTGAATGCTGTGCAGGCGGTCTGTCTCGCGTCATTCGGGCATTAGCTGCTGAAAAGCGAGGATCGTTGGTATTCAATTATTTCTAGAGAATTGCGCTGTGAACTATCTAAAAATTGTGAATAAAATATTAACCATCATGTATATATGGTCATATGTTCAACTAGTGGTCCGACGATTTGGTGAAGGTTGCGGAAAGCAGCTGGATGCGGGCAGCGCAGCATCGATCTATGTGGAAACTTTTGGGGGAGGTCTATGTCCAACGGTGGACGTCTGTCGGCTGATTATGATGATGATGATATGTTCAACTGGAGGATATTCCAACGGTATATATATGTAATGTAAAGTAATATTTATTTATTCCTATTTGTAACTCATCTTCCTATACACCTGTACACCTCTATCTATCCTTACCCGATCTCCTTCTCAAAATCATAATTTAACTCTTTATGAATGGGACACCACTGTATATATTAATGAAAAAATGATACATCACTTGCATATCATTGATTCGTGCACCATGATCAATGGGAGACGTATTACGTAGTCTGCAGGCTACGAGGTCAGAACGAGCCAACACTGTGAAGGCGATAAAAACGCAACGTTGACTAACAAATAGGTATTTCGTGAAACGGTCCGTCACGTATCCATGCCCTGCAGCGGCGGCGCGTGTGAACGAGCTGGGTAAACATGGTCAGCCTCAATCGGAACCAGCACCGGTGACCTTACGGAGGCCGCACCTCCAAAATGTCAACCGAACACCGGTTTACCCTCGTTAGTGACAGTAGCTCTTTATTACCGGAGACCGTCTACTTGTCACCGCAGTTATAAAGTAGTAAACAATAGAAACTACAAATAAATGTTACTTTTTGTGTATATTAGGTAGTAAGCATAAATATAGATAATGTAAAAAATTAGAAAAAAAAATATATATATTAGTAGTGAATATTTTGTGAGTAAATGTTGTAAATAACAGGATAAGGTAAAGCCCTGAATAATAATATCAGGGAAAATAAGAAATAAGTATATAAAAAAAACATCGCAGCTAATATTTCTGTCCCGAAACGGTACTGTGCAAACATTACTATGTTCCGGTTTGTAGGGTGTTGTAGCTAGTGAAATTATTGGAGTAACGACATTTAACATAAGCCTCAAGGCGATGAGCACAACATGGTATAGTGTTCATCATCCTAACTTTCGCCACGATGTTATATATTACTATCAGTTAAATGTCGCTATCGTCGTCTCGCAGTATGAAATGGCATATTTACTATTACTACCCTCCTGAAATATATACTTCTACTGGTGGTAAATCTGAGATGCCGAAGACTGCCTTTATTTCCACTATTAAACTGTAGTGCACTTCTTTGTTTATTCTACGAAGCACAACAACTCACAGGACCCAAGCCAACCTCAGCTGCTCGTGGTGTACCTTGCTAATCAACCAACGAGCCTCTGGCTCCCGTCAATCCGCATTGGTTCAACGTGGTGGGAAACGGTCCAAATACTCTCATATAAACACCTACATAAAATAGCCCCTACCCAGCGGTACTGGAGGCCATGGTGACTGTATGTGGAGATCTGGAAGAGACCTATATCCAGCAGTGGACGTCTATCGGCTGCCCATAACAATGTGGTGCTGGTTAGAATGGTAAGCACAGCATCACGTCGTGCTGTGAGTTTTAACGGTGTTGTAATTAGTAAATTTCCCGAGGGAATGAGACTGATCATCTCTTCTCGAGATACGCAATCGGATGCAGACTTCATCATCTTAACTAGCGATGCACGTGATCAGCCCAGTGTTCATCGAATAAATTGCAGCACCGTCAGATTGGGATGGTGTCGCCACCGTCGCACGACCCGGCTGCAAAGTGAAACGTTTAACACATTGTGCTATTATATACCACTCGATACCGCGTGTTAACGAAAAGTATAAACAAATTTCATTGAAAAGTACCAACTCTCAGTCTATCTACTTCAGTTAACCGTCGTTTTTGTAAATAATTAGATGAAATAGTGGTTTTAGATATTACCTAGGTCTTGTAAAAAAACATTTTTATATTACTAATGTACACACTAGCGATTACACTTCACAGGTCCAATTAACAATATTTTCTATAACTTAGTAATTAAACTGCGCTTGTAAACTTAAGTACTTTATATTCATTAAGATCAGTTAACACGTTCTAATAAGTGTTAAGAAAAAAACTTAAAATTTTTTAATAACATCTAAATAACAGTAAGGTCCTCGAGTGGCGCCCGCGTACCGGTAGACGTGGCGTTGGGAGACCTCTCAACAACAACAACAAGGTGGACCGAAGATCTGGTGAGAATCATGGGGACCCACTGGATGCGAGCAACGCGCGACCGATCGATGTGAAGATTTTTGGGACAGGCCTATGTACAGCAATGGATGCCTATCGGCTGATGATGATTATGATGAAATAACCGTTTCTTACTTAATTTACAGGATATTTATACTAACACAATTTAAAAAAATGTTTGTCTATTCGAGGTGGCCCTAAATGGCCGAGTCTATTCTCAAGCATCTTCTTCTGGCTTGTAAGTAGTACTTTTAACAAGATATTACGTATTACACCATTAGACTGATGATTAAAAAAAATTATCTATATAAATACTAGCTGTTCTCTGTTCGCTTTACTGGTGACAATTCCTTTTGGTGGAGGATTTTTGTAAGATCCTTTCTTAGCCGACCTCTAAATGGCTAAAGTATTATCTCTACCAAATTTTGAACCTTTACCTTTAATAGTTTCAGAGATATCGAAGTGGGGCAATATATATACAGGGGTATCTCCTGTATATACAGGTTGAAAAGTAATAGGTGTAAAAGATGTGTAGGGGCTAAAGTATAGCTCGTATCCTGTCTATCTACGGATGGGATACACCATACAAAAACAATGCTTCTAGAGTTATTAATTTTTTAATATTTCTCAAATAATTCCCGATTTTCTAGGAAAAAATTCGATGATTTTATTTCGTACTTATTTCTACACAAATTTTAATGTAATAATTATTGTTTAATCATTGTTTAATTAAATGAAATTAATAATCATCAGTTAGAGGCTAACACTTTTTAATTAGGTTCTTTGAAAGTCGTGACAGTAAAAAATAAGGCGTCGTACTTACATATTTATTTAATCTTGAAATTTTTATTTATAAAAAATACGTATAAAGCACATATATAAATACCTGACTTCAATACCTATCCGACAAGGTATAAAAAAGTACATAAAGTTTCTAAAATTTAGAAAAAAAAACACTTTTTAGGTAATGAGTTAGTACGACAGTTAAAATTTAACTAGTTTCGTGGGCGGACGTACATTGTCGTCGTTGTCTTCTTAATTGTAAATAGTTTTTTTTTCCATACAAAATAAATTTAATATCAATAGCGTATTACGGTAAAGAAGAATACGCTGACATTTTCTATTGTTATGGACTTAGTGATGGAAATTCTTTACAAGCACGAAGTGAACATCAAATACGTTTTCCAAATCGTCACCTATCAAGTCATAGTGTTTGCTGCGGTGTAACAGCGCGTCAGGGAAACTGGCAGCGTTCAGCAGAGGCGACGTGGTGCAGGTAGGCCACGCATCTACGATACTGCAAAGGAAGAAGGAATCATGGACCATTTTGTTATAGAGCCGACTATGTCGGCCAAGGTCGTGTCAAGATTGCTGGGTTTAACACAATGCAAAGTGTGATTTACTGTGCATACGGCAATTCTCTACCTCTACTATTATACACCGGTCCAGACGCTGGAGAAAGGAGACCCTGCAAGGAGGTTAGCCTTCTGCCGTTTTATGTTGCATGCGGACTTGGAAAATAATAATTTTCTCACTAAAATATTGTGGACTGATGAATCGAAATTTGACAGAAACGGCATAACAAATTTTCATAATAATCATTATTGGGCTCTGCGAGTTGAAAATCCTAACGTGATTAGAAAAGGAGCTTTTCAGCGAAGATTCTCTATAAACGTATGCTTGGGCATAATTCATACTTATTTGATAGTCCCAGTCTTCTTGCCCAACAATTTAAATGGGGAAACGACAAACATTTTCTTCGAAATCACTTTTAATTATCTGGAGGATATACCATTGGAAACCAGAAGAGACATAGTGTTCCAGCATGACGGTTGTCCCGCCCTTTCTTTCTTATACCTTGTCGGATAGGTATTGAATTCAGGTACTTATTTATGTGCTTTATACGTATTTTTTATAAATAAAATTTTATTTTAAGATTAAATATAATTGTATGTACGACGCCTTATTTTTAACCGTCACGACTTTCAAAGAATCTAATTAAAAAGTGTTAGCCTCTAAGTGATGATTATTAATTTCATTTAATTAAACAATGATTAAACAATAATTATTACATAAAAATTTGTGTAGAAATAAGTAAGAGATAAAATCATCGAATTTTTTTTAGAAAATCGGGAATGTTTGAAAAATATTTAAAAAATTAATTACTCTTGTAGCATTGCTTTTGTATGGGGTATTCAATACATAGATTCATAGGATACGAGCTGTACTTTAGCACCTACACATCTTTTACATCTTTCACCCTGTATATATATGTGTGTGTGTATATATATATATATTTCAGAAGGAATATTTTATTTCATCTCATCATCATCATCAACAACCTATAAACGTCCACTGCTGGACATAGGCCTCCCCCGAAGATCACCACGATCGGTTCCGTGTTGCTCACATCCAATGGGTTCCCGCGATTCTCACCAGATCATCGGTTCACCTTGTAGTCTAATATTTTATTTACTCCATTATAATTCGCCAATAGATAGCGCTTTAGTATTAACTTCTGGACCTATTATTTATGACTTCAGTTGGTGTTTACTTAAACCCATTAAGAGATAAGGAAAGCGAAGGAAAAACAATTTAAGTTAAAGGTAGATAAATATTCACTGCAGTGGAACTCCAAACAAGTAATTTTATAAGAGTCGTAAGCGCTAATACTTTATGACAAAATCTTTTTTATTCCAGCAGACAGAATAACCCAGAAATCTGATGGAGGAAGCTTTTCCAGTTCCTTACTATGATTACTTAATAGCCGTAGTGTTTCATCTTGAACCGATGAAATGGTTAAAAAATATAACTTGTATCATATACACATTGACATTGGCGGAAAGATCAAAAAATCGAATGAATTCCGCTTCCGGAACCGTACCCATTGTCTAATATGCAAGAAGTGCTAGTGACCTAACTGCCGTAACTTGACGTAATGACTAGATGCTCGCGTGTATTACTTGATACCTAGTTTTACAATAGGGTTGACTTAAACTAGTTTTAAATTTTAATTGATCTACAGACTCTCTGCTTCCATATTAATGTATATACTAATAGCAGGTACTTTTACTGATGCATATCTCCTCTTAGTTTATTAATCCACTTCCTGTTTACCCATAAAGCAGTAGTGTATCATCAGTAGCCGATAGCCGCCCACTGCTGGACATAGGCTTCTCCTAATGATTGCCACATCGATCGATCCAGGCTCACCGCATCGCCGGCCACCAAGGGCTATTGTTTGTAGAGGTTCATACGGAGGGATTTGGGCCATTTTTCACCACGTTTGCCCAATTCGGGCTGGTGGGAGTAGTAGTTTTTTATTTATTTAATAAAGCGATGAAACGAACGGGTCGTTCACTTGATGGTAAGTGATACGTCCACCCGTAACAACATGGCTCTACCTAGAATGGTATACACTGTACCACATTGCGCTCGTCGCCTTGAGACATAACATGTTAAGCCTCGTTACCTATACTATTTACACTAGCTAAAGCGTCTTTTAAACCGGAACTCGGTAATGTTTGTACACTACTGCCTGGCGGCATATATAGGTGCTGCATAACTACCTGGACGGTTTCCGACAACTGAGTCCTACCACCACATACAAATAGGTAACATATAAATGTTACCTATTTATATATAAATATTAATAAAGAAAACGTATCGTTTAAAATTTCATGACAATGGAATCTTTTTCTAAATAGTGTAAGTAAAGTAATAGTGAGTTGTCTTTGGTCTTCTTGGATAAATTTGCCTCCATTTTTCAAAATCCCTCAATAATTCTACAAACACATATATATATATATATATATATAATTTAGTTAAACGTATATGAACTAATTCTTAGATTATTTACACAACTTTATGTATAAATCGTTCTGGTTTAGAGGAAACAAAACTCCTCTATTTTTCTATAACAAAAGTATACGAGACGACTCTAAGCCCTGCGAGGAGACGTGACAAGTTATAAACACTTGCTTCATTAAAATACAAACACAGCGAGATCCATATCGGCAAGCAAATGTTAAATAATTAAAGCTCCCTTGTTATACGTAACATATAACTGATTTTACTGCGCAGTTACTCCTGCGCATTACTCGTGTTAAAAAAAATACACTACTACGATAAATTATATTGATACTACATGAAAAAGCAAATATTAATACACTGTTTGAGGGGAGCGGTGCAGTGGGTGGGCAGAGTTCGAGAGGCTACGCAGCCTCTCTTCGTCTCGTATACCGCAGTGTCTGAAGACAAAAGTCTTCAACTGGTACTTGTCGTTAGTGTTGAAATACGGATCCAAGACATGGCCGTTTACTATCGGCCTTATAAAAAGGCTGAAAGTCACCCAAAGGGAAATGAAGAGAGCCATGCTCAGAGTTTCTTTGCGTGATCGAATCATAAATGTGGAGATCCACAGAAGAACTAAGGTCATCGACATAGCCTAAAAGACTGCTAGATTTAAGTGACAATGGGCAGGGCACATTACTCGAAGGACCGACAGCTGATGGGGCAATGCGGTCCTCGAGTGGGGCCCGCGTACCGGTAGACGTAGTGTTGAGAGGTCTCCCACAAGGTGGACCTACGATCTGGTGAGCATCACGGGAACCCACTAGATGCGAGCAACGCGGGACCGATCGATGTGGATATCTTTGAGGGAGGTCTATGTCCAGCAGTGGACGTCTATCGGCTGATGATGATGATGACTACACTTACATTTCAATGAAATATTTTATCATCATACCAGTTGCTTTTACTGATGGTAGGTCTCTGTTGCCGGGAACTGTCTATGTTGGTACCACCGTAACTCCTATTACAGCCGACACACAGTACCGTGCAGAGATTACTGTGTTCCGGATCGCAGGGCGTTGTAGTTGGTGAAATTACTGAGGTAACGAGATTTGACATTTAATATCTTATGGCGACGAGCGCAATGTAGTGCTGTTTATGCCAACTTGCACCGCGTTGTTATGGACCGGCGCACCACATACTATCAGGTGAACGTCTCGCTCGTCTCTTCGCTTCGTTGAAAATTAAAAATTCTTCCGCTAAACATTAGTATTCCGGTTTGAAGGGCATTGCAGTTAGTGAATTTACTGAGGTAATGAAATTTTATCTCTTCTGCATCAAGGCGATGAGCATTATGTATGCATCCTAACTAGTGCTATGTTGGTTAAGTTTAATCGGTTCGTCGAAAGAAAAAAAAAAGTTACATAAATATTTTTGTCGACTGGAAACCCTATCCGGCAGGAAGGGGCATTTAAAAATGGCGTCGGCGTGCGTCTGGCCGGCGTCTGCGCAGCAAGTATTCCGAACGCATCCCACCTTTCCGATGTCAACAAACTCGGCCAGGAATGCATGGGAGTCGCGGTGCGCCATTGCAATGAGCGGTACGCGGCGGGGCTTCCGGTCGCGGGCAGCGTTTTAACATCGATTTGACCGGACAGTCAAAACCTTAGTTATTTTAACGATCCACCGACGGTCAGTTTTTGATGCCCGTCAAACGTCTTCGTGACCTATATATTGCTTTTTTTAAACGCTGTAACGATGGTACGCCAGCAAGACTAAAGCCGCTAGTTAATGTGTTTACACAGCATACTATTACGCTTATTTTCCGTAAAATAGTTTTTATTGTTATCAAAGAACAGCACACTGGAGGCTGGAACACAGTAATGTCTGCACATTACAAAGGGTTAACTTAATTAGAGATGCAATACCTTTCTTACCATTGGAACTTACCAGCGGGTTAGCCTTGTGGAATTGTGTGAAACTAACGATGTGTACTAATGTCCTATATATATAAAATAGTCCAAAAATGACACAATGGAACTACTGCCCAGAACAAAGCCCCTAATGATTTACACATTGTCACTGGGGTTTGTTCAGGTGGGTCCGTGTGATCGCCACGTGACCTCGGGGGGCTACCTGCCGCGTGCTCTGTAGGTGACCCCATACCACCTGTAGGTATCTAGAGTAAGAATATACTTAGATTGAGTAATATTACTACACGTGTACTGTGATAGAAGATAAACCTGAATCAATGAAGCTACACACATACACACAAATGACTACACGCACACACAAGGTCTACCTGAACAGCAAAATACGTAATGAAAAATAGGAACCTGTACGATTTTTTTTTAATTTGATAGCAATGGGTTCAGCGGAACATTTACTGATGGTGAATCGCCAAGGTGTGGCGCTTAGGATGCTGATATTACACCAAACATATATTTGTTTTTAATTAGGCGATACGTGAGACAAACAAAGCGTTGACCTGATGGTATGTCTGGCCATAGCAAATTGGCGCTAGTTACAATGATATACGCTGAACCAAATTGTGTTCTTTGCCATGAGGCTGAAGTAGATAGATTTCATATATTAATTAGATAAATGCATTAACATTTGGTGACAGAAATAGGAACCGTGATAGTATCTTGACGATCTCCTGGAGCAAAGTACCACCAATACAGTAACACCTGGATAATTCCGTTTATCGCAATTATTTCACTAAAATTGGTACAGCGTCTCTCTTACGTTGGACCATTAACATCCTATGGCCCCAACATGGGGCAAATGGAGTTCACAGTGATTCTCCATCGCGTCGGATCTTGAACTTCACTCTTAATCTCATTCCACGTCTTCCCGATCTTCTTAGCTTCGTCTCCTACTGTGGATTGCGTGGACTTACATTGGATAATTATGAAAATTGACTTCGATCACTTTCTTGTAACAAGAACCTATAATTACAATGCTGGTTAACGTGAACAGCGCTTGGTGGAGGACATTAATCTCCAAGCAACAGAATTTACTAAAATCCGTATGAAAGGGTTGTTAAAAATATATTAAATCAATGATTTGTTTACATTCCATCTAAATTGATTCCTTGGAAGCCTTAAAATGCAATTGATGTTAAACAATCAGACCAGCACCGGTTGTTGGTGCACTCGTAAAACGTCAGTATGAAGGAAAATAAAAAAAGGGCCCACTGTATATCATTCGCTTATTAATATTTCTCCCTTTGGCAAAAGTAACAAATTGCTTTCGCGAACGTAAATCACAATTTGCCATCCCTCCCCTCGTGATTTATGTGAAACGAAACAGAGTTTGCGAGATTTGTCTGCCGCTGACAACTAATAAGGAGGGAAAAAAAAAAATTGTTCACCGTAATCTGCCGTAATTCGCGTGATCGGTTTCGACAACATATTTTGGTTACCGCTGGTATACATTATCTGTGCGACGGGGAATTGCGTCACGGTTCCTTTCAGCATCACCAGGCAGTGGCTCCTGTTTTATTTGACACCAAACCGTGAATTATTATCGCAGTACCCCAAAATTGTAAAAGTTAATATGATTATGAAATGTTTTTACCTGTTCATCATCATCATTTCCACCAATGGACTGTCCACTGCTGGACATAAGTCTCTTGTAATATTTTCTACAAAGCACGGTCTTGCGTTGTTTGAATCCAGTGGCTCCAAGCGATTTTTTTTATATCCTTCTACCCACCTAGTCTGCCAACGCTACATCTGATGATGATGATGATGGGATCGCCATTCCAGCACTTTAAGACCCCAACATCCATTGGTTCCACGTACTATACGCCGCCACTTCGGCTTCGCGTCCTCGTAGGGCTACCTGTTCACACTATATGAGAATTATTTGTATATCTATTTCGGTACCGATTTCGGAACCTTACTTTTTGTGACATCTATAATTAATAAACGTTTACTTCTTACTGGCAACACTTTATATAAATTACATCTTATTATATTATTTATTATACCTTGGCATTTATATAAATTTAAGGTATTATTTAAAGCAGAAGTTACGGTTAAGGATAGATAGATGTGTTAATAAAAATATTTATTTAGAAATATAGTATAGTAAACAATATAAATAAAGACAGATAACGATTTATTTACATTTGTATATTATAGTAATCATCAGCCATCAGCCGATAGACATGTACTGCTGGACATAGTCCTCCCAAAGATCTCCACGTCGATCGGTTCCGCGTTGCTCGCATCCAGTGGATTCTCGCGATTCTCACCAGATCGTCGGTCCACCTTGTGGAAGGTTTCCCAACACTACGTCTACCGATGCGCGGGCGCCACTCGAGGACTTCACTGCTCCTCAAGCCGTCGATCCTTCGAGCAATGTGCCCCGCCCACTGCCACTTAAGTCTAGCAATCTTTTGAGCTATGTCGGCGACCTTAGTTCTTTGGCGGATCTTTACATTTCTGATTCAATCACGGAGAGAAACTCCGAACATAGCTCTCTCCTTTGCCCTTTCGAGTGATTTCAGCCTTTTTGTAAGGGCCTATAGTAAGGGGCCACATCTCGCATCCGTATGTCAACACTGGCAACACGCACGAGTTGAAGACTTTCGTCTTCATACACTGCGGTATTGATAATACTAATGGTAGATACATATTAATTAATGTGAGAACATATGTAAGTAATGCAAATTAATAATTTAAGATAAATAAATCCTTGAAGAATAATATCAGGAAAACTATGCACTATATAAGAAAATTGATTTGTCCTGTAGTAACCTGTGTATGCAAGCATTAATGCTTTCCATTTGTTAAGTGGTGATGTGGTCTTCATCTACACTGTTCTCATCAAGACACCCCGCCATAATTAAACGGGTGATCTTCTTCCGACAAGTTGATTAATTCAACCTCATCGACCGCTTCTCTTCCGGTACCATTAATTAAAGTTATCATCGTTACAAAACTAAATTCCGGTTAGTAAGCTCAACTGTTCCCATGAGACAAGTAAAAGGCTATAAATTATAAGTACATTAAGTCGATAAGTTTTAACATTCTACCATCAGAGGTGGTGACAACTTGGCTTCGCGATAAGTAACGTTTAACTTAGGAGCACAGTTACCGCATTATTACTGCATGCTTGGTATAGTAACGAAACACGGACGGGTACTATCTTAAGGGAAGTCGTAAATCTAAATTAGTGGGGGCCAAATTAGAGGAAACCTGCCTAAATAGTGCAGCGAATATGATTTGCCCACTCATTAAAATTATAAACAAGTATATCATTAAACAGGTTTATCTATTGTTATAATCTTAATTAAAGCTCCGTTACGGTGTATTAATACGTTTAATAATATCTTATACTATTATAAGCTGTTTCTTGGATCGTTGAGTTTCCAATGTTGGCGCCGGTTTTAAGGTGCCTGCACACGGTAATTATAATGCAACATATACGAAATGCACCCGAGCTTTCGCCGAAGGATCCAACCGTACAACGATATAATTCGGAAGAGAACTAAAGTCAAAGTGCAATAGATGAGTAATCTGAAGTGTAGAGGAGCAGGCAATTTTAGTCAAAGAAACGGTAATCGTCAGAATATAGAGAGGATATTTAAAGAAGAATCGTTAATTCTAGATTAGGTTTTACTGGACTAGATAAAAAGATCGATTGTTTCTCAGACGCGAGCAATCGAAATGATTTGAGTCTGAGTAGACTAACGTGAACTGATGACGTTGAGTCCCTCATTTTTGATTAAAAGGACGAAAGAGAAAAATCGTTTCGGTGAAAAGAAATGTAGTTCACGCAGTGTGTGTTTCTTTTCTATAGTTTGGTTAAGGGTCTGCCAAAAAGAATGTGGATCTTCACCAATCATTCCACATAAGTATCATAATAAACCAAACGGAAGCTACGGTTTATGTTTAGTAGTTCACTGATATAATAGCAATATAATATATTAATGCTACATATCTTAAACCGTAACGCAAAGAAATGTTGCATTTTTCGGACACTTCCAAAGAGGATACCTTTATGAGTTCCCGAGTTTGATCCTGGAGAGCAAAATTCCTGGAAAACGTGCACCTAGTCGAGAGCGGAAGAATCAGGTTTGACGACATAAAGAAGTGGTTTAAATGCAATCAGTTAATCTTAATCTGATCGCCAAACTTAAGTTTGAAGAGAGTATCTAATGATGATGATAATCTGATATATATGTTCTGATATGAAAAGATGTCATCTAAGACATTATAAGAGATTCTCCTCCTATTGAAAAATTAATGACCGTGTATTCAAAAAGTTTTTAATGGAAGCACTATGCGTATAAAATTTTAATATTAACCCTGAATATTTCTTATCCAGCTCTTCGAAAATATTGTCGAAAGTAGTTATTTATACACTAGGCTAGACCTTAATTATGTTCAGTGAAGTTGTGTGAATGCCGTGAAACAAAGTTACAACTACTGCGCATGCGCACGCGATAGCGTATTATCGACGCTTTAAAAAGCGCCCTTTGCTAACAGTTCGTTATTTTTAATTTGTGTACTTTTTGCAATCATATTTTAAAATAATGTCACATTAATTAACATATTACTTCCGTAACATATTGATTTAAATGTCACAGATACATGGAATATGCAATTAATCTGGTGATGATGTATGTGCAATATTAACGTGTAAGATTTGAAGAATCATCCGTAAAGGGTAGAGACTGCACTGGAAACTGGACGTATGGCCATCGCTTACAAAGCGCGGACAACCTGATGAGAACAGCGGGAAATCCTTGGATGCAGGTGGCATCAGACCGGTCGTGTTGGAAATCGATTAGTGAAGCTTACGTTCAGCTGTTGATCACTATAGGCTGAAATGATGATGAAGGTTAATGTCTGTGTGTGGACCGGTTATATCTCTGAGGTATAACGGAATGAACTTTATGACGACTGAGTAAAGTCTGATGAGTCTACTTTTTACATAGGCCATGGGACATAGGCCTCCTCCAAAGATGTCTACATCGATCAGTCCTGCACTGCCCGCATTGCCGGAGACTAAAGGGCGTGCGCTAATTTAAGGAGTACGTATGGGGGGATTTTAGCCGTTTCCCTCTACGCTGGCCCAATGCGGGTTGGTGTTCGGGTTATGAGATAACAATTGATAAAAACTCATTAACAATCCCTAAATAACATATATAGAAGTAACTGTTCCCCGCCCGCTTTGCCGGTCATATCTTCTCTTGGGGAAGGAATTTTATTGTCCTTACCTGACCTCCACTCGGAAATAGTAACATTTCTATCAAATTTGAAATCTCTAGGTCTTATGGTTTCCTCCAGCCCGTCAGCCCTGCAGTATCGAGCTATTATGAATAGAACTAAGGTGTTCCCTGCATGTCGTGCAAGGCGAGTAAAAGGTTCCTCGGGTTTGTGGGCTTTGAAGGTGGGGGCCCTCAGGGTTCAATAAGCGAGCCTTAGGAGGACGACAAATGCATGGTGGTCTTGTATTTGCCGTAGCATAGCATGGATGCTATGGAGGGCTTTGTACTTCCGTGGTATGTTTAAGCCAGAGTGCAGGGGGCACCGGTGCGTTCCGTAACAGATCCCGGAGCGTATCCTAATGCACTAACGGAGACAACCGAGGGGGTTTTAGTAGGTAGAAATCTTACATAACTTTGTATTTTCCCCAGAAGCCAAGTATATTTTAAGAAGGTTTCTCTCGGAGAAAAATTATCTTATAGTTCCAAAGATATCGTGATGAGTCTCTAAATAGGTGAATATAAATATTATTTACGTTATTAATATTTATTATGTATGGCGAATATTAAGCTCGTAATCTATCAGGATAATTTTTCCAGCAATCAGTTTACGTCCTCACGATTGGGGCACAGGCCTGCCCTCAATATGAGGCCGATGGGCCATAGTCGCCGCGCGGGCCCAATGCGGATTGGTGACATCAAACACACCTTAGAATAAATTCTAATTCATGTGCAGGTTTTCTCGCGATGATCTCCTTCACCGTTTGCATTTCGCTGTTGTTACTAAAGTTCACAAATGTACATAACTTAAATATTAAAGTCACCGGTACATTCCGAGATTCGAACCCGCAACCTTAGGAATGAAGGCCGCACGCTCTAACCATTAGGCCAGCGAGCTACAGTATAATAAACTGATGAAATTATTTTCGGCCGTTAGCCGGTGAATTGTAAAACGGTCAAAGCGATGTGTTATTACGATAAATCAGAGTTAAAGTAAACCATCATTGACCGGTGGCCGAATATAAACTACGTTTGCGGCTCCATTGTTTCCCCTCCTCCATCCATCCTCCACCATGGGTCCGTCCGTTGGCGCGAATGCCGCGCGCTTCCACGCTTAATGGCTGCCGTAAATGTTTGGTTCCTGTTATCATTTCGCGGCGGCGCCCGGAATTCTCTCTCTATTACGAAACAATTAGCTGCGCCGCGTCCCATTTACTTGTACTGGGAAACGACTGGACCGGCACCGGCGGTTGCACAACTGCTGTCAGACAAAACAATGCTACACGTCTAAATTTAGACAGGAAGCGGTGGAAAAATGCAGCGGTGTCGCGTCAGCTCGCGATCCATTAACGTGTTTGTTGGTTTTTTGATGTTTTATTATAATAATGTTCGTGTCGGAGCGGCGATGGAACGGTTGAAAGACTCTGGGAGTTGTTTGTAGGCGGAAACGAAGACATTTTGGCCTAGTTGGCAACGCGCTCCACTCCTACGCTGATGGGAGAGAGTCGTTAAGATTTCTTGTTCGCCGTCGGAGTGTATACGCGGCTATGCATTTTGCTACGGATTGTATTTGACAGTGCGTCGGCGCCTCGAGACAATGCTTTGAACAAGTAAGACTAATAACTCCGAAGTACGAATCTTTATTTAGAGACAAAATTAATATACGTCCTATTTAAATTTTTTTTATTTCAAAATCCTTCAAAATCAATCTCTTTATTTATCACCGAACATATGTATTGCATCCCGTATCGAACGTATCAAAAAATTTAACTAGATCGTTCAGATAAAATTCCTTGTGTATCGTTAAACTTGTAGCACCCTTCGTTTTGCATGAGCCGTTAATGAATACGCAGAAACAATTTATTAATCGTACAAGGCACATGACCCAGATGTCATACGGATCGCCCGGGATCGCAACTGGGTAAACAAAATACCTTTTTAACCGCATGCCTGTTGCGTTATATCCAATAGAGAAATAACAAAGACTTTTCGTAACGCACTACACGGACTAGTGCTAGATAAGAAAGTAGAAACACATGATGTTAATCTCATAGTGACATTCTTGTAAATCAAAATAATCCATGGTAATAATGTAAAGGTAATCTTAAAAGTAGCAATACTGTCGGTGAAGCTTGACATTATGGCACGTGATGTGGGAGAAAGTAATCAAATTACAAGTAAAATGATAAATATAGGCGTAAATGGGAAAAAATTAGACTACCAAGGCAGAATTAGGTGGATTTTATGTAAATGGAGTGCAATGAAACTTGATGGTTTATAAAAGAAAAAGAAAGAGCTAGCTAGTTATGTTGTGCCGGTTTCAGATAGCAGGCCCCAGATCCGGGTAAACGAGCCCAGTATCAGCTGATAAATGAGAGCCGTAAAAGTCAATACGACTTTCAAACGCTTAACATCTTCAGAATGTTCAGAAAACAGGTTCCAGATATAATAGTAACAGCAAAATTTAGAGGTAAGCTTATAATGGATTGTTACAAAATTCCTACCCTAAAGGGAGTTGCGGGGGTATTACGACCAGCAAAGCGGGTAGGAACAGATATTTCTATTTACGTTTGAAATAAAAATTCGAATATAGGTGAAAGTATGTACTGGTACTTATATATGAACTGTCGCAGTGAAGCGATCCTAAATACATGTAAGATCTAAGGAAAATTCTAATGAAAACGTTGCCACGTAATTTGTTTATCTTATTAACCCAATTACTCACAAATTATGATTGTTGTACGCGTTATCGAGACATTGATAAGGTATCTGTTATGTTTTCGATAGGGGCCAAGAATCGGGTCGACTTATCGAATTAATTTTTAGTCTTTCGTGTAAGTCGCCGATTAGCGAAAGTCCTTGTTGCGATGCGATAAAACTTTTCACATTCAATCGATCGATTCTTTATTAATAATCGTTTCTATCGTTTCGACCGAATCCATAAATCATTCGTAATCAATTCTCTGTAAAACTGTAACGGCGTCAATTTATCTATGTAAAATTTTCCTAGCATTTTATATATTTTCACATGACGTCGACAAGGTTTTTATTTTAACGCTTATGTCTATTAAAAACTTTTTCCCAATACAAATCGATTTGACGCAGAGCACCAAGAAACTGAAACTGCGTGTAACGTAGTAACTATGATAAGAACTGTATGATCTCTTTGGAGATATTTGGTTGGTAGTTGGAACGACAAACCACCGACATCCACCAGAAAGAACACTTGATATCATCTGTAACCACACTGTATTCCTCTCATATAATAGATCTTAAGTCTTATTACCTTTTCACTTGTCGCAGTGCATTTAAAACCGGAATTTAATAATGTAGTAGTTTTTAGTTACGTTAATATGTCTCCAGAATACAAGATACTTATATGATAAAAGTTAAAATTATTTCCATATAAGTTTCATGTATTTTTATATGAAAAAGCCGTATTGACACCAAGTCATTGAAAATTTTACATGTGCGACAGTTGTGCAGAAGGTAAAGTACTTGTACGTTTATTTGAATGAACATAACTTCCGGATGGGTACGTGGTACACATCAAACTTAATACACCTATTTAAAAAGCTTAAATTAAGCAACCTCGTCCACAGGAGGAACTGCTCGGCGCAACGATGTAAAAATTCAATTAGTTATAATGACACCATAAATTTAAAGAGAGCCCCCGATAAAGCATCAAAACTTCGTTCATTACACCGGACGCGTGGTTCTCGTAAGTAGCGTGATAAGTTTAAGTTATTAAGTAATATTTACATTAGCCGGAAATAGAGGGAGCGGTAACCAACGCACACACTACGAGTTGGCTACTTGAAAGATTAGCACCGACTCTGATAAAGAGTTCATTCATATCGCAATCGATGTAGCAGGAAAACTAATCGATTTATTTGCTTTGTGCTTAAGTGACTTTTCCAAGAGAATTATGATTTTAAGAGAATTATTAAAAATTATTTATTATCATCTTAATCAACCTATCGTCAATATTGTTGCAGCTACACTTAGACCTCCAATCCACAGACTGAACTATACTCGCCCCGATTACCTGAGAACTAGCGACCGTATATGATAATTCCCAAAATAGTAGCCTTTTACAAAACATCAATAACAGAGTGGCTGTATTCTACTCCATCTTCTACACTAATATCCATGTAATATAGTTTTAAAATACTTGAAAAAATATTGCCCGTTCAACTTGATGATGATTATTAACTTAATTGACCGCTTCTATCAATATCTACGAAGTTATTTAGAGCTGATTAATTTATTCTATTGTTTTATTATGTTTATTAACGGCATTAAGAAAATTCGTGGTCGTCCCTCGTGCAGTATACCGGTTCTCATTCTTCCTATTCACCAAAAATTCCACACAGTTATCCGCTCTGTTGCTACACCAGCAGTTCTTTGGAAATCAAACGGTCGAGTGTTCAAATGGTGTTGACATGAAATTTATTTTTATTCACTATATTAATAGATAAGAAATATTCTTCATTCGTTTCGTAAAGCCGTCGACGTCGGATGGACGCTCGCGAGCAAACTCCAGATAAGTAAAAGTCACTCGAAAACTCAATTGGTCTGAGTGTCACTCAGATTGCGCGCCGGTCTGTTTGTACGGACGGAGTCGACATCACTATGAACGTTACGCTCATTCGTTCCACTGTGGTAAAAGTTCGGTTTTTTTATTCATTCAACGAGGCGAGACGTACAGGACGTTCACCTGATAGTAAGTGATACGCCAACCCATGACAGCGTTGCGATAGTTAGGATACTGCACCACATAGCGCTCGTTGCTTTAGATATAAGTTAAGTCTGGTCACTCGAGCAGTTTCACTAGCTACAGCGCCTTTCGAAACGGAACCCAGTAATGTTTGCATAGTAAAGTTTGGTGACAGGAAACGGAGCCGCGGTGGTACCTAATTAGACGGTCTCCGGCTGCAGAGACCTGCCATCGGTGAAACTGATGAACCGGTGTAATCACTATCATGATTTAAACTAAACTACCCTAATGTTTAAAGAGGTATCCCGCCATCTGAGAGGTAGGTAAACGTTATTTTTACCCTGTAGTCTCGTAGAAAGCGACAAAAATGATTTTCAGGTTCATGGGCTTTGAAGGTAGGAGCCCCCGTTGTCCACTAAGCGAGCTCAGAATGAACGATGAGTACGTGGTGGTCTAGTTCTTGTCGTATCAAAGCTAGGACGTCGACAAGGACTACAGCCCTCCCTGGGTCGTGCTTTAGACATACAACCCGAAGGCACCGGTGCATTCCATAGGACATCCCAGGGCCTCTAACCACTCACTGAAGATGTCCACCGAGAGGGTTTTAGTGGGTAAAAATGTCAGGTAATTTTGTCTTCCCCCCAGAAGTCGGATATCTTTTTAGAAGATTTCCTCCTGATAACCAAAAAAAAGCATCTATTGCGAAGACTCTATAAGTATTGTGAACACTTTACTGTGTTCCGGTTTAAAGAGCGCTGTGGCCAGTGTAATTAGTGAAGTAATGGTATTCGTCATCAAGTCTCAGGTGACGAGAGCAATGTGATGCAATGTATATCATCCTAACATCACGCTGTTATTGTGCTTGTTGATTTGGAATACAACCCTAGCCAATCTTATGCCATTCTGTAATATCCCGAACCAGGGGTCCACAAAACAGTCTCGGCGTTTCCTAACCGCGTTAACATATAACCATTTCTCACTAATAGCGTTAACATTGACGTCGTTTTAGAGTTTATTGGTACTCATTAGAATAATGTAGTTTTTTAGACTATCTGTGCTTCAAGAGGTTCGATAAGCGGTAACGCGAGGTATGAAAAATCGTATTGTTTCTATTCATGCTTTCTAGTGATCAGTCAACAAGAAAGAGTGCGCTGACCTCTTATCCAATATGTCCGGTGGAGGTTCATTTCTTTAATCAAATATGCATAAGTAATCCAACATTCGGTGTGGTCTCCCCATTCTCCATTTCCGGTCGTTACCGCATTCCATGTTGCCTCTATAATGTCATTAACAATAGGCTCTTGCACAAGTAAAAAGGTGGTAACTGTAATTCTGATAGCATACAGTGCCATCATTTGCTAACAAATAAACGTTTCGCTTATTGATTGTTGTATACCCTTGTTAACAAGGAAACTGTAATATTTTGTAATGTTCCTACTCTTTTTTGGGTGTGAGGGGTCCCGCACGACAACTCACGGAACCCTTTTTTACTTGTTTTACGTGGGGGAAATGCCTTCGCATGCCTGCTCTCGCGGGAGCAAAGACAGGTTATGTCGGACTTGCACTAACTAAAACCACGATATTCCACCTGGTCACTTTGTGGTATGGTTACGGGAACGCTCTTGCACACCTCCGCGACCCCGCCAGCGCCAGCTGCACCATGCAGCGCCACCTCGGAAGGAAAGAACCCTATCTTTCCACCTCTGTGAGGGCATGCCGGAACACACAGCGCGCCCTCATCTTGGCCTCTTATAGTCGCCTGGGCAACGGATACCCCCAAATCGTCACCCAAAGGCCATGGGAGCCAAGAGAGAAAACTCTCCCGACTACCTGCGGCAGATCTGGTCTTGAGTTCCGCTGCCAAACGTTATACGGCCGTGGAGGGTAGGGCGGGCGACGAATCGCAATACCGACACTCCTCTCTGTCGGCGACTCCACGTCGGCTGCAAAGGACAGTATAAACGTGAGTTCACGAAGCTCATCTGGAGCGGTCCCCTCAGGCCGCCCCTACACCTCGGGCCGGCTAGGTAGGTTCCTCTTAGCTTCACCGTCGGGGACCCAGCCACAGCTACTGAGCCCCACCGCCACTATAAGGCGGGAACCTGTTCGGGGGAATTCACGAGACCCAAGCCAACCTCACATGCTAATTGTGCATCCTGCTCATCAACAAACGACTTTGGCTACCGCCAACCCACATTGGCCCAGCGTGGTGAAAAATGACCCGAACCACCCCATATGAAATCTTACAAACGACAGCCCCCAGTGCCCAACGCTACCGGAAACCATGTTGACTGTATGTGGAGATATTTGAGGGAGACCTATGTCCAGCAGTAGACGTCTATCAGCTGATGACAATGAACTCCTTTTTAATATTATTAATCTATTTCTTAGTAACAAACAGATCTATTGTTTCTAATTTAGATTTAAGGTTTAATGCTATATGTACTTTCGGAAATTTTGTATGGAAATAGGAATATCAATACATGTTCCAAATAACACACTCAAGATAAAACCATTAATTAATTAAACATGTAAGTACTAAAGTTACAATATACATACACTTAATAACATACACTGGTAGAATTTAAAGATCCAACAACCCAGCGCTGTGTGCTTGATAGATCTTTTGAAACGTTACAGTGTTCGGAATATTAACTTGTCATCATCTAGTGGTATACAAATATACTATCAGACGTTAATTACAAGGTTCGTCGCGTTTCGAGACTGCTGTACGCTTCAGTAATGGCGGTCGGAACAAGTTAACTTTGTAATTAGCTTTAACTTGATTTTCACTCGGAAGCTTCATTATCTACGGTCGTTAGGTTATTTTCAATTATTTCCTAAACCGGCGGCGGCTAGGCCGTTACGCCAACACGCCTAGAGAGCGTGGCGATAGAAATCAGACTCTAATCGCAGACAAATCAGCAACCATCCTGGTTTATCCACCGTAGATTGACCATCACCTTCAGCTAATGAAAGAAAGAAATGTTTTATTTATCCAAAACCTGCTCTCTGTTCTTTTTACATATAACACACAATATAACTGAACACCCCAAACCGCATTGGCACAGCATAGTGGGAAAAGAGACATACAAACGGGGAGAACTTCGAGGGAGGCCTATGTCCAGCAGAGTATATCTATCGGCTGATGATAATAATGATGATGATAACTAGACAAATATGGACTACGCTCAGTCTACGTGTGGGCATGCACGCTGATGTGGGGATGCAAAACTGATTTTCGTCGCAGCCATTTGATTGTGCCCGTACACACTACCCTAAAGTAACACAGTGCTGAATGCAAGAGGTACCACCAAAAGGAAAACAAAGCAATACAAAGGCACAGGTACTATTTTTTTTCATACAAACATATGAGTGAAATAAGTAATGAGGTCATTACAGTGTATATAACTCCGTTCTCGCCACTGTAAGTTGTTTCAATACACGCACTAAAATATTTACTTTAGAACTCCACATTTTGCTGTTTACCTAAATACATAAATGTTTTGAGTAACGCTTTCCATGATATTTCAAAACATAAATAGAGGCTGCGTAAGTCAAAAAGTAACTACTTCGCATAACCTGAATACTTAGTACTTGAGTTGCTAAGCAAAATTAAAAGCAAAACAATTCATGTAAGCATATATTGTAAATACCAACCAAGCGAGCGATAGGAGGTACCAATAAAAACTTAACATGTAATTTCTTGGAGTATTATTTTTTTTTTATTATTTCATGGAGACGTCCACTGCTGGGCGTTGACCAAACTGGCGCCGTCGACGTTCAGTGTAGTACCTCAGCCACCAACCAAAGTGTATTCCGATGATTGATAATTGCGTCAGTCCAGCTTTTGATTGCCTTCCAACATTGAGTCTCTTGATACGCAGCTATTCCTTACTGTTCCATCGGTATAACAGACAGACTTCGTAGCAAAAGCATCAGCACCTCGTTTCATCCACACAGGAATAGAAGCTACAATCTATAGTTAGTGACAGTAGAGTATCCGTATAAACTATTTGCAATTTTTCAAAAGATGAGACCTTCGATGGATATATGTCCAGAGATGGACGTTATCATGAATAAGGGTTGCAACTCCTATGCAATTCAATGCTAACTGTTCCCTGCCCGCTTTGTTGGCTGTAACACCGCAACTCCCTTTGGTAGAGGGATCTTGTAAAATCCATTCACAGCTGATCCGACAAACAACAGTGTGTAAACGTTAACGTGTTCTGGTTTGAAGGACGCTGTAGCTAATGAGTTACAGCCGTAACGAGACTTAACATCGTATGTCTCAAGGCCAGGAGTGCAATATGGTGTTGTGTATACCATCCTAACTGGCGTGACGTTGTTATGGGCAAGCATATCACTTACTATCAGGTGAACGTCCCGATCGTGTTGTCACATAAATAAAGATAGCCGACATATATTCGACAAAAGGAATATTTATATCAAATTTAGAGATATCCTGATGAGCATCTACATAGATGGAAATCTTATATATGTATATATATATATATGTTACATAAGCATTTAGCTACTACTGAGAATATCTAATGTTTATCACAGTTTGAGAAGAAAATGTTGGCGGTGGCGTCCCATCGCGACACGTTGGGTCCATAACCGCGTATCGATAAGGGCGGAAACGTCCAAGGTCAGCAGTACGCTCTGGATGCGTGGGATCAAGGTCGCATGAATTTTCCTCGAAATGACTCATCAGCATGTGGCATCCGAACAGAGACGCATCTCATATCGGTACGCCTTTTTTATCGACTCCAACCATCGGCTCGTTTCCCGAGTACGACTAACTCCATTACTATTAACCATATTGATACATTTATTTCCTTTCTACGAGATATAAATGGTAACTTTATTATTTTAATTGAAAGTTATTATATTTAATTAATTAATTTTAATTTATGTACTGGTGGGTATAATAATGGATATTTTTTAAGAAGTAGTTTTAAAGCTATGATTACGATCACGATGATTCGCGTCCAAAGAGGTTTAATTCCTACTTTCCTAATAAGAACAGAAAAATAGTGAAGCAACTTGCTTACCCCGGTGTTTGTGTCTTAAAAAAATGATTAGGCCGTTACTAGGTTAGTGCGCTGTCCTCCCGAACAGGTTCCCTCTTGGTCGTGGCGGTAGGGTTCTGTAGCCGCGGCTTGGTCACCCACCGTGAAGCTAAGAGGAACCTACACGGTCGGCCTGAAGAGTAGGGCCGCTCCAGGTGAGCTTCGTGAGCTCACCTCGGATGTGTGCCAGTGGGCTGCGGCGGCAGCTTTGTACTGCTCTTTACGGCTGAGGTGAAGTCGCGAAAGAAGAGGAGCGTCGGTATTGCGTTTCGCCGCTCTCCATATCCAATGGCGGCAGAACCCAATACCAGATCCGCCGCAGGCAGTTGGAAGAGTTCTCTATCTTGGCTTCCATAGCCTCTGGGTGACGGATTCGAAAGATCTATTGCCAAGGTGACTATAGGAGGCTGAGAAGAGGCCGTGCTGTGTGTTCCGGCCCTTACAGAGGAAATGGGGAATTCTTCCCCCTGAGATGGGGCTGCATGGTGCAGCCGGCACTGGCAGGGTCGCGGAGGTGTGAAAGTGAAAGCTTTCCCATGGACTTGCCGTGAATCGACGAAGATGGAATATCGTGGGGGTTTTAGTCGGTGCAAATCCGACAAAACTAGTCTTTGCCCTCTCTAAGACTGGTATACGTTGATATTTCCTCCACGTAAAGCAAAAAAAAAAGAAGATTAGTGCGCTTTATCACCACAGATCACTTTGCTACTTAACATCAAGTGGGGGTCGCCACATTGTTATAGGTAAGTATTACAACTAAATGCGGTGTAAGGGTTCCCGCACAACAACTCACGGAATCCAAGTCAACCTCGCCTGCTCATGGTGCACCCTGCTAATAAACAAACAAGGTTCTGGCTCCCACAAACCTTCATTGGGCCAGAATAGTGTGAAACGGCCCATATCTCCCTTTAAAAATTCCTACCCGTTGGGGAGATTTTTAGAGGAGGCATATCTCCAGCAAGTAAACGACATCTCAAGTGTACCGTTCGTTAAGATGCTTCGTAGAATAAATAAATGTGGTTATAAAGTTATTTTATTTCGGTAGTGGTTTCGGGGATCCAAGTTTGATTTTAAACAAGTAAACCAAAAAAATATACAGTAACAATAGCGTATAACATAAAACAATAAACTTGAAAGATTATGGAACGCTTTTAGTACTTTATTACTTTACTTTCTGCGAATTCAACGCACCCGTATACTAAATACAGTGAAAGGATCTCCATTTAATAACTGGTTAAAACAATCTTAAGGTATTAACAAGGAAATAGTATTGATTCGTAATTAACTAATAAAGTATACTAAAGCGCTGTAAGAAATCGTAAAACTCAATTTAATCCATCCATTGTTGAATTCAGGTAGAGAAGTAACAAATGTACTGCGAAGGTTTACAATGAGCCGGTCGCAGAGTACAATCCGGTCGTAAATGTTTATCCGGGATTTTAATTTTTAAACATTACTTTTACACGTTGTTAACGGACAATAATTTTTGTTAAACTTAAACTTTTTTTTGTTTTTATTAACGCTGTTAAGTATTTTAAAAACCCATCACGATTTTTATTGCGGGATAGCTTTGTTACCGCCGACCAAACTATTCAGACCTTTTCAAGATTGAAATAATAATATTTTACAATGTTATATGAAAAGGAAAATATATATGGTATATTATGTAACGGAATATATTAAGCACATATAAATAACTAGGAAATAAAATTAAATAAATGACTAGCAATTAAACTTGACCTCGTGGGTATTGGGTACTAGAAAAACGAATGCAAGGTGGCGCTGAGGACGGGGACGGGATAGGTGTTATCCTTGACAATTTAAACGTTTAACTTCTTGGAAGAGCAACTAGTCAGACGATAAGACCTAGATTTTTTCGTGTTAAATCTACGACGTGGCTGTGCGGTTCAAAGCTAGATCATTCCCAGGCTAAACCTCACCATTATAGAAAAAAAATCGTCGCTGTTGCCGTAGACCGTTTAGGCACTACCGCAGGTTGCTGTCGCCAAACAGTAGTGTGCAAACATTATTGTGTTCAGATTTTAAGGATGTGTAGCTACCGAAATTATGGGGTAACAAGACTTCACATCTTTCACATTTAAGAGTTACAACTACACAAATTGAACTTACAACATTGTTGTAATTAGCTATTAATAATTATAACTATGAGTGAAGATGTAAGGGGCTCGCACAACAAATCAGGGGATACAAGCCAACAAACGGGGGTCTGGCTTGCACCAACCCGCATTGGGCCAGCGCGGAGGGTATTGGCCCAAATCCACCCATATGAACCCCTACAAAAGACAGCCCGTATTCGGTGAGGCGGGTAGCGTAAGACCGATCGATGCGGGCATATTTGGGGAGGCCAGTGTCCAACAGTGAACGTCGATCAGCTGATTATGGATTATAATTGTTAAATAATTAATTGTATATGCTCTATGTACCCACGTTATTATTATACATTGGGTGTTTGATGAAATGTATGGTAGAAGTGTCTCACATTGGTTAACATTATATAAAACTGACGAATTATAATCAATAGTATATTAATAAGAGTAAATATCACAAAACAAGTTAATCACTTTCCTCATCACTGTTAAAGAAGTGTTAACGAAGTAGTAATAATTTCATTTCGACTGTACGCAAGATGTTAAGGTGTGACTCCATGTAGAAGCTTATTTCTGTATATTCACATGATATCTCCACGTTCACTGTGTGGGAACTATCGCAAGGTGTATTTTCGTGCAATGTACTCTCGACTCCGAATTGACACGCTTATAGATCAGACACCCTTCAAAGCGCACACACAACATACAAAACAACTTGGTTTTTCACGTGATGAACGACGACAGCTTTTTAGGGGTGATAGGTCTCTATTGCCGGTTGCTCAGTTGTTTCGGTCTATTAAGAATAGGACTAAAGTAAGTTCTGCCTAGAAGGCAACTAAAAAGCTTCACGGGTTCGTGGTCTTTGAAGGTGGGGTCCCCATTGTTCACTAAACGAGCCTGAGATGCAGGATACCAAAGCATTAAAGCGTGGAGGCCGAGGAAAGCTACAGCCCTCCCTGAGACTTGCTTTAAGCTTACTACCGGAAGGCACAGGTGCGTTCCGTTGGAAATCGCAGTGCCTCCCGCAACAGACGATAAATACACAACCCATCGAGGAGGTTTAGTAGAAAAAAATCCTATACAACTTTGTCTTCTCCTCAAAAGTGGGGTATCTTTTTAGAAGATATCCCTCTGATAACAAAAAAAATCTATATATTGTCAGGAAACTGTATGAGTACTGTGCAACTTTACTCTGTTTCGGTTTAAAGGACGCCGTTGCCAGTGAAATTAATGAAATAATAGGACTCAACATCTTGTCTCAGGCGACGACCACAATGTGGTGCAATATATATCAACCTAACTAGCTCCACGTTGTTAGAGGAAGGCGTATCACTTACCATAAGATGAACGTCCGGCTCATCTCGTCGCTAAATTGAATTAAAAACAAAATGCATAATTACCAATAGGTCTTTAGTTCTTAGATCTAAATACACATATTTTGTTAATTATATAGGTAATTTGATAATCGTAATTATAACTTAAGTACGTTCTATGTTACCGACGTATTTGTTTGCTTAGTGCTTTCAAATGTTCCTAAATGATATACGCACAAGGTGTCATAATGGACGGATTGTAATATCCTCGTCATTATGACGCTAACATCGATAAGAAGTTGTTGATGCATTTTTTAATAGGTAATTTATAACTAAAACATCATTTATAACAATTTTTGTAAGCTGTGAAACTATCGAGGAAGCATACGGTTTAAGTATAATTTAAATATACACACTACTAACAGAATCCAACAACTGGTGGTGGTTTACTGGTAGTAGGTCGCTGTTGGCGGAGACCGTCTAGGACCGACCCGACCACCGCGGCTCGTATTTCTGCCGCCAAGTAGTACTGCAAATATTACTGCCCAATAGTAAAGCAAATATTAGTGGGTTCCGTTTTCAAAAGCGCAGTAGCTAGTGAAACTACTGGAGTAACTAAATTTAACATCTTATGTCTAAAACGACCAGGGCAAGGCGGTGCAGTATATATCATCTTAACTAGCGCCACATTGTTACGGGCTAGCGTATCACTTGCCATCAGGTGAACGTCCCGCTCGTCCACTCGGTTCGTTGAATAAAAAAAATGAAAACAAATTATTGAATACAAAAAACGACTACCTGTTCTAACACATTGATAAACACTCCACCAGTCCTGCGGCGCGAGCTATCCTATTTTAAAGGAGAAAAACTATTGTCATCGCTTTCAAAGCGCGCCGTCACGCGGCCGCCATCTTGTTTATTTATTACCGCCGCATCGCTCCGTGCAGTTAGTGTCAAATAATTTAACTGAATTAAACACCATACGTAATTAGGATTAATAATAACAGGATACGATCCAGAGAAGAAACGAGTAAGTTGTTTACAATATAATCGTATTGATTACTATAGTAATAAAACTTTTTCCAAAACATTCTGACGTGTCTCCCCCGTTTGGATGACAGCAACTTTTTGTTTACCATTATCATATTATATTTGACTTTTCACATTTTCATAATATTTACAAGAAGGTAATGTTAAAAACAATTTAGTTTGTTGTTTATAAATTAAATACAGTAATTAACTTGTATAGAAAGATGCGTAATGTAAATTAATGATGTGAAACAGTAATGACTGAACAAACTTTTATGATATTGTTTTATCTACAATGTGCTTAATACGATCGTATATTCACTTATTATGCTGTGCTCGCCGACTAAAACATCGACCGGATTTCCGAACACTGAAATTCTGCTAAGGCGGAAAGTTGACAATATAATGGTGATTACTAGACAAGCGGGTTTTTTAAAATCTTCACACCATTTAATGTCCACCGCATGTGTCCCTAGGGTTAAACGAAACGGTTTGCCTCTCAAGCAGTTAATTTGGTATATATTTGGTAATACACAAGATGTCGTTTTTAACATACTTAAATATATGTAACTGAAACTGATAAAATGTAACTAGGTGATCACCCGCTTCGCTGGCCGTAACACACGCGTAACTTCCTTTGAAGGGAGCGATTTTTCTAAAATCCATTCTTAGTTAACTTCTAAATGACGGAAGCAAGATCTCCAAACCAAAACCAAATTTTAAGTATATACGTCTTATAGTTACGCGGATCTCGTGATAAGTCGATAGATTGTTAGATATCTCCCATATATATCAACACAAAGCTTCAATTAACCCATGAACATTTTTGTACGTATTCCGTTTGCAGAACAATATCAAAATTATAATAAGCGTATTGTCAAATTCGATGCACCCACCAACCCCTCTTTAATACTTATTATTGTAACCAAACCGTAGAAAAATTAGATCACGCTCACCCTAACGACTTACAAAACCCTTTTAATAAAAGCACCCTTCGGATAATTTTATTCATTCAATTCCATCTAGTTTCTATAAAAAATAGACGCCGGATATGCAAGTACGTTTCCTAGCCGCTCGGATGTCAACGAAGCATTGATTTCGGCAGATGCATCTTTAAATCAAACAATTATAAACTTAAAGCCTTTCAACTTAAAGATTACAAATAAAGGTTTGATGACTGGTAAAATAGGTGGAAAGCCGGGGTTGGGTCCTTCGTAATCTGCATTTTTTTACAAGGCCCAGCCAATGCGTCTCCAAATTTATTTTACGATGCAATATGTCACTCATAATTGACGATTAACTTGTCAAAGTTTTGTTGTTTTGACCGCCGGTTGCCATTACTATCGGATTAAGCTTATTCCGAGGTTCAATATTATCTGCTCGCTTTTATTCGAATTTCATTAGGGATGGATGTCGTTAAACCTGTTACATTTAATGATTACTATAAATTCTTAATAGTTATAAATTATAATATCGATGACTATTGGAATGAATAAATGTGATCACTATTCATCGGACCCGTGACTTATTAATATAAATGTACTTGAATATAACAAAGCGGCGAAACGAGCAGTACATTCACCAAGTGTAAATGATATCCTACACACGGGAGACAGAATTTGATGTATTTTTATAAAAGAGTAATTTGGAAATTTACAGTTTTCGAAGCAGCCAATCTATATCAATTCTATTTGATAAAAAATACTAAACTATAAATACAGCAGAATGTGGACAGGGAAGGATCGATCGCCATGGATATATTTAAGGGATCTCTATTTTCCAGCTGTGGAGATCTATCATATGAAACGATTAATTATATTTTACTATCCTACATAAGTTTATGAATAATACCTAAACTTGTGCTAAAAAGAAACGCTAGGTGGTATCGCACCGACAGTCAGCGACATCTATTGCAAAAAATGTTCAACTACATTTAAAATATATTAACGATCGCTAATCCCTATTAAATGACTCTCTCGAGTGCTATTGATGATAGGAATAAAAAAAATACATTTGATTTTGACGAATTACCAATTAGCATAATTGTTTCATAGAAGTTTATACGATCTATCTAAATAATGGTGACTTAGTTAACCCATTAGCTGTAGCCGGATTGTGTTTGACAATTGATTGGGAAAGATCGAGAATGCTCCCGTAAAGCGGGCGAATTTAAAACCAACCGCCATATGGCGTCCCTTCAGACGAGGGAGGGCAAGAATTTTATTAGTCGCGCGCAGGGCTGCCATAGATCCATTTTCCTTCCATTCCATGTTACTGAGACATATTGTTTAATACATATCTATGTGAATAGATAATCACAGACTTAGTACGTGAAAAACAAATTACTAAATTATATATTGTTGCCTACGACGACCTAACGACAATTTAAATATGGCGGTACCGCCCATATTTCTATGGGTAAATAATATCTCTAAACATCTGCAGGATAAATTTCTATTAAATACACATAAAGATATATATAATTTTTATCTACTAATTTTATATAAAACATATAAATGTAAACTATTACGATTCTTTATTGCTGCTTACGTTTCGTTCTTTCAATGTATATAAATTTATATGTCTTAGATTAGATATATATATGATCTTGAGGAGTTTAAAACTCTTATCGTTTTAACGCAAGGTGGCCTTATGGTAAAGGTTTGCGAAGTCCATGTTGATTTTTTTTATAGTTTGGCGGGAATGCAACGCTTGGAATGAGAGTCGTCGAACTTTATGGCGGGAATACTTGATCCTATGATATATCCGCGCAGATAATGAATAATATAGAAATATTTTAAAAGTTATTAATGATCAATAATGTTTTAAAATAATTTTCCATAAATTGTTAATTTAATGTAATATTTAGGTAACCATTTTAAATATATATGTAAAAATAAATAAATAACATTTTTTTCATTAATAATTTGGTTGGCGATTTATCATAATTTTTTGAATATGACTTTTTAGGGCCTAATTATTATCATAGATTTGATACCTCAGTCAAAAGTCTGTTTGCTGTTAATAAATAATACGCGCCAATTCATCAGAATCGTTGTGGTATTTCTGGTTCGCGCCATAAGCCTCTGTCTTAGGAATGTCGACCGACCAGCTTCGGTGGCGGCAGCTGCGAAAAACAATACAGCGATGCGAGCGTTCCATCGCTAGCGAGCCGGCCGGGGCCGGCTGGGGCCGGCGGCCGAGTGGAGTCGCGCCGGCCGCGGCTAGCCGACCGACGCTCGCCTCGATTTTCCTCCCACAACGTCACAAACCGCGCCTAACTCACACTACTCGCCGCACGCACACACGCGCGGCGCGTACACCGCAATGTCGCTGCGCTGATTTCCTTCCTCGAACACTTCTGAGGCGCGAGACGCCGGATATTTTTTGGTCGATATACCATATTTAAGTGCTCATTTGACTAGATAGTTTTGTGCGTGCATTGTTACATGCTATGTAAACCGGTCCCTGCGACATAATCGCTGGGTGAAGCGTATTTTCAGAGGATTTCGTGAATGGCATCGAATTAGCCGGGCGTCGGGGCGTCCGGGCAGCGGTGCGGCGGGGCGGTGGCGCGGCGGCGCGCCGTTGCGGGCGCGGGCGCGGACGCGGACGCTGACGCGGGTGTTGGTGCGGGTGCGCGGGGCGGCGGGCGGTGCGCCGGTAGCGGTGCGCGGGCCGCGGTGGGTCGGCGGGGCGGTGGGGCGGGGAGCGGCGCCGCGTCAAAGCCCGGAGCGCGAGAGCGACCGCTACTCGCTTGCTACCTCGCGCCTCGCCAACTAGTCGTGTCCACGGCGCCACACGAAAAGCACGCGCGGCTGTCCTTAGAACCGGCCGGCACCCGAATAATGTTTCAGTGTTTGACAAACTCAATAGGAGGTCTCGGAAGAAGTACCGTATTTAATTTACACTGTATAACCAACCGCATATTCTCAGTGAGTGTTACGCAGTGTGTACGGAAAAAACTTTACCGAAGATTCTGAAGAATTCTGTGTAAAATTGTGTAATTCGCCGATCCTACACGGAACGCGTTTGCACAAACTTTTCGGTGAGTTCCTTAATATGTTTAACGGATTGTTTTCGTGCTGAAATTTGTTATCAATACAGTATTAATGCAGGTAGATATTAATACATCCCTGTATCATACAAGTTGCCGCCGGGGCGTTGCCGACTATGAAATGAACGTTAGATTGTTGCCGTTTCTGCGAATTGGCAGCACCCAAATTCCTAACATTGCCGCCATTTAAATGCAACTATTGAAACATTGCTAGCGCTCCGATCGATTTTTATTAATACCGTAAAAATGCCTTAATACTTAAATACTTCATTTCTTACACAATTAATAGTTTGATGTATTGAATATAATATAAATAATACTTTCATATAAATATATAATTTTTAATACTATATTTATTTTGTTTAAAAAAGTGCAAGAAATCATTTATTACGTGATTGATATGAAATGATTATTATATATCATAGTTGAGAGATACGGAATCTTTGCAAGAAACGATGATATATATTGCGCAATGTGATGTCAACATGCCTCCACCATAATTTATAAAACTAAACAAATATACTAATTAAAAATGTTTAGTACCGTAAAAAGTTATTAATTTTTCTGCCTAATATTTTTATTTCATTGATATAGACTAGAATTAGGTATATGTTTTACTTAATATTCATATCAAAATTTTATTATGAAATTAAATAATTTTAAAAATTAAAAAATAAAAAAATTTGATAACTTCACTAATTAATATTTTTTTCTAATACAGAATAACTTTTACGTTTAAGGCTTGATACAAATATATCATACTATGTATATTCTTATGGTACGTATATATATATATGACTGAATAATTAATAAGTTAGAAATTAGTGACGTACAAGTGAATACAGAGTAGGTGAAGTATTAGCGGTGCCTCTACTAAATATAAATAACTAGGCTGAAAGGCGCGGTGTGTCGTCATATTGGTTAGTAAACAGTGTTTTCGCGCCATTCCACGCTTGTAAACAAACGCACTTTTTATACATGAACCACCGTCTACCTGGCGCTAGGCGATCTTTCGCAGAATCACCGATACATACCTACATTCAGGTAGAAAAATTTAAAAAAAGCACCGTGGGGGTGGGATGGCAGGGACAATACCTTAATTGTTGTACGAACTGGAATAGACCTCAAGGCCAACGTACCCTTTAAAACAGTTCGTTTTCGCGTCCAGACTTCAGTCTAGTTTTGGACACCGCGGTGGACGCTTCCCGCTCTTACAGTTCAAGTTATACTATCCCGATACTATTTGTTTGTAAATACAAGGGGGTCAACACCCCTTGTGTTTGAAACATTTGGTTCGTTATTCATTTTAAAGTTTTTATTGGATTTTGTTCACAGTGAACATTGTGCAATATTTAGGTAATATTGAGATATTATTAAATTTTTTATTTTGTTTTAGTTTATATGTTATGCATGTTCTAGTATGTTATGTGTATACTAAATGAAAAAAAAAAAACATTTAAAGGAATTATTTTTATTGTTGCAGACGGTGTGCGTAGGGACCCATCGCGCGCATCGTCCTTGTGATAAGGGGCTCTGTGATATCAAAAAGTTCGTCTTAGCTTTAAAAATAGTTGTTATTTTAGTTATATAAAACAAGAGGAAAAAAAATACAAAAATGTCGCCAATCGACCCCAACATACTGCAGTTCGACATCTGGGAGACGTTAGATGAGGTCACTATGGAGATGACCCAGACGTCCGATTTTTGGACACAAGTTGAGTACGAAGTGGACCGTCTCGACTTAGTGCCGCCGGCGAGTATGGACAGCCTGCAGGACAGTGACACGGACTGGCAAATAGCCGAAAGTCCGGAGGAGCATAAGGATAACATAGTGCATCACGACTGCATGTGGGCCGGTTCCTGCGTAGACTCGATTCATCCTTCTAACACGTTCGTACCGTCCGACCTGATGTCCGCTACACCGGGACAGAGCCTGCTCCGACGTGACATCTCCCCTCCGAGACCAGAGACTCCACCTTCCCTCGATGGCGATGAACACCCGTGCCCTTTCGAACACGTAGTGGACGTGGTCGGTGCTGCCCGGCGTCTTCTGAGAGACTCTGCAGCCGTCGCCGCCGATCACTCCTACACCCTCGCCCGGCAGCGCATCGACTACCTTGGAGTACAAACGCCGTCTGACTCTTGTGAATCAGGTAAGTTTAACGATAAATGTGTTCTTCTCTCATATGCCTCTCTCAATTTTCTTCGACGTTCTGTCGTGACAAGATTATATATTAATAACTCGGACACATTTTCTTATAAATGCGGATGCAGTACGCGGATTTGTAACTGGTAGTAAAATCGTAAAATATAAATAGTCATGAAGACGTCGGTAGAAGACGAGGAGAGGACGCAGGCGTGGTTCCGCGAGCGCGGGAAACTGCTCGTATCGACCGTCGCGCCCCTGTCCCCTCCCCGCCGTCTAGACGCACCCGCGCCTTCCGGAACCTTACCGACCTTGAACGCTCCAACCTTCCTTAATGTCAAACCTTCAACTCTTCATCCCCCGAGAGTGAATAATTACAATTGTAGTTGTACCCCACCTGAACCATTTAATTGGGTCGCGAGAAACGCACCGACATTTGCTTAAACGCCCCTGGCCAACTACAAAATGGCGCATCAGTTCAAAGTTCAGTGCGCGACGGTCTGTCATCGCTGAATTTAGACTACTACTACACCACTTCAAAATATCGGTATATACTACTTGAAATCATCTTCAATGACTAGTCTTTATATATTGATGACTGCAGTGCGAACTTTAATTGATATACCTTTGTTTGCGATAATCTCCTTATATCTTCGTTTTTTCTTTTCTAGTCGGGTACTATGTAAAGATGTCCGTTTATATATAAAAAAACGCTTATTTACCGCATCGAATCGACATAACACTGAATAATTTACTACACTATTCTGTTATTATCTTTTCGCACTTTTGTTATCGTCGATAGCGGTGGGTAAGGTCGCCATGCATTGTCCATCGTGTTTAAGTATCCGCGATCTATTTGCGATTAAATTATGTTCAGTTAGTTATAGTTTTTTCAATTATAACACTGAATAATAGGTTGTTAATGTCGAGGTTTGCATTCAAAGCGGCATTCCCATCACGAACTGTCCGTTAGTCGCGCAAGAATGCGACGGAATGAAAAGGAATCTCATTGAAGTGGAGCTCGGCCGGCGGGACCGGTTTGAAACGCGGTGCTCCCGCGTCTAGCCCAGCCGGATCGCAGTTTCATAGACAGCGTCGTATTAATCTGCCGGTGAAATCGGCTGATGTGACGTCGCTTCAATTAAATCACTGGCAGAAGGCTCTGGTACAACAGAACGCCTACGTAGGTACAACCGTAGCCTTAGTTTCTGCCGCCAAGCGGTAGTGTTCCAGCGTGATGGGCGCGGTAGCTAGTGAAATTATTAAGGTGAGGAGACTTAACTTCTAAATTCTCAAAGCGACAGGCTTTTAATATGGTATTGTGTTTATTATACTAACGCCACGTAATTATGAGCACTTATCATCAGAGCGAACTTGCACAAACGTCGCTTGGTTGGGTTGTAGAGGAAATTTAAATCTGGTAAAGTCACTGCTGCGCTTTTATTTTCTATTAAAATTGCGATTGTAATATCTCGCACGGAGTCGATTAAAAGATTCGAAACGGTCCGTATCGCATCACTAGCGGACGCGCCAAATTTACAACGCATGCGCCGTTTTATCGCAGCGCACGCCGCGCACTGCGCACCGCGCCAACTACTACACGTACGTATGGACGTTTTCGCGCCAATAGTTTACGTCAAATGTACAGCCAGCGTAAGTTATTATTAATACTTTAACGCAAGGATTTTTACAGCCGTGTCCTATTTAGTTACGATGGTTACCGTTGATAATAAATAATGTCGAGTATGAGTTCCGTTTCGACTTGGGCTGACGTATGTGCAGCGATTTTATGTTAATACGCTAGAAAACGTCGAGTTAGTTCGCAGCAGCCCGAGCTATTGCGAGCCGCTGCAATTATAAAAGCGGCTAACCCAATAAACTTTAAACAGATAACAGAGTTAAATAGCTCTAGGTGCTTTTGACCTGGGTTTTATCTTGACAGATTGCGCGGCCGAGATTGTGATTTATGACATTTGAATTCTAGGTCCCGTGAGTGAGCTAAGTGGGGCGACTATGCTATACGAATTGTAAAGATCCTTTAAGGGCGATTCAGGGCATTAGATCCGGTTTCGGCGCCCCAAACGCTGGTTTAAACCATGTCGGGGCCGACCAGTGCGATTGCGCGTAGTTAAAATTCGGTATTTTTTCGTGTAATGTACACTGACAAAACAGCTGATATATTTTTAAGTACTGACGTATATACTTGTTAAGCAATGTTAAAACACAATCACTTGTATAAATATTTGATTAACATAGTTCAGACCCGCCTCGTTAACGTGGCAACAGTGAAGTCGCTTTGTCGCACGATCTCGTGCTGCGGTTTCCAAAAGCAAAGCTAAGTATGAACCCTTTCAGAAGCTACGCGTAGTTCGATTCACGCTTATCGATTTTCCAATTTAAACCGTATGCATATAAAAGCCTCGCCATATCTATAAATGAGCACTCGGAGAAACACGGAACCCACGGCAAGATGTATCCAAGCGCCGACTTTTTCCGACACGAATGATTATGAGGCCGATCGCGCGGAGTCATTAGTTCTACCAGATCAAGAGATACCACGTGACTGACATTCCAACGGATACGAGTTTTTTTTTTAATTAAACTTTACGTAATAATTATCTCGCGCCGTGGACAATAAGAATGTACAATTACTTTACTATTGTACGGGTGGCGCATCGGCAATAAACCGTTTAATGTAACTGCTCATTATCAATCCATGGTGATAAGTTCAGCCACCGGCCACTCCGTCCATATTGTCGAGGAATTTACAAGTCGTAAAAAATATTGAGTGGATGTGGTAGTAGTGTAGTGTAGTGTAGTGGGAGCGACCTTGCCGTTATCGCCGCGGTATTGTTAGATATTTAAAAGAAATTGCTATGTGTGTAAATATTTCAAATTGCGATAAAAACTAATGTGACTTTAAATGCGAGATGCATGAGAATCGGTTCCACGAGGATCAGTTAAACTTCAAATAAACCTAAATATGTTACATACATTTTTAAGGTTTTTCTCAACTTGATAACAATTTTGAGGTCCAGTTTTCGCAATGTTCCGCCTTGCTTTGAAGCTATGAAGTTGTTTTATGAATTGCGATGCACCAGAAGTAGCATGCGGGGCTTCATACAAGCAAATAAACATTGCATACCCTGGCTCCCTTAATCTATCTAAAAGGTATATATATAACTAGTGCATTGACTGTTGCTAAATTGACTAAATCGCACAGAGATTTCCTTACCCGAAATCTATCAGATACATACCAGAACGCATATTTTATTAATCTCCGAGAGGATATAATAAATACTGATTTTTAAGATAAATCAGCATTTTTAACACGATAAAACCTCATCGGTGTTTTGATGTCACCGTATGAAGGTATCTTGAGATCATCGAGGCCCTGCGCGCGCGCAGGCCGGTGCTGTGGAATCGCCTTGGCGGCCCCATCGCGGCCTTCGTGAATCAAACGCCGATGCCGATAACGGTTACGAGTTGTCACACTAGCATACATTTGTATTGTCTTATCGAAACAAAAAAAAATGTCATACGCAGCCGTACGATAATGCCAACACGGCAACCAGATAATTTATAAATTCACCTTGATCTCGTCGACCCCGCCGCTTGTTTAATAGTAAAAATTATATTCTCATCTATATCGCCTCGATTTTTCCATATTCGCATATATTATATCCGTCGTCCGTGGCAACGGCGTGCGGCGGATCCGCAATGTGTCCCACGATGTCATCACGTAGCGGATTATTGCCAGATTTATCTTAATCGTATAATTTGAAATATCATAAGAGAAAAAATTAATTTGCTTTGAGAGTTCGGTTAATTAGTATTCTTAAAGATCTTTTATCACACATTAGAATATCAATTGTAAGCTATATATATTTATATTAATAAAGATATGTAAATAAATTTCTTATAAAATTATAATAATGTTCATCTACATGCGTCGGGCCGGGTCGTAGTTGCGACACCGGTATACTATACGTTTGTTTGCCATCGTATATTTATATTTATTTATTTTTACACTAATGTCAAACGACTGTGTAAATGAGGCCATAAATATGATCTCCGCTGTAAGGATGGACTGAATTGATTTCTGTGACGCAATAACTCCTTGATAAGCCAAGCCGCGTTTGATAAATGCGTAGTTCTCTCGGTAGCATATTTACTCTCCTGTTATTTTTTTTTCGTTTTCATTCATGCCGTTCGAACCTAATTTTCAGTCATTAATGGAACTGCTTGCTATATAGTTTAGTCGTTTAATTGTATAACTGCAATAGCAAATGTTTCTCTCGTAATAGCTACGTCAGTGGTTAAATCTCCGTTGGTGGCTTAAAGTTGATAGTATATTTTACTAAAATCCAATTACGTGCTATTTGCCTATAAACACAAACAAGCATTGGTATATATATATATATATATATATCATCAGCCGATAGGTGTCCACTGCTGGACATAAGCCCTCCCCCAAAGATTCCCACATCGATCGGGTTTATGTGGAGGCATTTGGGCCGTTTCCTATCACGCTGGCCCAATGCGGGGTGGTGGGAGCCAGACCCTCGTTTGCTGATTAGCAGGGTGCACCACTAGCAGGTGAAGTTGGCTTGATACCATTAGCTGTTGTGCGGGACGCCTTACACCCTTATATATATAGTTATATACACATAAACTACTTTGCTGCTACCTCGAATTGTATGGTTCAGTTTAAATAGATATAATTTCCTATGTAGTACAAAATATTTCATGTAAATTTTAAAATTTTTACATCTGACCAAATTGAAAAAAAAAATGGTCTTTGTTCTCTATTGACGAGAATAAGCATTATTAGCATAAATATATATGAAATGTATTTAAATTTACCAATCTCCTTCTTGGTGCCCCAAATTGTCTGTGGATATTAAATACACAATGAAAGTTTAATTTACTTACTATAATGTACACAACCGTCTGCCATTTTTTCATTATATATTTTTTTATTGTTATAACAACTGCTCAAATAAAAAAAGTAGTCTCTTCCACTCTATTGACTGAAACAAAGGTTATTAACTGTTATAAAATTTTAATAGTTGCATGTAATAAAATAAACGAAGAGCAATTGTCAAATCCGGTTACACTGTCGTTCATTAGCATCCGATCGCTAGTGAGTTTGTTCGCTTGGTCACATTTTTTACCGCGAAACGGTCGCCCGTGAACTTCCTTAGCAGCCTCGCCAAGGCCGGCCGCCCAATCGATCCGCCATACCTCGGCCCATAAATTACCACTGGCCGATTTAGAAGGCGCCCGGTCTCGAGTATCCACCACCGGCTAGATGACCGACTTATCTCAGTTGTGTAATACGCCAGAAATACATCGGCGTGGGTCAGCGGCGCCGTTTCATCGTCGCGTACAAAGTTTAAAGCGACACTTGTACAATTACGATAAGTTATCTCGTTGCTGCGCTTACTTAACATGTACCGTCCGTTGTAATGAGCAGCGAGTAGTACCATTAAGGGTTCTAAAACGAATCGGTAAACGGCAGAAGTGTAAGCGCGCGCCGCACAGCTATGGTCTCTTAAGTTTATTAACATAACAGCGTTATATACGTACAGGATGTGTCGAATTGAAAATTTACTTCGCCGCGCACACGACACCTTATCACCAGATTAAACATCCAAGGCCGTTCTGAACTCTAACAGTAATCGCATTCGTACTATCGTTGCAATACTTACAAAATCTATAAAGTATTTACGTTTATCGGATGGGCATTTCGGCGATAGCGGGGCGCACCTTGCAATCGACGATAGCTTTCTTAGCACGCTTTTCAGTCTTGTAATCCAAAATGATCTAGAATTACTATTTATACTAATAACGAGCAAATTTTAAAATTATCCCGCGCGAACTTAAACTGTTTTCATTCATATATCGACTTCTCTCTTCCTAGCTTTTATTCCATACGGCGGTAAAGTTCGGCTTTCTTTGTCTTTCTCCTCCATTTCCCTTTGTTCTCCACATCATCGTCAGTCACTTGGCATACACTTACGTCACTTGACACTACATTTTTTCACCTACTCTCGTGTCTGCCTGTGGGTCTTCGACCGGAGAGGGAAAGCTGCGGTGCAAAGTGGCCGACGTACTTCGGCGTCGTTTTTTTTACGTTACTGTACCCTCGCAGCGTATTTACTTTATAGATCAATTTTTATAGTTTCTAATTTTAGAAAATCCAACTTCGACCTCTCTTTTGGCCGGATGTGTAAAACGATGGTTTGCATTTGTAACAGTCTGTATAGGATGGCGTGCACCGCGCGCACGTCATGATAATTTTTAATTAACGCGCTCAAATGCCAGTGAACTTGGCCTCGGGCTTTGGAGCGTGGCGGAGCGCGCTGCACCCGCCTTGTGGGTCATCTCACGTCTCTTGTACTTTAATAACTTGCTGTTAAATAACGTCTATCCATTTTTCATTAACACATTTTATATTTGTAATTAAAAAAAAATGTTTGCAATTTTCAGTATTTTTAAAAACGGCAGGCGTGTCACCAAACTAAACTTCATTATAAACTCATTCGAGGCTATGTAAACCGAAAAGCTATATTAGTTTTTATATAATACACAAGTTGCAGCCGCACCCCGTCGAACCAGTAGCCCAGAATTCGATTTATTTGTGTTGGTAACGGATATTGCCAACGCTTATTTTAACGCTCACCTCGCCTCGCTCATGTGCGAGTTAAAGAAATTCAGTATATTTCAGGAGTTAAAAAGATTACAATTAAACTTCATAGAAATCGGTATCATATACGGCGATCATACTGTTTACCATATTACTAGCGAAATATTTTGATTATTCAATGCGGGGTGCAGACTCTTTGGCAATACGACTGAATGAGTCATTGTGTTTCTCACGGTGGAACGGAGACTGTACCTAGAAGTTGTGAGTAATCTCGAGTGGGCTAACGAGTCGCGATAGGTACAGACAGTGCTGATTATGTGAATGCGTTTATTGCTTACGTATTTATCGATGATGTTATCATTTTTGTTTGTACGCGGCTCGCGTGTGGCATGGGATTCCCTGTAGTACGAGATAGCATTTCAGATCGCGTCTAGTGCTGTCGATATAATAATAGATTTGCACTAGACCGGAGCCGGCCGGCGACAATGGCGCGCCGTATCGCTTACACGCTGAAAATAATACCGGCGTATGTCAATCGCGTCGGCGCCGGGGAAAGAGAAAATCGTGGTGAGCCAGTCGATCCGACTCCCTGCGCAATGGATATCCCACGCCCACACTCGGACGTCAAACGGGTGGTTCGATGATAGCCCGGACGAATTTAGCCCGTGCGATAAGCGGTGTAGCTATGCGGAAGCGAACGCGAAAAGATCGCGCGTCGGCGTGCGAATTTATCGTCGCCGAGGTCGATTATCTCGAACGCAACGTTTCGCGCACATTTCGCGAACTGTATCGTCCTTGAAGCGGTTGAACAGCTGCCCACGTAACCAGTTTCTATTTCCAACGCCTTAAAATGTAGTCGCATACTGTCGGGGCGGACTCCGCGGGCTAACTGCGCGCCTTCCGATCAGAGGGAACCGCTGACACAGTTATTCGTTTGTGTAACGAGATAGCGCGCCCGCTGGCGGCGCTTTCCACGAATTTCGCGCCGCATAGTAAATACGATACCGTAGTACTCCACATCCGCAGCACTGTTCAGTATACGGACTCCATTCATACTCACAATCGACATCGACTGCATTTAATTTATTGTGAAGTTTGTCCTGCTCATTTGGGAATCTTAGTCCAATGGCTTCGGTTCTAGAGAATGCAGGTAAATTAAAAAAGGGAGGCGCCCGTGTTGAGGCTGTTACTGTTGACGCCACCAACTCCGTACGTCTTCCACAAGTTTATCTTTATAAAAATGAAACCTAGCTATCCATTCGGAAACGGCAGACCGTGAGCTCGTTGCTATGCGATTGTGCCCTAGCGACAGTAACAGGTTTTACTGGTTTGAAATAGCTCGCGTGTCGGCGTTAAGTAACCGTGCCCGCGAGTATGGTGATAAAGCGCATTTCTATCGGCATCAAGCGCATTCGACAGCCGATTCCGATGTGGCAATGTGCTACGATGCGGCGGAGGCAGCGGGGCCGGAAAGCGTGTCCACCGGTTGATAACCCGGCGTCCATTGAGTGCGGACGCTGCAGTATACGCCGCGCACGCGCTCTCGTTTTGGCGCGAACAGCCGTGACGTCAGGCGTCTGGATCGATGTCCACAGACGCTGCGGTAGTACGCCGGGGTCGACGCCCTCACCCCCTCGCCCCCGTCGCTCCCCTCACCGTAACACCCCCTCCCACCTGACTGCTGCAGCCGCATCCCCACATCACATCCAGTCCCGCAATTGTATATAGACGACGCTACGACAATCGCCCGCCTTTTATGGTGATGCGGACATAATGAACGCTGTATGAATGAAAGCATGCGAGCTATGAACCTGTTAATGCGGGCTTTCATTTGCAACACAAATAAATGAATTTTAAAATCGTACACGCCGCTCCGCATCACCCAATAACACCATTATTGGGCTAGATAATACATTTACGATCGTGTTATTCTCTATTGCATTATAAAATTGGTAAGTGCTGGTGGGCTATTGGTGTTAACATTTTTCTCTTTTGTTGCAGAGGAGGAAATCGACGTGGTGTCCCTGGGCACGACCCATCAACCACTGCCGGGTACGACACAAGTACGTATGGATTCTTACTCGCGCTCGTCGTCATCCCAGGACAGTCATTACTTGCCACAGCCCACTCCGAGGCCGACCGCCAGGAAGCGCCTAATTCCACCGACGAGTACACCGAGCGCGTCTTCCTCGAGACGGCGGGCCCGGGGTCCTGGTCGACGCGGGCGCCGCTCTAATACTGACACGGACTCCGAAGCTGAGTCGCCTGAAATCGAGCGCCGCTCCATACACAACGACATGGAGCGTCAACGTCGCATCGGTCTTAAAAATCTCTTCGACGAGCTCAAGAAACAAATACCCGCAACCAGAGACAAGGAACGCGCACCGAAAGTGGTGATACTGCGCGAGGCGGCGGCCCTGTGCCGCAAAATCCGCGAGGAGGAGTACGAGAGAGAGAACCTTAAAAAGCAACAGAACAAATTAGTCACGAAACTCAGAAAGCTCCGGATGATGGTCTCCCGCTACCGCTCGTATTGAGCGCCCGGAGCTCCGCGCTGGTTTCGTGTAAAGTTCTGCCCAGGGAGGCGCCGCGGGGGGTCTCCGCGTGACACTTGTCGACTTGGCTTTAGCGAGCTGGTCCGGCGCGTACCAAGCACTCATGTACAGAACTAGATATTGGCGGCGGTTAGTTACGTCACAGCTAGCTCTCAGCTTTTACGGCTTACTCTGTTTCTGTCTGAATGTTGGAACTCGTGGTGAATAACGATCCGTTAGTCTTGCTCAAACGATATCTTGCAGTGCCAAAGTGAGCCATAAAACTGTTGTCAATCAATCCTAGATGTTCACATAACCTAAAAATAATAGTAACAGACTGCTTCGAGGACTTGTTAGACTGGTATATATACCTCTGAAAATGTTTTTCGGATTGACCTTTGATGTATTTAACAAATATGTAAACATGCACTTTACAGATGTTAGTTAGTTTTAGCTTGAAAAGAGTTACTGACGACTAATGAGATGAGGAGGAAGGAGAGTTGAGGAGCGCCGATTGACTTTTTTTACTTAGGGAACGGTACGCGTTTCGGAGTGTCACGAGCGGTGGTCACCGGACGGGTTTGTCGATGCTGTACATAAGGAGTTGTAGTGCCGATAGCCGTGAATTTATTAGTTAGGCTGGCAGATGGCTGCTGAAAGTTTACAGGAAGTTCTGGAGATGCTGGCCACTATATATGTTTTCGGCCCGGTTCGTAGGATTTTCTATTTAATCCGGCTCCACGCGCGCCCGTGCGGGAGGCGGATTGGTGATATCAAAAGAAATAGTTAACTTGATATTATTGTAAGTCTAAAATATGCTTAACATTACTTTCGCTTACGGTTTTATTTCGAAGTGTTTTTTTTTTTTGTTACATATGTAAATGTTAAAACTTAATGTTTTCATGTTTAGTCTCGCCATTAACTGTCCGATTCACTATTTCAATATCGATGGAATTGAACAACTCATGGACCATTTGTATTGTACTTTATTTAATATATGCGTGTATATTGCACCGATGCAATCTAGGATTTGTATGTACATGTACATGACTAAACTAATGTAGTTTTACTGCGCTGGCGGCGCGCGCTTGTCGGCTTCGTTTTCGCGCTCCAGTTTCCGGCCACGAGAAACGAATCGACAAACGCGCACTAAGGACCAGAGTGCGCACATTATTATTATATATACAGGGTGAAAGGTAATAGTTGTAAAAGATCTGTAGGGGCTAAAGTATAGCTCGTATCCTATCTATCTATATATGGGATACCCCATGCAAAAACAATGCTTTCGGAGTTATTAATTTCTCAAATATTTTTCAAAAAATCCTGAATTTCTATGAAAAAACTCGATGATTTTATTTCCTATTTATTTCTACTTAAATTTTAATGTAATAATTATTGTTTAATCATTGTTTTATTGAAATAAATTGATAATCATCACTTATAGGCTAACACTTCTTTTCAAGTCTTTAAAAGTCGTTACGGTAAATAATAAGGCGTCGTACTTACATTTTTATTTAATCTTTAAATAAAATTTTATTTATAAAAAATACGTATAAAGCACCTCATTACAATATCAATATAATATACAATACAACGAAAACAAAAGGTCAAAATAAGGGCGCGACTTTTGAGTCTACAGTTTCATATTACATGGTACTTGGTTTTATTACAAGTGTTTTTTTTTTCTAAATTTTAGAGACTTTGTAATTTCGTATACCTTGTGGAATAGGTATTGAAGTCAGGTACTTATTTATGTGGTATATACGTATTTTTTATATATAAAATTTTATTTTAAGGTTAAATAAAAATAAAAGTATGACGCTTTATTTTTTTGTCACAACTTTCAAGGAATCTATTTTGAAAGTTTTAGCTTCTAAGTGATGATTATTAATTTGATTTAATAAAACAATAATTATTACATTAGAATTTAAGTAGAAATAAGAAATAAAATCATCGAAGTTTTTTCTTAAAGATCGACAATTTTTTGAAAAATATTAAAAAAATTAATAACTCCAGTAGCGTTGTTTTTGTATGGGGTATTCCATATATAGATAGATGAGACACGAGCTATACTGTAGCCCCCACCAGATTTTTTACACCTATTACCAGCACCCTGTATATATATGTATTTTAATAATTCACTAGTGTGGTATACAGATATATTATTTTGTACGTTGTGTAATATTAGACAAATTGTTAAATTCGCTTCACTTAGCTGGATAGGTCCGGAAACGCAAACAGTGAACGACACAATCTCAGCGGCTAGTGCGCGTTGTAATTAAACAAGCTGTATGTCAATGCTAACATCCAACCTGCGTCTGCGCAGCGGCCCGTTAACAATTGAAACATTTAAATGAAAATAACCAGGTCATAGTTCCTCATAGTACCTACTAATAGAAAATTTTGCATTTTCTTTATAATTATATATAACACGATATCGCAGTAAGTTAGTTATGTATTGTACTTCCGATACGGCGCTGACGACGTGTCGGGCCGGGCTGCAGTGTGCTGCAGACGCGCCGCCGCCGGAGACGGAACCGCGAGGGCGGAGCGGCGCGGTGGCAGCTCAGCTCGCCGGCCCGGGCTCCGGTCCCGGCCGGGGTCCGCGCAGCACACGGTCAGCAGATTTGTACGCTCGAAGGCTTTAATTGTGTGCGGAATGTGCCTTGCTATGTACATATACACATATATAGATAATATTAGGTTTATACTCGAATTAGTTGCAAAAAATATTTTTTGTGAGATATTATGTAGGATTATAGCGTTGTTCTTATAAGTAGTGATTCACGAGGAGGTTTATAGTTATCCTGTTAAAGGTTTGCAGTTTATCTTCCACTAGGCGTTAAATGTACATAATAGAGGATAGTTGATAGATGTAGTGTCATTTTATATGAACGAGTTTTTTTTTACTAGTAATTGTTTAATTTTTTTTTCTTAACGGGAGAGTTACGAATTCTCGAATGTTGTACCTGCATTTAATTTTTTTTTTATACTTGACATAAATAATAAAGTTAACGACTTAGCTATGTTGAAAGTTGAAAAACATTGGTTTCTTATTTGGTGATAACATACATTTTAAAGGAGTAGTTTTCGCGTAAGGGAAAGTCAGTAGTTAATGTTTAATGTAAGAGATGACAGCTTTATATTCGATAGACAAGCAGACGGACAGACAGACAGATAGATATCGAGATTATGAGAATGTTAACGAAACAATGCACATAACTCTGTGACAAGGCACATTTCCAACACTGCCGAATAAACATCATGGATCAAATCAAGTTATACATAGCAACTCAATTTGTAAATTTTATAAATAAGGTTGGGATGAATAAAAAAAAAGTAGTTTAATTTTTATTATGTACTTTTTCTTTGTATAGTATCCTTAAGTGATTGTAACATCTAGTTGCCGCCGGGATCAGTCGGAAGTGATTTTTTTTTTAAATAAGAAATTACTAAATTTTGTGGACATTCACGGCCGCGACCTCGACGCCCATTCGAGCCTCCTGGCGCACCCTGGCGCTCCCCGGCGGCTGCTACGGCACACCACTACAGAGAGTGCAGGATGCAAAATAAATCCGCCTAACATTATCGTTGTACCCTGCCATCTTTGAAGTGGCGTTAGAATTAAAGGACATGTGTACTTACCACGTCTGAGTTAACTTGGATACTATTATGATCATGTGAAAAGTTCTTTGGTTTTTGTTCCTTAATTATGTATATCAAAATGCTAAGATAATCATTATGGAAATAAACGATAAGGCCGCACCGAGGCAGAGCTGAGAAACCATTAGCTATTCGATTGTGATTTTTATACATTTTCGGTGTATTTTTATTGGGTTTTCGGCTACTAAATTAGTGTTTAGATTCTGTGATTTTATATGTACCTGTGTGGTACGCTGGTGTGATGATGTTTTGGAAGCTATGTCTCGGTCGGTGTAAAAAAAAATATTATGATTTTTATTCATTACTGTAGTATATACCTCTTCCCCATAATACTCTAGCGAAAAGATCATAACTTTAACACATACTAAAGTTAGAGGAAAACGTTATTAAAATTAATGAATTCTAAAGAAGACTTATTTAAAAAGCAAGTTTTATCAATCTCAATTTTCTAGTACAGGATTATAGTACAAGTTGATATGAGACACCCCAATAATTTTATAACTCTAAAATTTGTATAATAGTCGACATCTTATTCCGTTTTAAACAATAAAACAACAATTTTTTTACTGTACTCTAGTAGAAATATTCATTATTGGATTTTTTGCAACGACGATATATATAAATAGAGTAAACTGTCAAGATCCAGACAGTGATTTAAATAATACATTTTTAAATCGATAAAAATAACTGAAGAGAATAAGTTAAAAGGAAAAATTCCATAATTTTTTTTATTTATTACCAGCACTAAGTGTTATAACATTGCACAATATGGCCTCGAATAGTAATTATAATTACATTTATTTCTAAATAACAATGTGCGCAATAAAAAAATAAATGAATATTACATTTTCACTTGGTGGTACTTAGGTATTCACTGTTGAAAGCACGATACTTAGTGTGGTATATAGGCGTTGGAGCTGGTGAAATTACTTCAGTAACAACAATTACAAATACACAACAGTTTCAAAAGGTAACGATAACTGTGTGTCATCTTAACTTGCACTACATTGTTATGAACGGAGAGTATCATCATCAGGTAAAAGTCGTACTTATCTCATCAAAAAAGGGGAAACAATGATTTACTTCCGCGTATAATACAATATTGAAAAATTACTTGCATATTTTCAACCGTCGCCGCAGCAAAGAACGGAACGCAATGAAATTGTGTTGGATCTGTCAAAACAAACGTGAAGTTGTGTGCAAGTGAAGTTTGTGTAAGTGGAGTTATGATGGCTCTGGGACGTGTTATCTCGTCTAAACTACCGATAGTGATTATTTTGGGTGCAACGGGAACGGGAAAAACTAAATTGAGTTTGGAATTAGCACGAAAATTTGAAACGGAGATTATTAGTGCAGATTCCATGCAGGTTGGTTTTCTAACCTCTAAAGTTTGTTTTTCATTGAAAGTAGAAATAATATAAAGAGTTTTATTAACAATACATACTTTGAAAAGGCATTTACTAGTTATATCACAGTAAATTATAATAGAGGTTTAATTTATCGCTGGCACTCAGGAGTTTTAAAAGCTAATTTATAACCTAGAAATAATTTTCAATCAGATTTATAGTAGAACCGCTAATATTTTTTACTGCCATATCAGATTAATAACATTCGGATAAAATTTTAATTGTAAAGGAAAATGCCTAATAATAATTAAATACTTTATTAACTTTATATTGAATATTGTCATTTTGGTATTTCAAACTATCCAAACAAAACAACTGTTTTAAAGTACTCATGAATATGGTAAAGATTCCATTTTTTTTTTAATATCTTTTGATGCAAGATCTTAACTTTTGAATAGATTTATTGCTATGTTATATAGGAATAGTAAAAGCCTTGCTGCGCATACTTCTAAGGAATATGATTGTAAAATAAAAATATGTAATAGATCTACACATCAGAATTTCTTAGTTAAATCTATAAATTGCAAGACAATATGTGAAGAAAATTAAAAAAAAAAAAATAGTTTTTCTTTCACAACTTTTTATTACTAAATCATATTAGAAGAGTATAATCTGAATTATGATTCAATATCATAATGTAAAAGTTATATATTATTGTTTATTTCTTAGGGTCTAAGGGATTTTAAATACTATGATGTTAAAAGTAATAAACTATAAAAAATGGAATACTGCTTCTTAAGGTGTCTCTCTGACGGAGATTGGCGATAAAAAGTGGAGTACTAATATAAGTTAAAAGGAATTTAAAGTCGATCCATATTATTTATCATAATTAAAACTTTTCTTTGCCTTATTGCCCGTTCTTTTTCTTATCAGTGGGATAACTCCCATGGCTGAGCATAGCCCCTCCTCCATTAGAGGATCTCCACACTAATATGTTACTAAACATGTATTATTATTATTAATTAAAATGTGTCTCTTAAATAGATAATATACAATTTTTTTATATATTGTAATGTTCCAAAACTTGTTTTTTTTTATTAATTCAATGTTAGTTGAATAGTTAATTAACAAGTAATTGAAATATAAGAAGAAATAAAAATTTATTCAGCAGTACTCTATTTTTACTATGAAATAATTTACATCGGATACTTACCCTTATGCTGAGACGACAACAAAAATAGTGTTTTTCAGCTCAAATTTCAAATGTTGCTGCAGGCTTTTGATCGATATTGAGGGCAACTCTGCTTATTGACGACATTTTCAGTGCAACAGAGGTCTTCAACACTACTAAGCTACTTTAAATTTATTAAGAGTTACTTTTTATATATACAAATAGTCATAATAAAATAAACTTAACATCTCTCAGCAGTAGAGTATATTTCATAAAGGATGTGAGACTGTAATCTTAACTTATTCACTATATTTCATTTCTAGTTTAATTCAATTGGATTTCAACATCAGAAAACATCACAATCTCTCAAAGAAAATTAGTTATTACTCTCTAAATGCTTTCCGATATTGTGATCAAGGTGTTGATCAATATTTCCACGCACCTTATTCAATACAGATATGCGGCTGAATTAATCCCCACAAAGTATTGATCCATAGCCATAGCAACACACATATATATACACATCTTAGTGCTTCAACTATAAACTTAATTGCCTTTTCTAAAGTAGTGTACTGTGTTCGTAAATCAAAATGATGACTTTAAAAAGCGGTTATAAATATGTTTGTTGATGGTGTATTCCCTACACTATATTTCCTTCTGATTTATAATGGGATATTTCGCTGTGGTCGATTGCGCAGTACGTTTTAACTGCACGCCATGCAGTAAGCCTCTTATTACCATAGCGAAAAAGTTTACGGCAATCGCGTCCCTAAAGCTGCTGGTCAGATTCCCAGGAGTGAAATTTTTCTCTGCCCCACCCCCGCCAGCTCGGCTACAGTGCTCCGAAGTATTTAAATCGTATTTTTATGACTTCCTCCCCATATCTTGCGCTCGTTCGCGTTTGTTCTTTTTTTTTATAATTTCGCCTGTAATGCTTTTTTAAGTACGCCATGATACTATTTTGTGTGCCTTTTTATGACGCTGTATATTTTGAATTTTAGGAGTTTGTCGCATATATTTTGCAAATAGATCGCGTTGAACTGTTTATTAATTAAAATAAATAAAAAACTTACAACTTTTTGATTGGTTTTTTCAATGTTCTGATTGGTTTTTAAACATATCAAATGCGGTGTTAGTTAATAGTAAAATTAAAAATATATGAATTAAGTAAAGGTCGGCAAGGCATCCGTGACTCCTTTGGTGTTGCGACTGTCCACGGGCGTCGGTGATCACTTTCCAACAGATGAACTGTCCGCTCGTTTGCCCACTCTTTCTGTATAAAACAGGAATCTTCTGTAAAAATTGTAATGTTAATTTAATACTTAAAAGTTATTGAAAATAATCTTAAGTTCAGACGCCATGGGCACTGTCAAAGCCCGCCATTTTGATGAGCTTGGTGTGGTGTCTCGTAACATATTAACGTTCCAACAATACAATATAAAGACTTCTAGGTCACCGTATCCATTTATATGTATTTATAATTAAAAATGTTATATTAATAAGCCGAGTAATTCCTCTGGCGGCTGTGTCATCTGTGTGACACTTGTATGACACTTTCCAATTTGTATTGATTTATATTTGAGATCTAGTTCTCGTGCGCTTTAATTTTACTTTACTATAATAATGTTAAATGCTTAAATATAATCAACAATCAAATAGCATTAATGTTGCTATCTTCCGAAAATATCCGCTAATAATTTATGTATAATTTTTCTTCTTAAGTAAATTACTATTAAGCTTCGTATCACATATCAACCAACAATCTACTTATTGAATCAGATATCGAGTATTGTACCATCATATTGTTACTATTTAATCAATCAAGTTTCTTTTAACGTTCTAGTTGTTTCTATTTCTTCTAATCGCATCTTGTGTTATTTTCTCTATAAACTTAAATACAACTTCCTTATTTATTATCATTATTATCTCGTTAAGATTCTCTTTGCTTATTTTGATTCCCAATCTTAAGTCCATATCTACTCTTTCCCTACTGTATATTCGACATTCTGTGAGGTGTATAATGTCTTCCTCGGCGTTATTATCTCAGGTGCGAGATGTATCTTTATGTTTAAATTTATACAGATATAGGCCAAAGCCTCCGTGTCCAGTTAATGCTTGAATAATTGTTCGATTTGATGAAGTGTTTTTTGATAAGGAATACGCATTATCAGTATTGGGAAGAAACATTTTTGTAACAGCTGCGGTACTACTTTGTATCTGTTACTCCATTTATTGCAGGTTAGGGATCTGAGTGTATATTTTACATAAGATATGGGACATCTATCGTTATCGGGTGCAGTCTTTTTATGTAAGGCCGCTTTTTTCGCCAGAATGTCTGCCCGCTCGTTGCCTCCAATTCCAACGTGTGCTCTCACCCAGAACAATGCTACTCGTTTGTCATTGTCCTTAAGCTTTCGGATATTTGCACGGATTTCGAATGCTAATGGGTAAAAAGATGTCGAGTTCCTTAAAAGTTCCAATGCTGCCGTAGAGTTGCTAAAGATATTTGTGTTGGTGTCTTTCATTTTTTTTCGCTAGTTCTATTGCTTTAAGGCTCGAAATACTGTACAAAACATTTCTAATTCAAATTTCTTATTGGTTATCTCCACACCTTCCCTCCATAAGGTTAATGCAGCCGCAACCTTCTCATCAATTTTGTTTTCATCGGTATAGATGAAAGAGCCTTGCACGTGATGGTCTGCAAGGGTTTGTGGTTGCATATCCTCTAGGCATGTCTATAGTCATAGTCTATGCAAACATCCTGAGCTGGATGAGGTGTTTCAGAATAGCTCACCTTTCCTTCAATGATTCTATACCTCATGAAGTCTAAAGTCTTGCCATGTTTCGCTTCGTAACATTGGGCTGCTTCTAGGACTCGCATGTCCAGAGGAAGCAGGCCCGATGGAACTACTGCAGCTGAGTATGAGACAGTGCGATAACATTTGGTGATTCTTTGCGAAAATCCTTTCTTTACGGTGTTAAGTTGCTTTAGTATGGATAGTTTTTCTGCAGGTTGAACCCAAGCACTCGCAGCATATAAGATGATTGGTTCAGTTACTGACATGTAGTTCTAATTATTTTTAGAACTACATGGCAGATTTAGATTACCCATGTGTATACACGGGATTTCCAATTTAAATTTTTTGGTAATAACCATGGCTTGGGTTTTGTGGGCCGTAAATTTTAATTTGTTCTTGATACCCCCCATGTATTCACAAAAGCTAGATATCTGTTTGCTACTGTTTCGATTTCCACCTTCGAGGGACCTGAAACAACTATTACCATGTCATCAGCAAAAGCTTGGCAGTAAATATTTTGCCTGTCTAGTTCCTCCAACAGAGGATTCAGCAATAAGTTCCAAAATGTAGGCCCTCCAATTGACCCCGAACGCACCCTTTAGATGTTATTTTGGTGTAGGAACCTCCTGAAAAGTCCACTCTAACTTTCCAATCGGCAAAATAGCTTGTAATCAGCTTTCGGAAATTTTGTGGGCATTTCTTCTCGATCAACCTGGTTTTAACAGCGGCCCACCAGGCGCTGTCAAAAGCCCACTGTATGTCTAATGAAACAACTACATTAATAAATTTCACTTGCAAGTTTCCTTTAATGTGTTGAATTAAATCATAGAGAGAGTCCTCCGTGCAGCGCTGAGGCATAAAACCATATTGTCGCGGGCTAATTTTAGTAAGTAAATGCCATTTCATTCGTCCATTCATCAGCTTTGCCATAATGTTTGCGAGCACAGATAAAAGACCTATCAGTTGGTAAGATTTGGCTTGATGGTAGTCGTCTTCCTCGGTTTGCGAATAACCACAATCGCTGCTTCCTTCCATTGCCTCGAAAAATATGAGATCTCTTGACATTTGTTTTTTAGTTCCAAAAACAATTGAGGATTCTCTCGGATAGCCTTCCCGCATATATCAGCTGTAAGGCCATCAGGTCCCGGGGCCTTTTTTGGTTATATACTGCCACTACTCTTTCTAATTATTATTGTGTAAATGGGTGCACAAGCTATGTTTAGTCATAGACAATAAATATTGGTGGTAGGTCTATGTCAAAGACTGTCTAGGTAGGTACAGCTGTACCCTTATCACTCAACAAGTGAACCTGTGTGGGACTAGCGTATGGCTCCTCCTTAGAGACGTGTAACAGAATGTAGAGGGGCACCGGTGCGTTTCACAAGAGATTCCGGAGCCTCCGAATGTACTGATGCAGGCCACCGAGGGGTTTTAATAAGTAAGAATCTCACATAACCCTGATCTTCCCCCAAAAGCATGATATCTTTCGAAGATTTCCCCCCGAAAAAAAAAATGGTAGGTATAATTCACGGAACCCAAGCGGAACCTGACCTGCTCTTGATGCACTCTGCTAATCAACCAACGAGGCTTTAGCTCCGGCCAACCTGCATTGGGCCAGCATAGTCGGAAATGGCCCAAACCTTCATTAGAAACCCCTACACACGACAGCCGTTAGTGCCAGCGGTACCGAAGGTTACGATGACTCTATGTCTGTTTAGAGGCATAGGTCTAGCTGATAATGATGATGAAAGTAACAATTGTGGAACTGTACATCAGCATCCTCAGATCATTTACACAAAGCGGATAAATCTGAACAATTTCACCCGAGTTGGTGTACGTGTTATGTAAGGCGGCGGCGCGGGATGGCCGGCAGCCTTCGGACGGGTCGCCGCTACCACAGTACACCCGAAAAGCGCAGAATAAATCATATCGACGCTGATCGTAACTAATAATAATAATTGTAATAATTCACGGCGTGAACAAACACAGGTGCGTTTTTTAGGCTAAAATGGCGTCCGACGACCTTGTGTATTGTTTAAAGATATCAGACTCGTGTACTGTTAATATATGTTACGATACCGTGAACCAATATCTCCTTTGTTTACTATCGATCATACTACGAAGGTTCGATGTGAACTAGTAACCGATGTCACAGGATCACATTTGTAAGTATTTCACGATTTAATCGTGAAGACAAGCGTGATGAGTGGAAGTAGTTACGACTCCTCAGACATCAGGAATACGATTCGAGGATTTCCAGATATAATTTATATTTCATCATTATCATAGACCCGAATAGACATCGGTCATCCACGAGAATAGACCTATCAATTGATCGAGAGTTTTTTATAAATTTTTACTTAATAAATGATATTAAACTATGGGAAAAATTTATATTACTTACCCTTAGTCTTTTCTATGTTTAAATACTAAAAAGCAATGAGATGATACTAGCCACCAGTTAGATTGAAAGATGATTTAAAAATAGTAAGTAAATACAACTATTAGGTATAGGTAAAGTAGAAGAAGAAAATTATTGAACCAAGTATTCTAAGTGTTAAGTCAAGTTGGATTTTCGTAGTCCAATGAGTATTCCCTCGAATTGGTCTGTTGAACTAAGCAGTGGTACCTTTATTATCACAAAGGAAATCTTAAGAGATGCCCTGCTTATGGGAGAAAGACATAGTTATATGGGATTACTACCCACTAAACCTTCTCGGTGGTCACCTTCAGTGCTTTATAAAGGGCTCCGGGATTTCTCACGGAACGCACCGGTGCCCCTGTGCACTTTAAGTGGTGATACTTAGTCTCCTTTAACAGAGACTCTACCACCAGTAAATGATATTCACATACGAATATATATTATCGATATTGTTATATAAACCACACCAGTATGATTACTGCTGGTTGTAATTGGAATTTAGTCGAGTAAGAAAATAAATAGTTACCGTGGTCTCTCTGTTAACGTTTCAACGAATCATATGTTGATACTGGTGGTAATCTCCTCGCGGAGACCGTTTAGGTATCATCGCAGCTCTGCTGTCAAGCTGTACTGTCGGTTTGAAGGGCGTTGTAGCTAGTGGAATTATTAAGGTAACGAGACTATCTAATGTCTCAAGGCGATATAATCTGATGCTGTGTATGTCATCCTATCTGGCGCCAGGCTGTTATGGGCAGGCGTGTTATTTACTATCGGGTCTTGTTCGTGTTTTCTTTTATATTAAAAGTTAACAACTTTTGTTATTTAAACTTTCATTTTAACTACACTCGATGTAAACGTGTAGTTTTTGGACAGTGACAGTTCGTTTATAAATTAAGGCGGGCTACAGGCTTTTAGTATAATTTTTTTTTTGTTAATTCGTTTGAATTCGTTATGGGCCCGGCCTTCGGTGTAACGATGAGTCGTGATATTTTTTCCAGTGTGTACACAGTAGTTTTATTATTACTAAAGTCGAGCTTAGTTACATCGCTGGAGTGCCTATAGCTATCATTTGTATCGCAGCCCAGTAGTCTCGGGCTAGTAAGAATAAGACTAAGGTAAGCCCTGCCTGTCGTAGAAGGCAACTAAAGGAATCTACGAGTTCTGCGGGCTTTAAAGATGGGAGCCGTTGTAGCTCAACCAGCGGACCTGCGTGGGACAGCGTATGGCTCAGCGATGGTGCCTAGGAGAGTTAGGCTCCTTCTTCAGAGACGTGTAACAGAAAGTGTAGAGGTACACCAGTGCATTCTCTAAGAGATCCGGGAGCCTCTTCGAATGCACTAATGCACAGCACCCAGGGGTTTTAATGAGTAAGAATCTCATAAGTTATGAGTTGGCGTATTAATAACCATTACCTGAACGTCTCGCTTACCTCGTCTGCTTTGTAGAGGAGAATTCTTAGAAGAGTTAGCACATTTATCTGTAAAAATGAGAGTTTCGGACTCTTATTGGAATGTTAGTTGCTCGTGCACCATTCACACCGTCAAATTAGCCCGCCTACGGTCATGTATGAGGACGTTACGATTAGCGCATCAGTGTGAATGCGGCGAGACGCTTTTTAAACTTTTATGTATTTTTTGAGGGTCATCCCGTGGATATATGTCAGCCTCATTGGCTCAAAATTTACAACAACACAAAATTATTTATGAAGGAAAAAAAAACTAATAGTGGTGTTATAACATGTCAAAAATGTATCGCGCTGCTCTAGAAAATTTACATGAGTTATTGCCTTAACATATATATGTATACACAAATATATACACACACCACCATATATCATCATCAGCTGATAGACGTCCACTGCTGGACATAGGCCTCCTCCAAAAATCTTCACATCGATCGGTCCTACGCTGCAGTCAGCAAGGCATCCGGCACAGCCGGGCACTAAGGACCGTCGTTGGTAGAAGTAAATATGGGGGAATTTGGGCCATTTCCCACCATGCTAGCCCAGTACTAGTTGGTGAGGGCGACAGCCTGGTTTGTTGATTAGCAGGGTGCAAACACGAGCAGGTGAGGTTGGCTTGGGTCCCGTGAGATTTTGGGACCCCTAACACCCCCATGTATTATGTACATAATATATATACATTCTATGTATATAGTATATATATATATTTTCACTACCATCGATTGATGACTAGTGTTTTTTTTTATTTAATGAACTGATGAGACCCGCAAGACGTTCATATCATGGCAAGTAATATTCTAGTTCCACACTGCTCCATATTGTGCAGGTCGCTTCGATATAAGATATTATCTCTCGTTACTTTAGTAATTTTACTAACTACGACATCCTTCAAACTACAATGCAGTAATGATTGCATAGTACTATTTGGCGGCATAAGTAAAAACTGCGGTGGTAAACGGCCCCTGGCAACAGAGACCTACCTAGAGTAATAACAAAGTAGTTTTTTCGTACACGATGAAACATTGTTAACCTAATAGTAGTAATCTTGTCTATTATTGTCTGGTACTTTCAAGGATTTTAAAATAAAAAAAAAACTACAAAATCCTCCATTTGAGATCATTACTTAACCGCTATATGACAGGACTCATTAGCGAAGCAGTTTCATTGGTGATAGCTATACTATACCATAAATAGAAAACAATAGTGTTTGCACACAGCTTCATCTTCATCAGCCGATAGACGTCCACTGCTGGACATGGGCTTCCCCTAAAGATCTGTATATACAATCAGCAGCCTCCGGTACCGCTAGGCGTTAGGCTGTCGCATGTAGGGGTTCATATGGCGGATTTTGGTCATTTCCCACCACACTGGCTAGATGCGGACCGGTGGGACACTGCTTCCATATAATAAAATTAACAGCAGCTTCCACTGGTAGTGGATATCAGGTAGTAGTAATAATTATTATCATAATAAGAACTGCAATACATATAAACAATTTTTTTTTCATTCCTTATCAGATTCAAGGCCATTTAAATTTTCTTTGAATTTCAATTCTTCATCATCATCCTATAGACTTCCACTGCTGGACGTAGGACTCTCCCAAAGATCTCAACGTTTGTAGAGGTTTATATGAGCGGGCGTTTGAGCCATTTCCCATCACGCTGGCCCAATGCCGGTTGGTCGGAGCCAGAGCCTCGTTTGTTGATTAGCATGGTGCACCACGAACAGATAAGGTTGGCTTGGATACCGGTGAGTTGTTGTTCGGGTTCACTTACAACCCTATTTTTAATAAACTTTTAGCTTTACACCCCAATAATTAGTAACTTGTAATACATACATACTTCAGCAATATATAGTAGTAGTAAATAAACTGTAAACCTATGCGTAATCTTAACTATAACTTTAACTTACGTTAACCATTAAAAGTTAATTTAACATAAATGATTTTTTTAACCATATCAAAGTTGTGCCTACTCACTTACGTATTATAAGTGGTTTTATAATGTTTTTATTTTTTGTATTATTTAAACATCAAGACCTACATGTTGTTCTTGAGATAAATATATGGTGTAAACGGATGTATTACGCTGATATATTTTTGTAGATATATATTTAATAAAAGTTAAAGTGAAAACATTACTTTAGTTATTGAATGTCTACCAGCCATTCGTGAAAGGAATATCATCTCGGACATAAGAAACGCCGCACACACACACACACACACACACACATATATATATATATATATATATATATATATATATATATATATATATATATATATATATAAAGATACACTTTTTCCCATTTTTTTAATTCTAAAATGCTTTACATTCTAAGTAATATATTGCTTATGAATTGAAACATTATATATATAGATATGCTAGCTGTTCCCTGCCCGCTTTGCTGGCCGTAACACCCCCACAACCACTTATGGGGAAGGTATTTTGTAAAATCTATTCTTAACTTATATCTTTAAATAGCAGAAGCAATATCTCTACCCAGTTTTGTGTGTTTACCTCCAATAGTTTCGGAGATTTCAGGATCAGTCAAGGAACCTCTGGATATCCTATACAGTAGCAAGCTCTTTATTTGCGCTTCATTCGCGTTTTCACTATTCGCTGATTAAAAAAATGCAACCCAACTCTAATAAGTACATAATAATAAAAGGATTCCAATAGGTACCCAATCCAATATCCTTTGTAAATGCCGTCAAATGGGCTGATAAAAAAGCATATTCTGTATTCGCGGAATATGGAACATATGCCCGTAAATAAAGAGCTTTTACTGTGTATATGTATATATGTATATATGTATAACGCTTAAGACTTCACCGCTATAGAGCGCTTTGTTAATTAAAACATTTGAACTTGATTTTGATATTTATTGTATAGCAAGTTTAAGATAGTCGGAATGTATGAGATTAGTTATGGATGTAGTGGGTTTAATCTGCGGTTTGCGCGCGTACCTCACGAAATTGGGCAGGCGGCAGTCGTGTTTGCATTCCGTCGAGTTCGTCGTCTCATTCAAGGCCGGGTGCTCGGCCACCCCGCGGTGCCTCCGCTGCCAAACTTGGTGCGCGCCGCCCGTCACCCGTCACCCGTCCTACACCGCCGGCCCTTTGGCAATGCTCGCATACCCGATGTATGTCGCTTTTACAATTGCATTTTTTTTTATCTGCATTCGATCGCAACATCGCATCCGCAATACTATATAAATTTTATAGGTATAAATAATACTATGTCCAGAAGTGTACGTCTATCGGACGATGAAATAATACTTTTAAACTTAAATTAAATATCGTTTTAACTTAACCATTATCTACTCGCAAAAGGAAAAGATATCTATCAATCACTTATATGGTGAAGGTAGAAGTAATAGAGAGCCGGCGGAACAGGTACGTTATTATGTTGCGTCGAACAAAGTACGCCCAGCGTAAGGTCGTTTCTGTTTGCGGAAGCGACGCCGCTTCCCGTCCTGTACCGAATACATCGCATTTACATAAACAAACGGATTTGTGTGTAAACATATTTGTGTGCCTGACTTAACTATAAGTAGGTTACTTTGAAGCAGTATTAACTGCGGACCTTGGGAAGATATTACTCGTATCTACAACGCTAAGAGAATGAGGAAGAGTCGATCAAAAGATATCACCAAGTTTACACAATTTTTATTTATGTAACGGATGTAATTCCTCAAGTCAAAATACTGTAAACATATCAACAAGCTTTTCATTCTTAATATAGAATCGCTAATTGTTAATGTGGGTAGATTGATTTTTAATGTTCTCTACCTAATATAACGCCTTGTCCCCAGCTCGTGATGTACCTGTTGTTAACTTTATGCTAAAGTTTTATATCAATTTCAGTAATATTGTTTATTGACGATACCAGTTAATAACTTCATCTTCGATAGTAAACGGTACGAATCCGGTTTCCAGCGGCTGTGGAAGCGGTCGTCGTTAACGTCTGCTTAAAGAGTTATAGACATGGTTCCGAAGTTTTTAACTGATTGATAAACATTATGTTGCAAAAAAAAGTCTGTTAGAAGACTTTTCCTCGTATATTCTTTTTTATGATGATCAATTGAATAACTTATCTCGCTTATCTAGAATTGATATTCGTAAAACTGAAATCAAAGTAGACCTACTTTCTAAGTATGATAACACGAAGTACATTTTCTTGTCGATATCATTTAATGTCATCGATAACTTCAAAAGTAACATTTTGTAATAGTTTCGTTATTTTTTAAATATTGTTTAGGTTATTTAATAATATTTTTATTTTATTTAAACAACTAATTATATTCATCATCTCTAATCAATTTATAGACCTTAGGAATAAGAAAGTAATAACCAGTCGACTTACTGCTCGCACTGCTTGGGTTCAGGACTCTCTCCCGTAAGGAGAGAGTCAAGGTAAAGTTGGTGTTTGTAATATTCCCATAAAAGCTGCCGTTACTGGAAGTCCAAGAATGAAAATGCTTCACAATATTTTCCTTCATCATCATCATCATGAGGTGCCCTCTTTTAACTGAAATTTTGCGATAAAATTTAGAAAAGCAATCCGGTCCACAGATATTGTTTCCTCTACTATCATTCGTAGCTAAAGCACTGTAGGATTCGAACCAGCGTCTCTACGAGAGTATAGCGTGTACGGCATTACACCACGACTGTGCTATCACAGACTTTTATTAATTTATGAATATGAACATATAAGATATGCAACATAACAAATCTTATGAAATTTTTAGTTTTTGATTACTCGTCAGCAAACAGTAGTTACTTTACGTCATCATCATCATTATTAGCCGATAGACGTCCACTGCTGGACATGGGCCTTCCCAAAAGATCTCCACATCGATTGATCCTGCGCTGCCCGCATCCAGCTGTTTCCCGCAACATTTACCAGACCGTCGGACCACCTGGTGGGAGGCCTGCCACCACTAGGTATACTTTACGTATTTAGCAGGTTTTACTTAAAACTTGCTTTTCTTTCCAGCTGAACCTTCCCCGTTAAGTTTTAACATCGGTATGCCGCCTGTAAGGTTTTATAGAACACGGATCGCTTAGAGACAATCTGTGCCGCTGACTCACTTAATCCCATTTGTATTTCATTTTCGATTCTCAATACGGATCGATTCAAGTTGAACCGCCATTTTGAATGTCGCGAATGCTTTTTGCTACATCCGCCGTTAGTTCCGTGAACTGACACCACAACTTATTTTCCTCATCCAAAAAATGCGATGGCGTCGTTTTACGACTGTTTGACGTGCAAATTGAATCTATACATTATGGTGGACGCTTCTCCTCGCGCCCATTGTTGATATTCCAACGTACCTAAACACGCGTATACATTGTTTGCTGCGTATTGAGCCATTTTTGGATCACATGATCATGATCATGACCTCATAATATGTATCTAAATTTATATATTTTTTACGCACTTTGCAATGATCTCTGCAAACAAGTTAATTATTTATTACAAGAGACATGTTCAGCTGTGGACGTTCATCCGTTGAAATGACAATGATGATGTCTTCGAAATAAATATTTCTATAAAACTCTATGAATATCTTTACATTGGTGTTGTGTACATGCCACGAAACGATATTAAAATTATTTAAGCGTTAAAGATGTTAATATACTACAGCATTAGAGTAGCACGCCTTATGTAAGCTACAAAGATGAAGATTACCTGAAATAAACAGACGCAAAGCAGATTTATTCTAAATAAGTTTTGTTGGAATAAGTCCCATAACTCTGGACGTGGTCTCCGGTCATTGAAGGTCATTCACGAGATTGGTAGAGTCTGCATAAAAAAAGACACCGGGATGGGCTATACCAGCATAGCGTTAGCGAGGCTGCAGTTATGTTCCGAACAGAGATCCTGTGACTTCTCCAAACGCCGAAGGTGACCATCGAGAGGGTTTTATCCCGCTATAAGGTAGAGTATATTTTCGAAGATTTCCCCTCAGACACCAAAAATAGGTCATATACAACTGTTTAGTTCTGGTGTCTTGCCAGAGACCGTCTAGGTTGGGCCGGACAGCAGTGTCCAAACATTACTAGGGCTAAGAAGATAAGATCTTATTTCTCAAGAAGACGTTTGCAATATAGTACAGTGCATATCGTACTGCTCGTTACAGGCAGGTACTTATCATCAGTTGAACGTATTGCTTGTTAAGCCTCTTATCAATAAGAAAAACTTTATTAGGTAAAACGCTGTTATTTTAATATTACATACAGACTCTATTATTAAAAAATTGTATAGATGTATTGGTTGTGTATTTAACTATTTACTTTCCGGTTATAACTAGGCGGTCCTAAATTGGACGAGAAACATTTTATGGATTTTTCTTATACAAAAACTAGACAAATTTGATATCTTTTATATTTCTAGATAACTCCATCTCATACTTCGCCACACATTGATAAGAAGGAATCCTGTTTATAATATGCAAGCACAATGACCGCATATTAGATTTATGGTATGGAGATAAATTATAACTTTTATAATACTATAAAATCGTTAATTAATTTATGCATCGTATATATTTTCTAAATATGCATACAAAAAACAGTGATGTTAAATGTGTCTCGTCAACGCGAACCGAAGTACGTGAAAGTGCATTCACTCTAGCGCTAACGAGCGCTCTGTTCGGAGATATCTAGTGCAGATGAGATCACTGCTACAACGCCCATCCTTCTGATCCTGCGTTCGTATGATTCATTGGCTACTACAAACATTGCTGTAGACGGCTGTACCGCGTTTCCAACTGCTCGAGTAGTAGTTATACAGTATAGTATAGATTCATTACGTACAATTTTACGTAATTAATCTACACTATACTGTATCAGACTATAAATATAAATTTCGTTCCTCCTATTTTGTATTAAAACCGAAAAGATAAGCAAGATGTTCACCTGAAGTGATATAATCTGCCCAACATCTTACGGAGCCCAAGTCAACGTCACCAGCCCGCGGTGCACCCTGATGAATAACAGACCAGGCTCTGACCACCCATCTACATGCACTGGGACAGCGTGGTGGGTTACAGCTCAATTCCTCTCAATAAACTTTAACAAAAGATACCCAAATGCCTAGTGGGAGCGGCGGCTGTGCCGATCATGATGGATGCGGGCAACGCTGGATCGATCGATGTTTGGGTGAGGCCAGCAGTAAACGTCTATCGGCTGATGATTAAGATGATGATGATGACATTGCGCTCGTCACCTTGAGAGGCAAGATGTTAAGTGTCAGCAATTTTACTAGATACAACGCTCTTGAATTCGGAACACTGTAATAATACAGTTTGGTGGCAGAAATGGATGCTGCAGTAGTACTTACCTAGAAGATGGTCTCCGGCAACATAGACCTATTACCAATACACCCCAGCTTTCATTTTGTCTTTTTTTATCCTACAAAGCGACGAACGTGCGAGACGTTCACATCACAGTAAGCGATACATCTGCCCATAACAACTTGGTGCTAGTTACGATGATATACACTGCACCACACTGCGCTCCTTGCGTTGAGACATTAATTCTTGTTACACCAGTAATTCCACTACCTACAACGCCCTTCAATCCGGAACACAGTAATGTTGGCACACTAACGTATGGTGGTGAAAATAGGGGTTGCGATAGTACGTACCTTTTTTTATCGTGAGGGACATCTTCTTAAAAGATACCTTGCTTTTGGGAGGTACGACAAGGTTATGTGGGTCTTTCACCCACTAAAACCCTCTCGGTGCTCTCCGTTAGTGCATTAGGAGGGGCTTCAGGATCTCCTACAGAACACACCGGTGCCCCCTGCACTCGGGCTAAAACATCTCACGGAAGGGAAAGTTCTCCCTAGCACCTACGCTGTGCTACGGCAAATACAAGACCATCATGCATTTGCCGTCCTCCTAAGGCTCGCTTATTGAGCTCTGAGGGCCGCCAACCTCAAGGATTACGAACCCGAGGACCCTTTACCTTAGTCCTATTCTTAATAGTCCGCGACCACTGGGCTGTTTTGGTACTTACCTAGACGGTCTCCGGAAACACTTTCCACCAGTAACATTTTCAAATTGCAATTTTCCTCTTCGCTGCATCCTAAACACCATCCTTTAGAAGATCTCGGCTATTCGTGCCGATAGTAACAACATCTTGATTATTGCAATTCCGGTCTTCACCAACAATAAATACAAGCGTACGGTAAAACATAAAATTTAGACGGGAATGATAGCAAGTACATGCAACAGACATATTTTCTCTATTTTAAATTTTACATTTATTCTTACTCTTCTGGTGCAGCGACCCAGAGTGAGTCTGCGCCTCCGGCACAAGAGAGCGCCAGCGATTTCCTTCTTTTTTCTGTTTTATACTATTATTAAAATCTTTGTTACACTAAATACAACATATACTCTTACCAACAAAATTGGATCAAGCTTTAAGGTAATTTTTATGAGTAGATGTATAAAAAAAAATTAAAAACCTATGCATGAATGTTGCTGGTTATCTGGTTATAGGTCTCCGTCACAGGTACGTACAACCAACACCTACTTCTACAGCCAACCAATAGTGTGGAAACATTACTGTGTTCCGGTTTGAAGGGCGTTGTAAGTAGTGAAGTTATTAGTGTATTGAGGTTTAACACCTTGTGTCTAACGACGGGAACACAATGCTGTGCAGTGTATATCATCCTGTCTAGCGCCACATTGTTATGGGCAGGCACATTACTTATCATCAGGTGATCGTCTCATTCGTCTCGTCCGTTCTCCTCTTTACGACCGGACAACAAGCCGCAAGAGCGAGTCACTATCCTTCCATGGTAAACATCCCCAGTTTACCAACCAAGAGGGTTAACTTCTCTTTTTGTATAAGAACAGCAAAGGAGTGCGACACCTTACCAACGTTAGTGTTCCCATTCAAATATCACATGGGTCCCCATACAAAGAATCGATGGGCTGTTACTAGATTTAGTCCAATTTACTACCATAGACCACATCACTATTAACACCAGGTGGGATAGACGTCTAACACTAACCTTTTCAATAAAAAAAAATTAAAAGGAATAATATCGGGTAGATTGCTAATTACAATTTGTATTGTTGTAAAATCCTGTGTAGTTAAAAGCTCGTTTTAAAGGATACCATTAATAGAGTTCCGCTAACTTAATTTCCCGTTGAATTTAACAAGTGGATGCTGGGTAGAAAAACTATGTCTGACCAGATTACTACCCATCCTTTCACTAGTGTTTACTTTTATTGCCTACGCGAAACTAAATGTACATATGACCATGCGTAGACTCTCGCAAAATTGATTTCCTTACATAAAAACAGTTTTATTTACTTTTTCGTTGAACTGGATTTAGGTATTTCGGCGGGGTGGTATTACCGAAGTAAAAGAATCCATCCCCTCGTCTCATCTCGAGGGTATCGTAAAGGGCGATTAAAATAAAATGAACGAGGAGAACGGACAGGGTCGTTTCCTCCAAACTACTGTGCGGACATCGAACAGAATTTGCGATTATTAAAATCTTTCGCTTTCGAATGCTGTGTCGACTACATTGTATGAACAGTAAGTTTTATTTATATTATGATGATCTTTGAGTTTTGTGCTTGAAAACATTATAAATATTTAATTCATCATCAAGCGATTGACGTCCGCTGCTGGACATAAGCCTCCCTCAAAGATCTCCGCATCGCTTGGTCCTGCGCTGCCCGCATCAAGCAGCTTCCCGCGACCTTACTGTCAACGTAAACTATTATTATTATAATATATTTAGTTGTATATATATATAATTATATCTTGATAAAAAATTATTTGGTTTATCATACTGACGTTTTTCGTCGAACTCGCAAGTGTTTGCAGTTTGAAATCGTACGTTTAATTCAGTCGCGTCGTCTCACACATTTGTTTGTTTATGGAGTTCGTAAGTGAAGCGAAAATAGACCGAAGACAACGACCCAAATTGAAACGCGGTCACACACCTCCCCCAGACGCCGAAAGAGATGTACTCGCCGGCCAAGAAGTCGCAGGCGGAGTCGTGTGCCCGCCCGCGCTGCCGCTGCCGCTGGTGCTAATTATGTAGCCACGCATACGTCTAGGCGAATGGGACAGGTTACTGACACCTCTGCTCTTTTGCTAGAATTTTCTGATCCGGTTGCGAATTGTAACGGAGCTGAATGTGCGAAACTGGGTCTCCTTTTAATCCATTGCATGACAGTAGAGTACAATTTTGATCTGTTCCTAGAGGAATTATCGCCACTTTTTGGCTTAAGAACAAGCGGCCTAAGACTATTATCTCCTTAATCTACACAACTCTACCAATCTGTACTTTTACGGAATTGAAGTTAGTGATAACGGGGCATTTCATCTTACACATAAACGTAAGAATGTATCCAAAGTTTTTTGCGATTCTGCTTTAACAAATACAGAGTTACAGACGATTAATTAAAAAAAATACACACGTAATGAATAATAGTAAGATGGCAAGAGACATGATACGCTAATTTAAATGCTTTAAGCGGTAGATGAATCAGGTGTTGAGATAATTTACTAGCAGCGTCCATTAGACATATGACTTGAATCATAGCTATAAAGAAACAAGATACAAGCAATGATTAACGTGTACATACGCTTTGATGTATATGCTAGTTACATTTATACAATTCGCAGCTGATCCAGTAGAACTCGAATATTTAGGCCAGGAAATGGGTAGGAGCGGATTGCTCAACGGTATCTACCCACACTCTTCGTATTCGTGACTCAGTCGCTGAATAGAAATGATCACAACTAATATGTTTGGTTAAGGGATATGTTCTATCGATATCTTAGATTTGCTTGATATGGTAATTTTTAAAATACTTTTTTACTGTTCCTTCGACAGACAATCAAAAGATTCGACAAATTTTTTTCTTGTCATCTTCTATATCAATCTGTTATTGTAGTTTCTAAAAAACTGAAAGGATTTTGATTTAGACATTTTTGATTCAATAATGACGATGATTAGTCTTTAGTCAAATAAAGAGTTTTTAGACTAATGATTATTGATAATAGTTCCATTTTAGTTTCTGTATTTCGAATATTTAGCTGAATTTTTTGGTACGTTGAATTTCAATAATATGTTTCCATTTGAAAGATATCCACAAAGCAAAATATAATGATCGAATTGATGTATACCACCTACCCGCCGAACTTCGGTCAATGTCGCCTTTATATAATTACCATTTGATAAACGACTTGTATTATTTCACAATCAGATGGCCAAGCAATGCTTTCGTACTGTTGACCTCTGTTTGGTATACCTCCATTGTGTTTCCAAATGTATATGATCATGGGACGAAATCGTTTGAGACGTACGCTTTAGGAAAATTATAGATTGAATGATATCAGTACACTTACAATAAAATATTTATGCTAAGTGTGAATCGTGTCTAGATTGAACAAACGTCTATAGAACAGGTGGTAGTAGAAAAATTCTGCATGAAATAATTCATCGATACAATTTATGATTATCTAGACGGACTAACAGCGTTTATTATCTTCGGTGCAGTCCTGTATCCTTACCTTTTTTGGCCACGTACGCCGCCGTGGCGAGGCAGCTATTGAGCGGCTTGTGGTCCAAGGAATGGTTCAGAGTACCAGGCCACGAGAAAAACGTCTATGTGATGGACTGACCAGATAAAGGTGGCTTCTCATCGTTGCCACTGTAGGAGTGCACTAGGAAGGCGGTTATCGGACAAGAATGGCGACGTGTTGCTGAGCTTGCGACCAACATTCACTAAAGTGTCATCACTTGACCTTGTAGTCATCCACGACCACTCTATCAAGTGTGGTACCGACTAGGATGAAAAAGAAGAATACGGAATAACGGCGGTTGATGGTGTAGACCAATGCTTACAAGTTCCTCACAAGCTGATCGACGATTTCGTCACCGGAAGTCGCTACATTCTGGCAGCAAGACGATGTGAAGATTTGATTAGCTATGAAAGACTATTGGCTGAAGATAGTAATAGGTGCCACTCAGTTTAATAAAAACTTTATTTTTGTGTATTCTCGAACACGATGGAGATATCTTGAAGGGAACAATGGAAATTATCATTAATAGATTCAACAATTCCGTGTTGCCATCCTCTGATATTCCGTATTCAATAGATTAACATAATTGCTTACCAAAATCGATGCCATGTCGATGCGTGATCGGAGGGACAAATATCGAAACCTAATTTTGATTGTTCGTATGTTTGATTGAATAATTAACGTTGGTTTGTAGGCGCCAGTTAATTAAGCGTTGGCATATAATGAATACATTAGTTACAATATTGATATACATATCTACATTTAAACATTATTATAAGGGATAGGTTTATTTGAACTGAAGCGATCACCAAAGCCTTCAGAACATAACTATTGACCTGAAGACCTTATTTTTGGAATTAGGTGTCTTGAGACATTATTTAATTAGCAATTTTAATAAATCAAGTAAATTGTAATTTTTATGGATTTATGGTACTTGGGATTTCAAAAAATATTTTTTTTTATAGAAGATTATATGTGTAAAATGTCTTAAGAATAATCACTTTATTATATTTGTTTACAATTCATGTAATATAATAATTTCACATTGCTATGTGATTATAATCTGTTTGTAGATAATATTAACATCAGATGGAATATAAAGTGTTGCCCTATTGACAATAAAAAACCTGAACAGATTATGTTGTTATTTACCTTGAGTTTGATGTTTTTATTGACACAAAAACTAATTAATGTATAGCGTGGCAAATGAATATAAATGCAATTCATTATATTGCTTATTTATTAATTAAGGTTTGTATGACCTTTCAAGTTAACGATAATTCATTCTATCGTAACAGAATATAAGTTTTTTTATGAAAATCTTAACTAATGTTTTAAATGATTATAACGTATAAGAAACGCTTTCGTGTACGGTTTAAGATATTAATATAAGAAAAAAAGGTCATAGTATTAAAAGTTCTCTGTGATGTTAAGGACATATATATCCGTAACGAACAGTTTGTTCTTTTTTAAAGAAAAAGGATTGAATGAATGTACAATATATGCGCATACTAGAGTATAGATAATTTGAAGAAAATAGACTTGTTCATAGATCACATATAACTCCGATTGGTTTGTGAATTGTGTGTCAGGGGCCGCAGTTCCGAAATGAACCTATTCTAGCTGTATATAAGACAAAGGTAATTTAATTTCAAAATTCTGTTACTAATAACGTAGTAATAAAACATGCGATACGTTTGATTATCAAACCGATGGAAAATTTACGGCAACATTAGTACAACGAAAACCGATCGTCTTTGCTAGAATCCAATTTACATAACATCGTACGCCAATACGCTGATACATTTCCCTTACCCAACCGTTCTCAAATAGATCTGTTGACAGTTTCCATTTCAGGCAATGTATGTATAACGAGATAACAAATGCGTGTAGTGTGCAAAATACCATTTAGCATGGCTAAAGTACGATGGACTGTACCAAAAAGCCAGATCGCTCCGTCACCAGGCGGAATATTTCCCGCGCTCGTTCGTGACATCATATGCCAGCGACCTAGCGAGGCCGTCGTAGTCAAAGTGTTAGTAGTCATATTGTGTCTGAATTTGCTGGCCGTTAATCTATCTACCTTCAGTACTCTTTCATTTTTACCAAATATCAAATGTTCCATCTGCCACTTGACGCTCATTCGGAAATAGTATTACTGGACAGTTTTTAAAGAATACGAGATCAAAAATTGTGGATATTCATCTGAGCAAGTGTTGTAATATGCGAGCATTACTGTGTTCCTGTATGAAGGGAGATGTAGATAGTGAAAGTATTGGAGTAGTGAAGCTTACCCATTTTATGTCTCAAGGCGACGAGCACAATTTAGTACTGTGTATATTATCCTAACTAGCGCCACGATGTGATACGCAGGCGTATGAATTACAGTCAGGTGAACGTATCATTTGTCTCGTTGATTTATCGAATAAAATAGTAACCAAAAAAAAATTTTTTTTTTAATAAACCGTAAGCGACGAAACGAACGAAACGTAAGATGGTAAGTGAGACGCTTACCCATAACAATGTGACGCTAGTTAGAATGTTATACACAGCACCCACATCATGCTCGTCGTCTTAAGACATAAAATATTAAAGTGTCGTTACACCAGTAATTTCACTAGCAACTGCAACTTTCAAACCGGAACACAGTAAAGCTTGACGGTAGAAACAAGACCAGTGTTGATATTTACATAGACAGTCTCCGATAACAGAGGCTTTATTTTTTTTTGTTTCGGTGAGGGGGAAAATCTTTGAATGATACCACCCTGCTTTGGGGGAAAGTCAGGGTTATGTGATGTTATTCTTATTCACTAAAACGCCCTCGGTGGTCTGCATCAGCGCATCCAGAGGGGCTCCGGGATCTCTTATAGAACGCACCGGTGCCCCTCCACACTTTCTGTTACAGGTCTCTGAGGAGTAGCCTAACCCTCCCAGGCACCATCGCTGAGCAATGTGCTGTCTCATTCAGCTACGCTTGTTGAGTGATAAGGGCCCCCCTCAAGACCGACGAAACTCCTAGACATTTTTAGTTGCCTTCTACGACAGGCAGGGCTTACTTTAGTCCCATTCTTACTAGCACGAGACTACAGGGCTGAAGGGCTGCTGCGTGAATTAACATCGGCTCGGTAACAGAGATCTATTATCAGTGAAAAAAGTACTATATCAATTTTAAGAGAAATTTGTCTTTAAGATATATGATATAAATTTAATCACATTATTATAAATAAAAAAAAATCAGATAATTGCAACAAATGCTACCCAATTAGAAATGGCGACCGCAGTCGTAAAATATAAACTTTTTTTGGATATGTGTCCATGATTGTCTTAATTATACTACTACTATTGGAATGGATAAAATATTTTTGAAAATGACTTAAGATGATTCCGAATCTCTTTTTTGGAATGACCATGAAAATTTTTCTTCCTATTATTAATTTAATCTAGTAGAATTTGCAATACTAGTATTAAATAGTATAATAAATAAAAAAAATATGTGTAGCGTCTGCAAAATCATTCATGGATGTGAATTTATATTAACCTGGCTTTTCTAGACTTAGTGTAGAGCGGAAGAGACCAAAAGCTGATAAATTCCAAAGTTAATAGTCTGAGCTATCGATATAGGGGAGCAAACAAGTGTTTTACCGAATACATTTTTGAAATTGAGCGCAGGAACTGTATCATTGAATACCACCATCGCCCTATTACCATGAAACGTATAAGCATTCGGCATGCTTTGATAAAAACGTTTCTTTTCATCTATCGTTTCTTAATTCTAACAACGAAGGATTGGAATAGTTTACCGGGGTTTCTGTCATGGTATGTAGCAATCTTAAAGAGAAGATAAGAGAATAGGTTTCTTTAATGCGAATTACCATCAAAAACTACATCGCTGCTTACTATTAGATGTGATCGTAGTTAAAATCCACAAGTCTAATGAACTTTAAACGATTTAAAATCAAGTTACATAATAACTTGGAATTTATCATTCCTATCGTCTTACATCATCCAAGGAAGTATTCCTTTAAATAGACAAATCTACGTTAGCTGCCTAGACGCCTGCATAGTCTTTTTGATGTTCTATGATGTTAATGTACGTTAACTCGCGCGCCGGATCGAGCTTCGCTTTTAATATCTCGTTTGCAGCGATGTGAATAACCGCATCAACGGAATTACTAAATCGAGATTAATCTATAAACACTCTCACATGGTGTAGTTATAGATTTGTAACTTGCCGTTGCGGAAATTATATAAATGCTTACGTATAATCTTTTAATCCATCGTAGGTTATCCACAAGATGAATTTAGATACAGTGGCAAGATAAAGTTAAGTCTATCTATATCAACCCGCCTTCGGGCAAAGGATCCTTTCCTTTTTGCATCATTGTGCTGGGAAAGGTTTTAACAATAATCACCACGACAAATCGACAGGTTGGTAACCGCAGTACTACTGCCGGGCCTAATGGTTTCCATCGCTGCATGTAGATATTCATAGACACGCTGACAAGCCACTTGTTTAAGTGACGATACAGACTCGCCACGTCGAAGGGTGCGTTTCTAGTTATGTGGTATCTCTTAAAGATATCTATACCACCACATATCACCCCACCTCTAGTGCTATAAATTGTAGAAATCATCCGGCAAATTGTCGGAATTTTCTAGACTCATTGGAACATATGCGTAATGCGTAGCGGAAGTATATTTAACATTTCCCCGTTTACCTTTGAGTAATTCAACCAGTGCCGTTCTCTACATATATCAAAGGAAGTTAAAATAAAATTTATTATAAAGCAAGCGATCAGCTGGGCGATAAAGTGACGCCGGCAGCGCGGGCGGCGCCGCGTGCGTCTCCAGGCGTGTTTAATTACGTTCCAACGCTGCCTTTGATTTATTCAATCTATATGACTCCAAAACGTCGACGTACAACTTGATTGCCTTTTTTTTTAATTCTTCTCGAAACTGCTGGGTGAGAAATTAATGCATAATGTCTGTCAATTCTCTGGCTCTGTTATGGTATGTCTTTTAATAAATTCTCTTATAGTTTAATGCTCCTTTTACCGCTGACACTGGACCGTGTTGGTATTAACAAATAACTCAGTACTATAATATTTTGACACTACACTAGAGCCAAGATGCACAGAGATTTTGGGTATAGTATGCATACCGGACCCGAATCCTAACCTGCTTATCTATAGTTAAAGACCTACTAATTACTTTGAATAATATTTGCGAATATTTTCTATGAATTGATGAATTCTTATCTAGATAAGTTTAGGAGGAAATCTGCTATAACCTCATTGAAAACTTTTCCTTTAGTCTGGGTTACATTCGATAGTTCCATACTGTCACAAAAGATCTGTTCATTCTGAACCGAAAATCACTAAATTTACATTGTTCTACTACATTCCATTATAGTAACAAATTTTATAACAAAATAGATCATTTATCAATATGGTGATAAATTATTTATTTTTTTAACATCAATCCATTGTCTAGATTTGTTATAAGATTCTTGTTTTAGTGTTGTTCCATCATCATCATCAGCCGATAGACGTCCACTTCTGGACGCTGCTGGTGGTGTAATGTTCTATACAGTATTTTATCGGACTTTCATTAACATTACGCTATAATACAGTTTATATTTGTTTTAGATGTAAGAATTCAAAATCACCTTTTCGTGAATGAAATGTGATATAAAGATCTTAATTAGTTATATTAAAAACGAGACAGTATTAATTTTGTTATATTTATCTGTAGACTTCTACTATTCATATAAATATTCAATTTTTTCTTGCATACGTATCGTTGTTTTTCTCAATATTATTACATTAAATTTTTTTTATAATTCTTATGAATATGAAATTTTTTAAGTTTGTGTTCGAACAGTTTTAATATTTCTTATCTTCGAATCTAGTTACAGACTAGACAGAAAATATCCTACAGGATGTAATTGTTAGTTATGTTATTATCTAATAATAGCTGCTGCAGTAGAATGTCCGGTTCGAAAGTTCCGCAAAACTCATCAAATCAGCTAACAGCGCTCTAGATGAGATGCTTTGGGTATTATCCTGTAATGAAAATTATTAATTTATATTGATTACTCAATAATGTTGAATATTTTCGCCATTTATATAGTGTTTGTTAAGTATATATTACCGATAATATCCTGTATTGCGGGAACAAAGAAACTGCAGAAGTAAACAAACAAATCCTGCCGCTGTCCCCCGCCGGATCTCGACAGTTACGAAGCCTCGGAAGTTTGCGTGGTCGAAAGTGAAATTCTGTTTGACTCCGCTGACCCGCCATTGTGATCGCTCCGTGACACAGTGGCCTTGATGGGTCATCGTTTGGAGCCCGCATGGGGATTGTAAACAAATTATGGTGTGTCTGTGCGATACGGTTGTTTAACTGTTTCATGAAGTGCTTCACAATAGGATAATTACGGGACCCGATCGAGTACTACTAGCGTCTGTGTTTCGACAGAATAAAAAAAAAAACTAATTCTATATGCAACTATTGTTGTCTAGTATAATTTAATATATTCGAATACCCCATTGCAGACGTAGAAGGTTTATATATTTGTTATTAGCTAAGTTATGGAAAATTTGTGTTATCTCTCAATGGCTTCACATTTACATAGCCTGTTTTCTAATTAACAGTGTTCGTCTAAGATTAATATTAGAAGAATATCAAATTGGCGGATTCTGTGAAATTATTTGAAGCTTTATATTCAATTCGTCTTGTATAGCCGCGCAGCAAGGACAGATGTTCATAAATCCATCTCTAAACTGGTCCTGATGAAAAGGACGCCGAGCGGGGTGCAGTAATCGTAACTATTTAATTACATAATAAATATGTTACTAGTAACAAACTAGTGGATTATTATGAGAAACGATTTTTTTTTCTCTTTATTGTAATACCTTACAGCGAGGTATTCAAAAGGCGGGCTTAATGCCTGTTGGCATTCTCTATCAGCAAACCTTCGGCGAGGTGAGATGTTGTTATAGGTGATAACTAGTGTCTTAGCAATTAGATTTAAGTATACTTATTATATTTGTCATCATCATCATCAGCCGACTGACGTCCACTGCTGCACGCATGCTATAGATTACAGCGGTATACTGGTGCAAATTTATATAAGAGAGTACCACCGATGAAAAGATCATGATATCTCTGGTACCATAAGGTCTAGAGACTTGAAATTTGATAGGAATATTTTACAAAATTCTGTCCCCAAAGGGAGTTTCGGGGTTGTTACGGTCAGCAAAGCATGGAACACCCTGTGATCAACAAACACCAAACTGATAACAGGTCTTTGTTGCCGAAGACCGTCTAGGTAGCATACCACCGCTGCGTTTATTGCACACGACAAACAGCACTATGTAAACATTACTGTCTTCCGGTTTGAAGGGTGTAGTTGCTATTGTAATTACTGGAGGAACGAGACTCAATATCGTATGTATCAAGCCGATGAGCGCAATGTGGTGCAGTATATATTATCCTAACTAGCGCTACAAATCACGGTGGCGCTATCACCAATAAAATTGTACTGTACACCAGTGCTGCATGATCACTAGCTGTTCCACGCGCGCTATGCTGACCGTAACATCTGTAAAACTGGGGAATGAATTTTGTAAAATATTCCTACCAAATTTTAGGTCTCCAGGCCTTATGGTTCCAGAGATATCGTGATGAGTATTTACAGAGATGGTACTCTCTTATATAAATTTGCAGGCGTATCACTTACCGTCAGGTGATGGTTCCGTTCGTCTCGTCGCTTCGTGGAGTAAAAAAAAAAGTTAACGCGCCTCGAACGGAGCCGGATGACTGGAGAGCTCTGCATTGGTCGGGTGTTTAGGTGACGTAATCTCGGTACACTAGACAGACATAGTCTTAGTATTTCGGCGGTGCGGCTTGTTGCCTAGCAAGTAATCGGCGTGACGTCACAGCCTAGGTTAAGGCAACGACCCGACAAGGCCAAAATGCCCGTTTACGACGCCATTACATGTTTTATGAAGCCGGTGTGACGCGAGTTTTTTTTTTTAATTCCGAAGGTTGGCTCTCAGGTTGTGCGATGGCGGAATGCGCGCTAATCCGGTGTGGCTCGGACGAAAAAAAAAAACGCTTGAATGGATGGACACTGTTTTGTTTTGTTTATTTTGTGTATATTGATATAGAGACGACATAGATACTTTGAAACGATGCGAATTTATTCTAGGAAGTACTTCAGTTTTTTTTTAACAGCCAATTTACGTTCCCACTATTGGGCCATAGTCACCGCGCGGGCTCAATGCGGATTTGTGACTTTACACACACCTTAGGATACATTCTAATTCATGTGCAGGTTTCCTCGCGATATTCTTCACCGTTTGTATTTCGCTGTTGTTACTTACGTACACAAATGTACATAACTTATATATTAAAGTCATCGGTACATGCCGAGATTCGAACCCGCGACCTTCGGAATGAAGATCGCACACTCTAACCATAAGGCCAGCGAGCTACTCACTTCAGTTTAACGTATTCCTTTTTTAAAATTATGTTTATATAATCTTGTCTAATGAATATTTGTCAACACAATTTGATTATTTTCCTAACAATTATGTAAAAAGAAATAACAAAGAACAAGTCGTTGACTTCTGCGCTAAGTTATTTACACGTTATCCATCATCGAGTATTAGAATGGAAATATGTGGGAGTGATTTGGCGAACGAAGAAATTGTTGATACAGTCCACCTGCAACGGTTATCCGGAACTGGACTTCTTTGTTTACTCTGTCTCTTCTTTAACAACGATTATATTCTAAAGTCGATTTATAAACTCTTACAACAAAGTAAAAGTAAACATATAAACGACTTGATTTAAAATAGGTTACCGTCTGGCCTTGATTCCACCTGTTCTTTAGTAGTGAAGTGGTATGTAGTGGCACAGAGTACTAACCCAGTAACAGTCTATTCACTTCTTGGTAACACCCACGTCATATTTGTATGGGAAAACTGATGCCGGCAAGTTGTTCCATTCCTTGGTAGTTCTTATTAAGAACTAGGAACTAAACCTGTTTAATCGTTAAGCTCTAACCTATTTTATAGCTTAAATATAAGTAACTAATTGAGTCCATAGTGTAATTTAGTCTGAAGAGAACTCTCGTTTAGAAATGAGCTGCTTATCTTAGGCTTGAATATGCACAGAAGTAGAAGTTGCAGTTAGTACAATAGGCTTCAAGTAGACAGCTGCTTAGTCATAGAAGCAGTAAAGCCTCTAGCAATGCAGACCTTTCGCCAAGTATTTTAAGCAGACTCAAGGCAATTTGTCTACCATGGTAGTGGAGTGAAGGTTGGAGGATATGGCACGACATTTAAAGCTATTAATCATACAATAAGGAGAACGCTTAAATTTTATAAAACTTAAGCGTTTTTTGTAATCTTTATTTATTATTAAGGGTTTTGGTCCCGCGTGCTGACTATAGCCCCATCGCCCTCATATTGAGGGTAGGCCTATGCCCGAACAGTGGGGATGTAAATTGGCCGTTGAAGAAAGGGTTTTATTATTATTATTATTATGTTATCCTTATAGGACCATTGCAAACTTTAAATACGTTAGCTTAATAATGTTCACGTTAATTATAACTGATGAATAACTTTTTTAAATTAATTTAAACAAATAACTAGATCTCTCCAGATCGATAAACATCTGGACTGCTATTTACTAAAACAGCAGATAGGTTTTTAAGGATTTAAATTTGTTATATCAACGCTTTCCGGTCCGGGCACGTTCTACGAGGTCATGGTGAACATCCTCTACTACTCCACATATAGTGAAATTCGATTTTTCCCATTAAATACTTAAATTTACCTAGTGGAATGTGCCTCTAGCGGAACCTTAAAGGCTGTGACAGTATCCTGTCTGCCGATAACCGCTTGCACAAACAACTGAGCACAGGGTTGATCTGACCTGTACCAGATGATCTGAAGAAATGATGACGACAATGATTTGAAGAAAAATTACACTTGATGAGATTACATTTTTGTTTTATTAGCAATTTTCTTTTGGAAATATTTTATCACGTTGTAACGTTTAAGGAGTACTCGACATAACTGCCTTCATTGTGGTGTCTATTAGAATTACTTCAATTCGGGTGAAATTAATATCATTTCCTATACCAGCAAAGTTTAAAATAGATTGGCACGTTGGCGGGTTGTACGGTAACGTGGTTTACGGAGATGAGGTGAATAAAGATAAAAAAGATGCTTCAGAAGGTTTATTGGGCGTGTAATTCGAAAACTTTCACGCGGATTGCGTGAAGTCGAGGGTAAATTTTTGCTGGAGGTGTTAACATGGCAAAGGGAGTTTATTATATGGATAGTTGTATATTAATTATTAAAATGCCTTTAACGTAAAATCTATATATTCCAGATAATACTCGTACTACTGAGTCAGATCGAATACATCCTCTCGACAAATGTTTAACAGTGACGAGATTATTACTGTTTAGTGTAAAAGTGGTAAACATTGTAAGAAAACTACCTTTTAAATTTTTGTTGTATTAGCATGTAACTAATAAAGAAGAACTCCTAAGACTGGTGAGAAGATCTATATTGTTTAAGACTAAGTGGGTATCACCGACGCTAAAGCTTGAAAGGTTTTATAGCGATTGATATTGTTGGGGTAATGAGACTTACCATCGTATCTTAAACTAAACGGCACTATTTAGTGTTCCATTGTTCCGGACGGGCAATTACCAGCAAGTGAAGGTCCCGCTCGTCTCCACGCTTCGTAGAAAAGAAATTGCTTCTCTAGCAAAAAGTAGAAATTAGTTCGGAGCTGATATCCATGACAAGTTCCGTCATTGTTAACGGGCGATAGGGTATTAAAAAAAAGGTACAATCGGACTGTACCACAGGGGATTCACGGCTATTGGAAATAACTATGCGATCGCTTCTACCGAAACGCTCACACCAGGGTCTAGTGCAACGCAAACTCCTCCGGTGACGCGCGGAACGAGCTCTTATCGCTCAGGAGTTAAGTGCTGATCTGCCAATGCGTCACAACTCACGTGGACGCGCATGTAACGTGTGCTGGGTAATTGATTTTGTTTCTCGCGATATCGATAAAGAGCATGCTGGCGACATTCCTCAGGCACGGTACGCGGTGGCATGCGGCGCATGCGGCTGTGAAGGGCGCGAGGTGAAATTACACCGTTAGCTCTGCAGCGCATACCGCTAGAAGACTTCATGGCACAGTGAGCTGTTCTGCATCCGGTACAGATTATAAAGTCACTTAATTAGCTCTCCGTGATGTCTCTTGTATCAGGGCATCTGTCAATCTGGTTCTTCCGTGACTACGGGAGTTATATAGCACTAGAAACATAGATAATTAATTGTACGCAAGTAAGTTTATTTAGCTTAAGTAGCTCGCTGGCCTAATGGTTAGAGCGTGGGGTCTTCATTCCGAAGATCGCGGGTTCGAATCTCGGCATGTACCGATAACTTTAATATTTAAGTTATGTACATTTATGAACTTTAGTAACAACAGCGAAATACAAACGGTGAAGGAGAACATCGCAAGGAAACCTGCATAGGAATTAGAATTTATTCTAAGGTGTGTGGGAAGTCACCAATCCGCATTGGGCCCGCGTGGCGACTCTGGCCCATCGCCCTCATTTTGAGGGTAGGCCTGTGCTCCAACAGTGGGGACGTAAATTGGCTGTTGTGAACAAAAATGCTTAATGTATTAGGTCAACTATTATTTTTCTGTAGATACATACTTCACCTGAGGATTTGTCTGCCAATTATTTCGTTCCACACTTTAAGGTTTAAGCTGATTAAACCTTCTCATACCCACATACACGTGTTCCTGTAGCAATGACATAGAATGTTCGTCATATCCCTGATACGTTGTTTTACGAGTGATCCAAGAAAAGCGATCAACGGTTAGTTTTAGCCGCGTTGATACGACAGTTTATTGCTGTAGTACCCGCCTAAATGGTTTCCGGTAAAACGGGCAGAGGCTGTACGAGACAATTGAACGCGCGGCGGTGCGAGCTGAATTGCGATGGGTGACGCAAAAAAAATTACGTCACTTCCTGTAAGTTGTATTTATGTAAAAAAAAACGTACGTCACATGCTACACCATCCTGTCGACCGGATGCGTTGATGAAAAAACTTGAGAAACAAACGGCTACTTTAGTGGTATAACGCGTGCAGAATTTTTAATAGATGACAATTCATTACTTACTCTATTTAACCATATTTCTGTATTGAGGCAATTTATTATTTTAGTTCTAGTATTTCTACGTACTATACTTCAGTGTGGCACGTATCGTCTACTTAATATTTTTATAATATTATTATTTCTAATAAACACTTAATTATTCATATACATTCCTAACTCATATTGCCTCAACATCAAATGCATTTTTTTTTAGTTAAAAAGAGTGCTGTCTTCGAGGACTACAGTTGAAGAATATACGTACAAAGTAGTATATACTGTATATATTAATAAGCAATAATTCTAATTAAGACAAGATGAAAGTATATAAGGAAGTAATAGTTGACTGTCGACGAAAGCTGGCGTTTGCACGGAAGTAGTTAGTATGCCGTATTTAAGAACTACATAATATATTTTAAAAAGGATTTTCGAGGAGGGAAGTAAAGCATACGAAGGTTTATTACTCGAATATTATGTTTCTAGCGATTCTTGAGACAGTTTCAATACCATTACGCTACAATGTCTATGATGATAATGGGCGGAATTCAGCTGAAGTATGCAGTATAAGTTTGTACTAAAAGGCACAGTTATGCAGCAAGGTGTAGATATTAGGTTAAATGTAACATGTTGGTAAATCTCGATCGGCTTACGATGCGGCAGGGTCGTTGATCGCAAGATATCCGCGCCGGTGGACTGCGGATTTGGTATACTGCATTGCCGTAGCCGGTGCTACGTTACGTAGCGATGGGGGATTTTACTTCCTATCTCATTTTATATACATTTACCTACTTTTTCTTCGTTTATTAAGCTCAACGAACAAGCAACTGTCCAAGTGTATACTGTTCAAGTTACAAATAAAATTAACAAAGTTATATTGAGTTATAGCGTTACAAACACCGTTGACTATTAGTTAAACTAAAATTAAAGTATTACAATATCCTATATCATCATTATCAGCTATTGTTTATCAACTGCTGGATATAGGCCTTCCACCAAATGTGATCCTCAGCTTCTCGCATCCACATTCTATATAAGTTTCCGATATTATTGTATGTTTTAGTCCACATTTTAAAATCGTAGGTCATGCCGGTTTCTTTAAATGCTGAACAATATCATATAATATAATGTTAAACTTTAACAGAATTTACATATATGAGACTAAGATGAAAGATTTGATACAAATGCTTATTCAGTTTATCTTAATTTTTAATATAATTTATTTAATCCCAGCGAAAACTAAAGCATAACGCCGTTTTCAGTTTCAAGGATTGCTGAAACTGAGAACGGCTGCTGATTGATTTACTATGTCCTATTTGTTAAATGACAAGGTTAAACTATTATTATGATTAAATGGGGCGTTCAAATAGATACTGAGTCTATGTAGGTCAATACTAGGTCTCATATTCTAGTTCTATACTAGAGCTCCTCACCTGCACGCGGTGCACCCTACTGAAGAACAGACTAGGCTCTGATCACTCACCAACCCGCACTGGGCTAGCGTGGTGGGTTACGGCCCATTTCCCCTCAATGAACTCCAACAAACGACGTGGAGATTGTTGGGGGAGGCCTATGTCCAGCGGTGGACGTCTGTCGGCTGATAATGATGATGACTACCTTAAAAAGCAACTGTGTTTGATTTAGTTGTTACAATCAGACTAACTAAATATATCTTAAGTGATATTTCAGGGGAGAATTTTGATACTAGCCAGCGATAGTCACAGCTAAAGTAGCGGATGTTGTACTCTGCGAAGTGTTTTTCTCAACTAGCATACATTCATAGCAACATAACTACAAAATTCAACAAAATTTTATTTGTTTACAAAAAAAAAAACAATCCAGTGCTGCGGATACCACAAATTTTATTCATGGAACCCTCAAACGGATCGCGTGTTGCCTTTTTATGTATTATTATTGGAAATTGTGCCGTTTGGGGTTGAGGGCAGAGCCCTGTGTCGTTGCGGGCAACGCTATTGCAGTATTGTAGTTATACGTATCTTAAACTATCGGATATGTGGAACGAAGTCACAAATATATAAAATCGTACTCGAAGAAAAGGCCGTATTACCATGGGACAAAGTATGTACAGCATTCACTACTTTAAATAGTTAAAGAGTTTGTTGAGAGACGAATTTGATGCTGCATTTACTTAAACGAACTTGACAAAACAAGCGATCAAAATAAAAGGAGTTAGGTTTAATTTGAACGTTAAAGGTCTATAAAATTTTATGGTAGATAATGAAAACATGGTACTTTACAAATACTATATTAAACGTGGACCATATTCAATAGACCAGTTCAAGCTTGCAATCAAAACTAAACTTGTAGCATAAACTGTATGATACATCGTTGAGATCTTGTTGTATAAGCTAATTACAAAATACTTAATTTCCAGTGATTAAATGTTAATATGGAACCTATGACATGTCTGTATATGACGAGCCGATATCCCATATTCCCAACAACCCTGGTTGCTAGGCTCTTGTTGGGTCGGTCCTGTGACTTTGGGTCGCGGAGAGGGACTCTTATGGTAATTTATTCAAATATGCAGCCTTCGTGTTTGATGTTTTTGCTTTCATTTCATATTTGTAAATATTATTCAGTTTCCTTAAGAACAGATTGAAGACATCGCTGTTAACATTTTTTCAAAGCACTTCAACTAGTTCTTCTTTAGTGATGTTTTACTGTGACTATGGAATACCAGATATCAACAACAGCGGCCATAAAACTCTTTGACTCTTTCTAATAAATTCAAAATTTCAAACCCGAGGACCAGTAATCTGATTTTTTAAGTGTTAAATATATGTATTTAAAGATTGTGATCTATGAACACATAAATTGTACCTGGTCAATAAGCTGAACGTATTCATTGTAACCAAATTATGGAAGCCTTATATAAGCCTTATATTAAGCCTGGATAATGTACAAACAATTACTTTTGAATGCATCTTAAAACATAACTTAACTTGATGGGTAAGTATATTAAACATTTTACTGTGGCCAAGCGAACTTTTCATGCAGACATCTCATATAACCTTTTTCCAAAAAACATATTTAAGTTATATGCTATGAGCAGGGAGCAAAGATCGTTTGGTTCCAAGAATTCGCCGCGAACATTTGGCAATCAGCTCGCGTACGATTTGAATACTCGTGTAATTATTCAGTAAGGTCCGTTTGAGAAGTTTAAATTATTTTTTTCGAAAAGAAAAAAATGTTAAAATTTCTTCTTTAAACAGTAAACTAGGTTTGATATGAATGGGAAGGATCTACAGGTGTTTGACAGATCATATTTAAAGTCACAATTATTAATCGGATATTATGAGAAGAAAAGGCAATGATTACAATTCTCGTAAACTATGTTTATTATAATATATTTATATATAAATAAATTCAACTAATATTATGAAACTATATTGCAGCCGATGAGGCAGCTAGGTCCTCGAGTGCGCCCGCTTACTGGTAGATGTAGTGTTGGGAGGCTTCTCACAAGGTGGACCGACGATCTGGTGAGAGTAGCGGGAACCCACTGGATGCGAGCATCGCGGGACTGATCGATGTGGAGATCTTTGGGAGAGGCCTATGTCCAGCAGTGGTCGTCTAATAGCTGATGATAATGATTATAAATATGGCATTCTCGGGCGATCTAGCATCTCTGATTATAGTTGGATATGGACTTAAATTTAATGTCTATGTATAATGTATAGCATTATTTATATATTACATACACAAATTACGTTACATTAAATAACACAACTTTAACTCTACTATCAGAGATAGGATTGTTGTACATCTTAGGAGCAAAAATCTTAAAAAAAAAAGCGGCTGTCTACTATAAATAAAGTAAAAAGAACTTCTCTCACCGCACCGCCACCTGTTATCAAATGTTTTAATATATCTCTTTGAATTTTTATAATCTGCGTTATTTCATCGTACAATCTCCATTGCCAAAATCCTGCGTCGGAGCATAGCTTAAAAAACGCCTCGGACAAAAACCCCACCTCACCAGTCGCACGAGCATACAGACAGACTTAGCAATCGACGTGTAGAGATAATCAAGGCGGTTATAATATGGCTAGATTCATTTGCGATAGTCAGGTGAACGCTCTACTTGAGTTGAAGGCCAGCATTTGGCTGGACGCTTGGTCAGTTTTTATTTAACTTTACACGAGCCCGCGGTTTGGCTCGCTCTCATTCTGCAACGCGTTACAACCAGACACATTCTCATTTATATGCAGCGCAACAGCCAATCAACTCGATGAAGGTCCTTAAATCTGGTCGTTGTAGAGAAGACAATGCTTTTTGCAAGAAAGCGTACGTTGGTGGACTAAAATAGGAAAACTCCTTTTACTCCTGTTTCCAAGACACACGGCTTAAATTCAAAATTTTGCTTACACTAAATGGATAGCAAATTTTCATTATCAGAATATCATCATCGTCATCATCAGCCGACAGACGTCTATACTATATATACCACAAATATGTAAACATCCCTTGTGACCATGCGAACAGGGATAGAACTCATACTTCTCTCTTTGTTAGATGAACTACGCCACTTCTTCTTTTCAAACACGACATAATAACTTACAAGTTGTAGCAATAGTATATATATGTAGTTACTACAATATCACATCATCATTAGCCGATAGGCGTCCAGTGCTGGACATAGGCCTCCCCTAAAGATCTCCACATCGATCGGTCCGGTAGACGTAATGTTCGTGAGGCCTCTCACAAGATGGACCGAGGATCTGGTGATAATCGCGGAAAACCACTGGATACGAGCAACGCGCGACTATATCACACACCCACCAGTAATTATATAATAAACATGATTATAAAAAGTCAATGTTTATTATAGAATATTTAGCGAAACGACAGATGGACGTATAAATATTTTGTTTATACATAATCGTTGTCTGTGTACGTACGCTAGACAGGTTAATGAACCCCCAAAAAAAAGTGCTGCGAATAAATAACACGGACTTTTAAAGGGCCTTGTGCTATTGCGCAGCAGGAATAGTGTTCAAGCGTCAGCAGATTTGCTAGTCCAGGTGATACATCGACTTTGGTGACATGGTCATGGTGCTCATGAAGATATTACAAATTCACTTTGTTGGTAATAGCTTCCTATGGATATCTACTTCCTTTTTACATTCAATGTAACAATGAGGCCGCGGTAGGTGAAGCTTCCTCGCCCAGAATACTCATTTCGTATTTTGATAGTGAGAACACAACGATGCTGCAACGGTGTGCTCCTCATAGGTGTTATTCCTTTGTTTTATTCAACTAATCTACGAGACAAGTGGGACGTTCACCTGATGGTAAGTGACACGGCTGCCCATAATATCCTGGCACTAATTAGAATGGTATATACAGGAGCATATTACGCTCGTCGCTTTAAGACATAAGATGTTAAGTCTCGTTACCCCTGTAGTTTAGCTACAACGACCTTCGAATTGGAACACAGTAATGTTTGCAAGGATTACAAGAGATCTATGTCCAGCAGTGGACGTCCATCGGTTGAAATGATGATGATGATGATAATAAATGTTAGCAAAGTACTGTTTGTCGGCTGCAATAGGAGCTGTGGTGGTACCTACCTAGTCGGTCTCTGGTGACAGAGACCTACCATCAGATTTAACGTATGTAGGTCCAACTTTCTTACTTTGATAGATGTATTGATCTTATTCTTAGTTCTGATGGAAAAATATATTCCAGTACGTGGAGATCAAAAACTTTTGAATTTTTTTATTGTTTATGGATGTTTTCTTTTGATAGTATATAGTAACTACAGTATGTAAAATGTTTTGCACTTATACACGAATTAATATAATTTTTATATTTTTTATATTTAAGATGGTGTATTGTGCTTGGCCACGATACCATCCGGTGTTAAGTAGTGATATGGTCTATACACTCTTCTCGGGAACGGCGACGCCAGCAAGTTGGTCCACTCCTTTGCTGTTCTTATAAATAACGAGTAGCTGAACCTCTTTGTCCGCAATTTGAGAATGGTGTCTCGCCGTGCCTTATCGTCCGATGGTACATAATGAATGCTAGTTAAATTAAACCAAATGTAATTGACTAAAAAAAAAAAAAAATTACCTTTAATTAGTGGGAACTTTGACGGATAACCACGTTAAAAGTGGAAATTAATTAAGACTGACAAAACTGGTGATAATGTCAAACATTAAAATGGAAATGGCCCGTGTCGAAGAATGAAATATTCGCGAAGATAATGGACGTGGTATGAGCGGGGAGCTGCGATGATAAATATAAAATACACTACTTCCTTTGTTATATCCTCGTTCGTTTCGTGGTGAGCTCGCGCGTTATTGTTGGAAATAGTTAAATTTAGATTTATGTCCAACATAAGTTCAGTTGGAGCGAATGCGGCGTAAACGGCGTTAATTGCCTTCACCTCGATCCGCGGGGCCCCGAAGGGATCAATCAATCAAGCGGCCAGCGATAAGGTGTTAGTAAATATTTAACTTCGAACGGCCCTGTACACGAGACGCCCTACCTGCCTTAATGTAAATCGTGATCCAAGTTTTCGTTGGCCGGTATGCTTCGGAAATTCGGTGATGAACAACTTGCACCATTTAAGACACTGCATGATAACCATGGTCAGTTATAAAGAGGTCACAATTACAAAACTATTTTCAAGCTGTTAATAGTTTAGTTAGTAAGTTCGTACATTCTAAACATCGCGAAGAAACTCGGATTCAATATCAAACATCTTCCAAGAATATGGTCCTCATATAGGATGGTCAACTCGCACTTGGTTAGCTTTAACCTTGACCTCCTCGTGAGAAAGACTTGAAGGCTTCGTTTCTCAGTAGTGGGAACAAAATAACGACGGTTTCTTGATTTTGATCAAAAGTGTCCTGCACTTAACTCTTAAAGCAACAGATTCTTTAAAGCGTGTTATAAAACTATCCCATAATGTTTTAAATTATTAATTCTCATAATTATAGATATAGTTATACTATAGCTTCTGTAGATATTGTTTGTAGTCTTGATATTGGAAATAGTAATCTATATCTATTTATATATATAATGGAAATGGGTTTCCTTTGTTCGCCATTCACGTGAAAAATAGTGTACGTATCATCATGGGTCGCGGAATGATTTTATAGGCTACTTGATATTTTGTATTTCATAGTTCCTTCGTCATATTATTTCTAATTAAGCTTTATAAACATTTTCATTTAGTTTTATTTATGCTGTTGCCATAGTAACGGTTGTTATAGAAAGCCATTTGCGGCTGCGGTTGCTTTCAAAGAATATTTCAAACAAATTACAAACTTAATTCTATATTACGGCTAGTGAAGCAGGAGAGCAATAGCTAGTATATATATATATATGTATATATATATATATATAAAAGAGGTATAGGTCAACTAAGATTGGCTGTTTTAAAGTTCGTTCCCCAAAGGGTGTTTCCGAGCAAAGCGAGCGAGGAACAGCTAATATATTATATCATCATCATACTCAGTGGATAGACATCTGGTGTTGGACTTAGGCTTCCCCCAAAGATCACCACATCAATTGGATTTTTTTTTGTAAATTATATGTGTTAATATAATTTGAAAAGATTCAAACGGGTACCTGATGGTGAATCGGTTCTTATAAGGTGATGCATGAATCGTCGTAATTGAGCTGAGTGGAGGTGGTTGGGCGCGAATTTGGCGAGCTCCATGTACGGGCTGCTTATCCTCTCATTAGCAGCATGAATGTGTCATTACGGCCACTGGCCTATGATGCATGGGTGCTTGTAGGCGCATGCTTTGTCGCAGTTTTTGCTGATTTATGTTGGCGCCTAAATTTTTTTTGATAGTGACTTGTTACACAGTCTCGAGTGAAGCTTATAAACACTTTATCTTATTCATATACAGCTTAAGTGTGCGTCAGTTTGTCGCCGATAGCTCATTGGTTTCTTGCGTAACAGTGCCAGCCAATCATATGCAGCTTAAGTGTGCGTCAGTTTGTCGCCGGTAGCTCATTGGTTTCTTGCCTAACAGTGGTAGCCAATTATATACAGCTTAAGTGTGCGTCAGTTTGTCGCCGATAGCTCATTGGTTTCTTGCGTAACAGTGCCAGCCAATCATATGCAGCTTAAGTGTGCGTCAGTTTGTCGCCGATAGCTCATTGGTTTCTTGCGTAACAGTGCCAGCCAATCATATGCAGCTTAAGTGTGCGTCAGTTTGTCGCCGGTAGCTCATTGGTTTCTTGCCTAACAGTGGTAGCCAATTATATACAGCTTAAGTGTGCGTCAGTTTGTCGCCGATAGCTCATTGGTTTCTTGCGTAACAGTGCCAGCCAATCATATGCAGCTTAAGTGTGCGTCAGTTTGTCGCCGATAGCTCATTGGTTTCTTGCGTAACAGTGCCAACCAATCACATGCAGCTTAAGTGTGTGTCAGATTGTCGCCGATAGCTTACTGGTTTGTTGCGTAACAGTGCCAGCCAATGGGGGGAGGTTCCCGCGGAATTCAAATAGTCCATATACACTGATACCATGCATGCAATTATCATTGTTAAATTAAATTTCCATAACATTTAAAATCGATTATAATTAGAAGATTTTAATGTATAGAGACAGATTGTGTTGACTGCCGGCCTTTTACTAGTATACATATAAACACCTTAAGTCATTGCAACTATATACATTTTTCCTATTACTATAATCAAGATTTGTTTATGATTTATCAAAAAATAGTAAAATTCAACTATAACCTTCATGACCTTATTTATATCAGCATCATCATTAGCCGATAGACGTCCACTGCTGGCATCAGCCAAAGATCTCCGCATACAGTCAGCATGGCCTTCGGTACCGCTGGCCACTAGGAACAGTCGTGTGTGTCATTTCTCACCACTCTTAATCCGGGTTGCTGGGAGCCAGAGCCTCGTTCGTTGATTAGCAGGGTGTACCACGAGCAAGTGAGGTTTGTTTGAATCCCGTGAGTTGTTGTGCGGGACCCCTTACAGGCTTTATTTATATACATTTTCCTTACTAAATTAATTGTCCTGTAGCAGAAATGATCTCTATTATTTTCTACAGTCCTGACTCATGTAATGTCAATGTTAACTTAACGAAAACTCCGCCAAAACATCGTTGCAGCAATTACCCTTGAACTTAAACTTGAACGTTGGCAAGTCCATTTGGACGTATGAATGCTCATGTGATGTGTTTTTATTGTTATACGAGCCGTTCAGTTTCCACATTTAATAATTTATCGTCCTATTATGTTTGTCCTACACGGGAAGTTCTTGAGGTGACCTTCGGAGGTCGCGTTTTACGACTACTTATCTAATACGAGGCAGTTAATGTTCTACCACTACACTAACATCGGCTGTGTGCTATATGGTTGTTTGGCGTGATGGTCGAGTGTTTAAAAGTACTAACATATAATTACTTTTAAATCCTAAGTAATACATATATATTTAATTTATTTATCACTTGTATTAATAACAACTATTTGGGGTATTATTTGATAGATTTTTTTTGTAAGTCACTACCGCTACCGGTCGTATTTCAATCCTCATAAAGTTGTGTGCGAACATCACTATGTTCCGGTTTGTAGTTAGTGAGCTTACTGGGGTAACGAGACGTAACATCTTATATCTTACCGACGAGCACAATGTGATGCTGTGTATATCATCCTAATTAGCGCCACGATGATACGGACAAGCGTATCATTTACCATCGTATTTTTTTTCATATATATATATATATCTCATCTATAAACTGTATTAGTTTTATTTATATCGACGATAATCTAAGTTTAGTTCAGATTTTCTCATATACAGATTCCATTTTCCACTCTAAGTAATATAATAAGTAATACCTCCTATCGATTAACTGACTCAGTAACTCTCTATAAAATATAGTAGAACTTAATTACGAACCGTTTACTTAAATTAGGAGGGTAAACTTTAAACCGGTCCTACGTTGTTAACAAATATCGGTCCCACCGCCAAGGATCGCTACTAGAACCGGAAATATTAGCATAATCGTCCACAGTGGGGGCCGCGGAAATTAAAAGTGACCGTCTTCAGCTACTCTCAGGTGTCGTAATGTTCCATAAATGTGGACACCACGGCGACGTTGGAGGCAGGATGTCGTTGTCGAGTCGACTTGTTCGGCCGGTTTATCTTACAAGTTTGCGGGTCATTCGGTCAAGTTACTTTCGATTGTTTGTCTATCCTTTCGGTTAATACATTTTTTTAACTGCTTACCATACGGTTAACAACAAATTTTATACGAGGTTACTCGAAGTGGATATGTTGGTAAGTAGTAACTGGTGGTGGGTTGCCGTTGTCGGGTACCGTCTATGTAGGTAGCAACGCAGCTCTTAATTCATTACATATTCTGGTTTAAAGTGCACTGTAGCTAGGGAAATTACATGTCAAGGCGTGTAAGGGGACCCGCACAAAACAACTCACGGGATCGAAGCCAACCGCACCTGCTCGTGATGCAGCCTGCTAACCAACAAACGAGGCTCTGGCTCCCACCAACTCGCATTGGGCCAGGGTGGTGGGAAGTGATCCAAATCCCCATATAAACCCCTACAAATGACTGAAGGTTGCGAGAAGCCGCTGGATGCAGGCAGCGCAGGACCGATCGAAGTGGGGAACTTTGATGGAGGTGTATATCCAACAGCGGGCGTCTATCGGCTGATGATGACATCAAGTCGATAACGCCACGCTGTTATGGATGTGTGTCATTTACCATCAGGTGAACCTCTCGATTATCTTGTCGCTTGGTGGAAAAAAACCTGATGACCCATCATCTCTTTTTACCATCTTTTTTTTCATATATTTAACGCAGGATCTGGTTGGAGTTTTTCGTTAAAATTTATATTAGTTTGTTGTATTAGCTAGTACTTCCGTATCAAGTTAAATTGTAAAGCACGGTTATACGATAAAGCTTATTTACTGGTGGTAAGTCTGTGTTGCAGCTGACCGTCTACATAGGTACCACCACAGCTTTTACTTCTGCCGCCAAATAGCAGTGTGTTTCGGTTTGAAGGGCACTAAAGGTAATGTAATTACTGGAGTAAAGATACTTGAGATCTTACGTCTCAACGACGGCGACGAGCGCAATGTGGTGCAGCAGCACCGGTGTAGCAGTCGTATCACCTACCATCAGGTGAACGTCCTGCACGTCTAGTCGCTTCGTTAAATAAAAAAAAATCGTATAGTGACGATCATACCCGTGACTATAACGATCGCTAGTGAAGTGGCATTAAATATTCGTTAAATCGAACCGCGGTTAAGTCGGCAACATAAACAAGCTGATCCGGCCGGTCGCTGATTGTTAAGAACCTATTAGAACTGTTTGTCGGATGTAAGAGCCGGTCAAAAGATTGTGCCTGGTCATACCCTGCTCTCGCCATTCATCGTGTGCCCACATTCAAAGTGTGTTATTTAGCACTAATAATGTTATTTTTAGTCTGCGCCGTTATTCGATTGGTTCGTCAGTAACGCCGTTAAATTTTCTATAGAAAGCTTCAGCTTTTAAGTTACACGTACACCAAAGCGCATTTCATAGACACGAATTGTGAATGGTTTACTATTACTGGTGGTAGACCTTTGTCACCCAAACCTGTATATGATAACTCTACCGCAATAGCGAAGCCACTGTCATCATCAGACGGTAGACGTCCACTGCTGAACACCGGCCTCCCAAAAAATCTCCACATACAATCAGCATGGCCTCTGGTACCGCTGAGCACTAACGGCTTTCGCATGTAGGAGTTTATCGCTTTAGAGTAACATAACCTTAACTGGTTGTTATTTATTCGCTACCAGTAAAATGTTGTAAAGGTGTATACACACCGAGGCAACATTGTTGCTTTATTACACCGCATGCCGCCGCATAATCGCAATCTAGAGGTTACTGCGAAGGCACATGCACTGGAACATGCATTAGAGTTATAAAGGGCGCTGTCACATTCCTTCGTCCACTACTGGGACTTAGTATCTTCACTCACAAGTAGAGAGTCCATGTTACGGTGATCAGTGCAATGTGAAGCTAAGTAAAACTAACAACTGTCGCCTGCTGCCTCCGACATATCGTGGGACATAACGTTCGCTATTGTAGGTTCATTAAGCAAATGTCGAAAGGTATTTCTGATCAATTCTCATTACTGTTTGGCAGTAGACATAGAAAGTAACTAGCCTCGAGAGACAAAAGACGCTAGTATTACATTTTTTTATTCTACAAAGTAACTAGACAGGACGCCTTTATATAACGACTTTGCGCTGGTTAGGATGATTTACCACCACATTGTGCACGTCCTCTTAATACATAAAATGTTATGTCTCAATACTCTGTTATTTTTCTGACTATAAAGCTCTTCAAACCGGAACACAATAACATAACTGCACACTATTGTTTAACGGCAAAAAAAGGAGTTGCAGTGTATTAGTACTAATACTACCTAGACGGTCACCGGTAAGAGACAAGTAGTACTTTGAGGTATATTATGTAATTCTAAGAAATACGAATATATGTATATATATACATTTCTATGTTTATTCCTCTCATTATTGTGTAAATTATATACATTGTTGATGGTAAAAAAACTTATGGTGTTTTTGATACAATGTCCGCCGAGGCAAATGATAGATGATCCGGAGCCCGTTTTGATAGGCACCACCACAGCGTCTATTGCAGCCAACAAACACCCCCAGTTACAAGTACCCCAGGGTGATAAGACTTAAAATCTTGTCTCAATGCGAGGCGCACAATGTGGTGCTGTGTATATCATACTACCGCCACATTGTTATCCGCAGGAGTATCACTTACCATGAGGTGAATGAAAGAATAATTACTTGAATGAATTAATTAAGAAATCCTATCTACGCCTTCCATTGTAAAGTTACATGAAAATGTAGAATTATGTATATTAAAAAAAAAAAACTGTGGCTACGTTGTAAATATCCAAACAGCCTTAACTATTACCTTAATTAAAACGTTCAACCTGAATGTAACAACTGTGGCGCTCTATGCACCGCCTTATGATTACGGAGTTTTTTCTTGTATTAATATGCAAATAACCGGTCACTAGGGTCGTAGTCCTCGTCGGACATTGTAAGGTGAAGGGCGAAAGAAACGTCTTTTGAATACTCAAAGGGATCGTCCGACTTCCTGCCAGTTATACCAAGTGGGGCGACTTCCGGCGGCATCTCTGTCCGGTGATGTCATATGCGTCTGTAATTTGAATGTGCCTCGTATAATGCCGATGCATCCTTTTTTACTTCTACAAACTTATTTTATGTACGGTTACGACATGGGAGACGTTCACCTGGTGATGAGGTGTGATCTTCATTTCATCAATATGTGATCTTCGTCAGCTACACCGCCATTTAGATCGATATAATATAATTCTAAACACTACTCTGTTTAGTGTTAACGATGAACTTATGAGCTTTAAGTTTGTTAGTGTCGTAATGATTTTTTGGTGAGCAGGACGTTCACTTGATTGTAAGTGATATGCCCATAACAACGTGGCTCTAATTAGAATGGTATACACCGCACCATATTGCCCTAGTCCTCTTGATACAAAAGATGTTGACTCTGGATACCCCTGTACACTAGCTACAGCGCCCTTCAAACCGGATCACAATAATGGCTCGCTACTGTTTATCGGCGGAAATAGAATTGCCTGTTACCTACCCAGACAGTCTTCTAAAACAGGTAACTACTAGTAATAGTTAATATAAAGTTAATTATGGAATTTGTAATAAATATATCTTATCCTTAAAATTATGGTTCAAGGCTCAACATCAGACTTAGGTATAAACAGTTAGGATAGGCATCAAACAAGTATACGGCCGAACCCATGACCAGATCCGCCGCAGGGATTCAGTAGAGTTCCCACTTGGCTCCCGTGATCTTTGGGTGATAGATTAGGGGGGATCCGTTGCCCAGATGACTATATAAGGCCGAGAGGAGGGAGGAATGTATGTTGTGTGAGGCGCACCCTTACATATGTGGAAAGGGGAGGTTCTGCCGTAGTCCTGCGGTAAAGCGACGTAGGTGGAACATAGGCCGGCGTATTACTTACCATCAGGTGACGTCCCGCTCGTCTCGTCGGTAAAAACCAAAACTACGAATATAAAAAAAATCATGTCATTGTTATGGACAAGCTTGTCACTTGAAAACATAATATAAAATAAAATTTCCTGGTGTTGCAGGTATCCCTGGCGACAGTGATCGCTTACCATTACCAGTCATCGTTCGCTCGTTTGCTTGTCTCCATCATCATCAGCCGATAGACGTCCACTACTGGACATAGACTTCGCCCATAGATCTCTACGACCTTTAGTTGTCAGTAGGAATTCATATGGATCTGGGCCATTTCCTACCACGCCGGCCCAATCCAGGTTGGTGAGAGCCAGAGCCTCGTTTGTTGATTATCAGGGTGCACTGCGAGCAGCTGAGGTTGACTTTGGTCCCGTGAATTATTGTTCGAGACCCTTAACACCCCTTGTTTGTTTTAATTTTTTTTTGTCTTCACTGGAAAAAATACTATATCGGTTTTCCGTTTGAATTTTATCTTATATAATCCTTTTGATATATTCACCGATATATCCTTATTTTTTGATGCTGTATAAAATTCCCCATTGATTATTTATTTAGTGTCATTGTGTTTCCTCGTGCGGGTCTAGAATCGCAAGTAGTTGGACAAGCTGGCAAGGAAAAGGACCGGCGCCGTATCCAAGCGAATGCAAATCCAGTATGATCTCATTCATAGGAATTCGGTGATCAATGCTGTGTCATAGCTTGTTATAGGCAAACACAATTATTGTAAGGATGCTTAACATCTTGATTAGTGGTAGATATGAATGTGCATGGGCGTAAGAGCAGAAGATCGGAGAGATGGATGGATTGAATGAACGAAGATATTATGAAAAAAATGGGTTGTGTGTTAACGGTTGATTGGCTGAAATGAAAGTAGTAGATAAATTGTGATGATCCCATGTGAAATTAAAACAGGGTAGGTAAATGATGATGAAGATAATATTGGAAAAGTGTTTTATTTATTCACCGAAGCGACGAGACGAGCGGGATTGTCACCTGATGTTAAGTGATACGCTTCCCGTAACAACATGGCACTAGTTAGAATGGTATATACAGCAGCATATTGCGCTTGTCGCTTAGAGACATAAGATGTTGTCTCGTCACCCCTGTAGTTTAGCTACAACGACCTTCAAATTGGAACACAGTAATGTTTGCATACTACTGTTTGGATCTGCATTGGTACCTACTTATACAGTCTGCGGGAACAGAAACCTACCACCAGTAAAGTCCACCTAAATTTAATGAACTGGGTACTCCTTCAGAGTATCGTGGCCAATAAAATCGCAAATATATAACCTAAAAGTACTAAATACATAAATGAGTAAGTATAAAAGCAAACTGTTCATCAGCTGATGATGAAAGCACTGCATCGATATAAATACACCACGTATTAGTGGATCTAAAACCCGTTCATACGCATGCGCCTTGACACAGTACCCGCCCGCCACATTGATTCGACTTAAATAAATCTTATCTCTATAAATAAGCTCTCTCTGATACTTTCCATTGTCTGCGATCAGCTTTCCGGTCTGTAACGTTCCATTGTAGGCGGTACATCCGGTTGCGCAAAACGAATCTTGTTACCAACGTTGCAACTGTTTGGGCGTTGGTTAACTGTCGTTTTTGTTATTATTAACCAGCTGTTAATATTTTTAAGTTAAACTCGTTCAAATTTGGACGAGTTATGAATTTCTAATAATTCGAGGTCTAATATTTGGTTTATATTATACCCAGTACCAGAGTAAAGCCATCTTGGCATGCTCGTCCAGAACAGGTTCATACATTGTCACAAACATCATCATCATCATCAACCGCTATACGCTCACTATTGGACATAGGCCTCCCCCGGAGATCTCCATATTGATCGGTCCTATACTGCTGCATCCAGCCACTTCCTGCGACCTTACAGTCAGCGTAGCCACCGGTACCCCCGGGCACTAGGGGCCGTTATTTGTAGAGATTCATATGGGGCGATTCGGGCCATTGCCCAGCGCACTGGCCCAATGCGGGTTGGTGGAAGCCAGAGCCTCGTTTGTTGATTAACAGGGTCACCACGGATAGGAGAGGTTGGCTTGGGGCCCGTGAGTTGTTGTGCTGGACTTCTTACACCCCCTTTACACCACCTAGATCACATTAATTAACCTATGACATTTTTAATTGATGATTTACTGATGGTAGGTCTCTGTTTCCGCAGACCGTCGAGATAGATACCACTGCAGCGCCTATTGCAGCTGCAAAGCAGTAGTATGCAAACATTACTGTGTTCCAGTTTGAAGAGAACTGTAGGTAGTGAAACTAGTGGGGGTAACGAAACTTGATATCTTTTGTTACAAGGTGACGAGCAATGTGGTGCTGTGTATATCATCCTAACTAGCACCACGTTGGCAAGGGCAGACGTGTTATTTACCATCAGGTGAACGTCCCTCTCGTCTCGTCGCTTTCACGTTGAATAAAAAAAATTACGACATGAGGACATTACGTTTGAAAAATGAACTTTGTAATCATTCAAACTCTACACAACGCGGCACCGGAATGGAAAGCAGTTACTTCCGTCTTATAAGGCATCCGGTTTGCATTTTAGAACGAAAGTAAAATTATTATGGTAGTTAAATCCTAGATTTGTTACTTCTTAGCCTTTCACATCACAAATTTCACTGATAGGAAGTCTCTGTTGTCGGAGATTGCAGCCGCCAAACATTAGTGTGTTAACATTACTGTGTTCCGGTTTGAAGGGCGCTGCGGTGTAGTGTAATTACTGCGGTAACGAGACTCAACATCTTGTCTCAGGCGACGAGCGCAATGTGATGCAGTGCATAATATCTTAACCAGTGCCATGTTGTAATGGGCAGGCGTATCACTTCACCATCAGGTGAACGACCCGCTCGTCTCGTCGCTTCGTTTAATAAAAAAATTATAGCAAGCATTAGAGCAGGTTTGCGGTTTGTATAGACACTATATACAGAACTAATTTCCGCTTTTATCCCGCCAGTGGAAGTGACCCGATGTGACGACCAGGCAATAAGGCTTGAGTTGGCCCCCATGAGGCATGATCCGAGCGAACTAGCCCCAGAGCAGTTCAACAACAGAGCCTACGTTCATTTTCGTTTCAGTCTCTCTACCCCACTAGTAATACGAATGTATGCCATGGATCTAAGTAGTGGCTATCATCAGCAATTGGTCGTTAAGGCTTAAACATAGGCAAATTCTCAAAATCTGATGTCCGAGCTCCTGTAATGGAGAGGCATTTTAAGGAAGACAGTTTACACAGCATGGATTTTTTTCGTAATACCTACAATTTTTTTTGGTTATAAAGTATATCATCCGTACTCAACACTTACTGTGGTGCTAAACTAAAAGCTAGTGTAATATTCATATTACAATCTCAATGTTGTGGATAAAGAGTAGCGAAGGCTCATCATCAGCATCAGTCTGATAGACGTGTCTACTGCTGGCCATTGGCCTCCCTCAAAGATCTCGACGTACAGTCAGCATAGCCTCCGCTACCGCCGGACATTAAGGGCCGTCGTATTGTAGGGATTCATATAGGAGAATTTGAGCCATTTCTTACCACGCTGGCCCAATGCAGTTTGGTGAGAGCCAGAGCCTCGTTTATTGATTAGCAGGGTTCACCAGGAGCAGGTGAGTTTGGCTTGGATTCTATGAGTTGTTGTACGAGACCCGTTGGGCTCATCTGTCTATCTTATGTTCACATTCCGTAATGGTCAATATTTTTTTTATTCAACGAAGCGACGAGACAAGCGGGACGTTCACCTAATGGTAAGTGATACGCCTTCTCAAAGGAAGTCCGCTAGTTAGGATGGTATACACAGCATCACATTGTGGTCATCCCTTGCTCATAAGATATCGAATCTCGTGTCCCCGGAAATTTGATTATTAGTAGAATATTAACAGCGCCCTTCAAACCTGGACAAAGTAATGTTTGCACACTACGGTTTGGCGGTAGAAATAAGCACTGCAAAGGTACATTATTTAGGTATTTTTTTTTAATATCTAGTCTCTGTTGTCGTTATAACCTGTGCGCTGTACGGCAACACGTTATTAATTTTGTCTTGTTTCATGTGCGCGGGGTGGATTGAGGAAACTTCCCCGGCGTGGGAGTGCGAAATAGGGGATTTTTCCGTTACAATTTTCTATCAAATACCAAGCGATATTCGCATTGGACAAACAGATAATATAGGTGATAATTGATCACCATCACCCTTGGCTTGCGACATCTGGACAGTCGCTGCTTTACTTTCGACCATTGAGAAAGTAGTAAATGCTTGAAGGTTTGTAACGGCAAACGAATGGTAGGTTATTTATTTATATGATAAAGCTTAGGCAACCTGATGGTAAGTTATACGTCTCCTCGTATGGAGAACCATGTCGCTAGTTAGAATATACACAATGTGATATGAATCTATATATATATTTATTACTTCTCCTTACTTTGGGTAATTCCAATTGACGACATCGCTGTATTTTTGTGTAAATATGTTTTAGAGGTCAATTATTTAATTATAGAGGAGTTGGATGTTTGACACTTAAGATTATATAGAAGAGGGTTAAAATGAGGTGTTTGTGTGTATGTATCTTTTATATATATATTACATATATATATATATATATATATACATGAAATAGCTTTTGACTGCTCGCTTTGCTGGCCGTAACATACAATTAGATTTGAAATTTGTCCGAAATATTCCTTGAGAGCGACCGCAACGGCAAATGACTTTCTATAACAACCGTTACCATAGCAACCGCAGAAATGCTGAAGGATCTATGAAATTCACTAAATTAATAGCCTATAAATGACCATGTTCTATGTCGCTCGCTGGCCTAATGGTTAGGGCGTGCAGCCTTCATTGCGACGGTCGCGGGTTCGAATCTTGGCATGTACCGATAACTTTAATACTTAAGTTATGTACATTTGCTAACTTTAGTAACAACAGCGAAATACAAACAGTGAAGGAGAACATCGCGAGGAAACCTGCATATGGATTAGAATTTATTCTAAGGTGTGTGTGAAGTCACCAATCTGCATTGGGCCCGCGCGGTGACTATGGCCCAACGCCCTCATATTGAGGGTAGGCCTGTTCCCCAACTGTGGGCACGTAAATTGGCTGTTATGGATGGATGGACCATGTTCTCATGTCGCAACGTTCTCTAGTTTTCACGTGATTGGCGAACGATCATTAAAACTATATATATCAGGTTTATAGATCAGAAAGATTATTTCCGTGCAACCGGATTAGGAAAAAAATGTGCTAACTATTTCCTCTTCTTGACTATTCCAGTAATTAGCTAACGTAATAAATAATTATCATTCAGATGATAAGATACAGTTTATCAATAGCATTACAATGATTCACGGCGTCGTAGAGCAGTACCGTTTGGCGTGCACTGCGGGTACTTGAGGTTCGAATCCGAAACGCACTCGCTGCTGCGGCGGCCTCCGACCGCTGGCCCGTGCCAAATGGGTCAACATAATTCACAGCTGAACCTACTCGCGCGGACCGCTGCAGCGAGATCTATCATCCGCAGCGTCATCCGTTCTCGCCGGTAGCAATTACTACGGCAGCGCTAACTAGCTACACATTAACGGAGTACCTCGTCATCGTGTGTTAAAATTCTGTAGTTTTTGTCGCTATTTATCACGACAGTCAAAGTTCTCCGACCCCGCCGAGTGATTTTTTTTTTGGTCCGTTTTGTTTTGCTATTTTTTTTTTCTCCGCGTTCGTACATTCTATCTACGACGATTATTTTTTTAAGTCAATTTACATAAGTGATCTACGTGGATCGATAAGGACAATGATAAATTTACTGTTTGATAGCTCTTTGTGTACATACATCACTATAAAGCTACATCGTAGTAAGGTTATGTAGTGTTTTAACCCTGACTAGATATTGATTGTAGTTCAACACGTGTTGGTTAATGGTTATTCAAACATGTATACCATGAGGCTTACAAGAATTTAAGGTAGGATTAATAAATATATATATTTTTTTATACAATCATACAATCGCGATAATATACAAGAACTATGCAGAATATATTCTTTATATATTTATTTATATATACTATTATTCTTTATATATAACATATTTATCTCATATATGATTAACAACACAAACAAACGCTTCTATATACGATTGGTTTCTGTTGCCTGCGACTATGTAGGTTGGTACCGCTGTAGCATCATTTCCTGTCGGTAATCGGCAGGATGTGAATATTACCGGTTTCCGGTTTGAAGGGCGCTGCGGCCAGTGAAATTATTGAGGTAACTAGACTAAACATCTTTTGTATCTAGGCGACGAGAATGGATCAGATAGTGGATCTTATCTGATGGTTCTCTCGACTATCTCCGCATTGTTATGGACGTGCTGATCACCTGCAATAGGTGAACTATGATTTGTAGTATTTTGAGGTTATAATTTTTTTTTAAATACACATATAATCTTGATATATTGTACATTGACTACTTTTCTATCTTGAAATACGATGTATTGTTTTATTACCTCAGTAATTTCAATAACAACCGCTAGCTTTTTTTTTATTCAATTAAGCGATGAGACGAACAGGATGATCGCCTGATGGTAAGTGATACGCCTGCCCAATACAAAGTGGCGCTAGTTAGGATGGTATACACTGCACCACATTGCTCTCGTCGCCTGTGACGTAAGATGCCGTTACATCAATTATTACACTAGCTACAGCGCCATTCAAACCGGAATATACTAATTTTTGCACACTATAGTCTGGCAGCAGTAATAGGAGTAGTACACAAACATACCACCACCAGTAAATTGTAACACAAAACAAACTCTATAGTGGATTATCCTCCGATAAGAGAGACTTGCTAGTTATGTCACCATCATCAGCCGACAGAGGTCCACTGCTGGACGTAGGCCTCCCCAAAGATATCCACATAGATCGGTTCTTGTTGCCTGCATCGAGCTACATCTCGCGACCGTTTATAGGGGTCATATGGGGGATATGGGCCATTTCCTACCGCGCCGGCACAATGCAGGTTACTGCGAGCCAGAGCCTCATTTGTTGATTAGCAGGATGCACCACAAGCAGGTGAGGTTTACTTGGGTCCATGAGTTGTTGTGTGGGACCGCTTATACCGCTGTGGTACTCTTTACACATGTTATATACAACTTCTAAATTGCACCCCTGTACCGCGACCTGAACTCCGTGATTTTGAATCCGCTGAACCCCTGGAGCGGAAGCTGTCAGCACAGTGTTTTTTTATGATTTCTTTTTTTTTCATTAAAAAATGCTTGGTTTTTTTCTCATGACGCTTACTGTTCCGGGCTTATGTACGGGGCCCGCTGCGGCCGTTAATCTTGCGTACCGTCGCGGGGGTGCGCACGGGATGGGGATGGTTAGGTGGGGCGAGGCCGGTGCGTAGTTGGCACATAATTGCATAATAAATGAACGGCCGGGCGGGTAAACGCTCGCGGGCGGTTGGCACTGACTGATTAAGACGGATTAACGTTGCGGCGTCCACGATTAGCCGGATAAAATTGGACGACGGCCGGTTGACCGGGATTTTGTTGTTTGAATAACTAATATCCGGAGAGTAGAATCACCCGAACCCGTTAAGATGAAATACATGACAAGCTATTACCATAAAGACAATATTGATATATTTATTAATTTACAATGCGTCCAAAAATTCAATTTCTTTGTGTTAAGTAACAATGAGACTGTCCATAGAGACCAGCTCACCCACACTACTCACTATATTGACGGTGGTAAATGATACACCCGTGCTAGTAATGATGATATGCGCAGCACCAAATTGTGTCCCATAGAGCATAGCAACTTAAAGAGAAAGAGAGAGAGAGCACAATTACATTATGTTAAGTCTCCCGCAAGTTCCGTAAGTCGTTACCTCGCCGATTTTACTTACAACACCTTTCAAACCGGAACCCAGTAATGTTTGCACACTACCATTCGGCGATAGCAATAGTTGTGGCGAAGTTACAGCTGAAAAAAGCGCGCGGGGAACAGCTAGTATTTATATATAGTTAGGCTCCATTCGTTAAGTCTAGAAGTATATTACAGAATCTATTAATCTTAAAAGCATTGTATTTTCTTTATTAACTCTCTATCACTATAGCCACACCTCACTTTGTGGTTGACTTTATTTTTGTTCTAGGCTCTAAATATATTAAGTTACTGATGTATGGATGGTTTTTTATATTCCATATGTTTACCTGAAACCGCAATTACTTAAGAAAAGTGACACTTGTATTGGTGTAACAAACTTTTGTGACATTCGTGAAGAAAATTCACAAGTTAAATTTGACGTAGTATTAAATATCTATGAGACCGGACAGTTACTTCTCGCGGTGATTGAATGATATACCTGCCGTTATCATTGCATTGTTATCATTTTAATCTATCTCTAATTATATCTCCGTATTGTAACACTTTATAATTTATTTATTTATGTAATTAAACGAGGAGACGAGCGGCACGTTTGCTTGATGGTAAGTGATACGCCCGCCCATAACAACGTGGCACTAGTTAAGATGCAGTGCACCACATTGCGCTCGTCGTCTGCAACATAACGTTTTGAGCCTCGTTACTCCAATAATTACACTAGCAACAGCGCCCTTCAAACCGGACCACAGTAATGTTTGCATACTACTGTTTGGTGGCTGTAATAGTCGCTGCGGTGGTACCCACCTAGACGATCTCCGGCAACAGGGACCTGCCACCAGAAGCAAATATTACTGACCCAATTTTATATATTACTGACCCAATGAAATATATAAGTTCTTTTATTATTTCAATTATTTGATAATATGTTTACTATTTACCATTTCCATCATAGTCATTATACGATAGACATCATAATAACACAGTAAATATTGCACCACATTGCGCTCGTCGTCTGGGTTATAAAATATTGAGTCTCGTTACCACAGCAATTTCACAAGCTAGAACACCCTTCAAATCGGAGCAATGTTTGCATAGTACTGTTTATCAGATGTAATAGAGGCTGCAACGGTAGCTACCTCGACGGTCTCCGGCAGCTGAGACCATTCGTCTACCTAACATCGCTTCGTTAAATAAAAAAAAATAATTATAATGGCGTTTGCAAGTGATATTCGTTGTATTTATCCTCATTGCGTGGCCTCTGCTTCCGTGCCGCGGGTCGAAAGCTCGTGTACGGTGTCCGGCTCGGCGGCCGCTCGTGTGGTCACCGAGCGCGCGGTCGCCGACCCGTACCTTGGCATTGCTGCCGGCTGCTTACGTCACCGCAGCCTGTCAACGCGACGCTGCACGCGCCGCACTTTACGAGCAGCTCCTATTTGTTTAGTGGGCCGTATCGGAATTCGCCTGATCCTCCTCTCCGCTGCACACTGTTTGCCTTTTTTATCGGAATAGCTAACAAACGTGCACACATTCACCTGACGGCTGGCGGCTGACGGCTGACGGCTGACGGTGTGGAACGTGAATAGTACAAGGGTTTGGTATATGGCTGACGGAATGTGAAGTCGGAAGTACGAACTTAACTTTCAATGAGATTAATACATGACACCAATACTAAATACTCCTTTGGAGGTATGTCACAAATTATCTTGACGTTGTTTCGGTTTATATACAACTACCTGTTACCCGCCGGCTTTGCTGGCCGTAATATATATATATCATCAGCCATTAAATGTCCACTGCTAGACATAAGCCTCTCCCAAAGATCTTCACATTTGTTCGGATTCATATGCGAGGATATGGGCTATTACCCACCGTGCTGGCACAATGCGGGTTGGTGGGCCTCAGAGCCTCGTTTGTTGATTAGCAGGGTGCACCACGAACAGATGAGGTTGGCTGGGATCCCGTGAAATGTTGTGCACCCCAATATATGCTGGCTGTAATATACAATTAGATTTGAAATTTACGCTTGAAAATTGTCAGAAATATTCCTCGGGGCCTCTTCTTGTTATTAACACTCCCGCTATTCCCATTGGGGAAGAAATTTTTAAAAATCCATTCTTAGCTGACCTCTAAATGGCTGAAGCAATAACTCTGCCAAATTCTGTATGTTTACGTTTCGGAGATATATATAGATTAACAAATCAATGATCAAAACTATAGTCGAATTTCACTTATCGAAAGGATTCCTTAAAATATAACTTTTACTTAACCTTAAGTTAAGGGATCCCTGCTAATTAACAAACGAGGCTCTGGCTGCTACCAACCCGCATTGGGTCAGCGTGGTAGGAAATGGCCCACATCCCATCCCATATGAGTCCCTACCCGATCGTGTGTGACTCTTTCGGGGAGAAGTGGACAACTTTCCAGAAGTGGACGTCTACAGGCTGATGATGATGATGATGACGAAACCATATAACACGTTTCTCGTACACAATGATATTAAATAATACAAAGGTGAAAAAAATGGCTCCATAGTATTCACTTTACATATTTAATTTATGGATGGTTTTCATTACGTTCATGGTGTAGTTTACTTATTTGTTCATTCGTTTTCTTTTCTTTCCAGGTATTGAAGCAGTAAATGAAGTCGAAGATGTATATGGTCTTTTCCATATCAAAGTATTACGGACGTCTTCCGTTTGCTTTGTCAGGTGTATGAGGGCATAACGTTTATTTACAAAGAGAAGCGACGAGCAGAACGTTCACCTTGCGGTTTTCTTGCGGTTAAACAGAAACTAAAAAAAAAAAGTTAATCGTCTACAGATGTATTTGAGGTTTCTGGTAAAGATGTTTACACAGCAAAAATTTGAGATCGTTAATCTTAGGCATATGTCACCGCCAGCAACCTTAAGAATTTTACTAGTAACTAAGCAATATTATTGGAAAGTCATAAACTTTATACACTAATGATTAAGGGTAGTTAAAACACTGTGGTGATGCACACTTGGGCGGCCTCCGTCAAAAGATCCGCTGCAGCTTTACATGTCCATGTATCACAGCATACCACGTGTTAAGTAATCAATCCTCCACTGGTGATATCTTCCATACAAAAAAAAAACTCTGTGTGAATGGAATGTAACAATTAGATGCCGAACATTTATTATATTTAAATGTTTTATTACCGTGGGATTGATCGGTGCTGGCCTTGACGCGGCGCTGACCGACTGGACGAGGAACCAGTTCTCCGCGAAGCCCGACGGATACATTCACGCCCATGTACACCAACGAGCTAGACATACATACACAACTAGACACCGGCGTACATTCTTCAAACTTGCAACCGAAAAAGTGTGGAAAATATTCCCCCAAGTTGAACTGAGCGAAATCCAAACTTCATACTAGCTAACATATACTTAAAATTATACAAAACTATATATTTTCAATAGAATGTATTTTTTTTTAATGATAAGTTTACATTATGCCCGAAGTGGACTTTATTGCGAAATCTGTGTCATATCTCATTATCATAGCAGGTTCATTACTATCCTTTAAATAGGAACGAGGTAATTTTTGCACGCTACTCATCACCATCTCATCAAGGTCATGAGATGCCCTCTTCAAGCCGCATTATGGCGATCGGATTTGCATAATTAACACTACATATTCGTCAAATGTATATTTGGTTAAACGATGCCCACCGTAGTGGGGTGGTGTTTAACCGCAAACCATTAAAAGTATCAAACCCCTACGTTTTGCGTACTCTCATTCATATCGAAATAAATTATTCTTAACCATTGATAATGTACTAGAAGTAGGAAAGAGTTGTTATTATATCAGTCATTTCTATTAAGTTATAAATAATATGGAAAGTCTATCTTATATTTATTCAATAGTTTCCTTATACGGTTTATAGAAAAAGCTACGAGAATATTTTTACTTAACTTTTCCTTCGATTTATTACTTTATTATGGAGTTGGTAAATCACACAGTCGCCTCCCATCGCGTGCTGTTCGAGTGCCTTAAAAGGCCAGCGCTAGAGATCTAGGCGCTGCGCTGCGCTGCAAGAAAGCAGAGATGGACTATCTTGATGCAATTAATGTATTTATTGGGTCACTAAGATACATGCCGTAAGAAAGCTTTGTAATGTCCGAATGTGACGATAACGTCAACTATGTATAATGTTAACGCATCATCAGACTTGTTGTTCTGCGAATAGTGTTAGGAAAGGAGAACGCGGTAGTTGAACACCGAGGAAGTTTTACTGGGTAGAAATATCCACATAACTCTGACTTCCCACCGAAGACCACCGAGACTTTTTCGTAGATACCCCCTCTCAAAGAAAAAAACTAAGTGGTAACGCTATGGGTAGCTATAGCTTTGTTATTGACATAAGCCGTCGGTCTCAACGCAGAAGATTATCTAATGCAGGATTTCCACTAGATAAAACTTTTTTACACCCTTCGGGGCTATAAGTATTTTTATTAATATATTAATCCGAGTTACGCTAGATACAGAGCCCGTCTCAAGAGAGAGTTGATACCGCTTGGAGAAGAAGACGTCGAGGCGATGGTAATAGACGCACTAGCCCGTCAGCCTAGTAATCTCGGGCTAGTAAGAATAGGACTAAGGTAAGCCCGGCCTGCTAATTAAGGCGACTAAAAATATCTAGGAGTTACGCGGGCCTTAAGGCCCCTATCGCTCAACAAGCGAACCTGCGTGGAACAGCATATAGCTCAGCCATGGTGCCTAGGAGGGTTTGAACCCTCCTCAGAGACGTGCTAACACAAAGTGTAGAGAGGCACCGGTGCGTTCTATAATAGATCAGAGCCTCTCCGAATGCACTGATGCAGACCACCGAGAGAGGTTTTCGTGAGTACAAACTTCACATAACCCTGACTTCCTTCCCGAAGCAGGTTAACTTTCGAAGGTTTCCCCTCGAAACAAAAAAAAAATTATACAGACGCCGTCAGCTATCAACTGTTACGACCATTACTTTTAAATCTCTATATCCAATAATTTATTGATGAACGGTTTTTTCCAATGATCTTATATTTAGAGGGCGCACGTAAAGCTACGTATAAATTAGCAGTTTTAGTAATAGCCGCGTTTAACACATAATTTATTTATATATTATATAAATTGGTTTCGTACCTGTTTAACTAACTAGTTAGCTAATATCTTGCTTAGACTAAAATTGACAAAGGAGATACAACTAACTGTGTCAGACGAACAAACGCCGTAAAAACCAGAGGCCTGTTCTAATGAATATATTTTATATTATACATTCAATAATCTTCAGAGATTTAAAGGATTTTTTTTAATTATTTACTACCCCGACGTTTCGAGGGTAGCATATGTTACTGGTGGTAGGTCTCTGTTGCCAGAGACCATATTCGGTACCATCGCTGCGCTTATTCCCGCCGTCAAACAGTAATGTACAAACATTACTGTGTTCCAGTTTGAAGGGTTCTGTAGCTAGTGTGTTACTGGGGTAACGAGACTCATCATTTTATGGTTCAGACAACACCGCAATGGACTACGGTATATATCATTATAATGAGCGCTATTTTGTTATTTCCAGGCGTATCACTTACCGTTACGTGAACTTCGCCCTCGTGTCATTACTTAATTGAATTATACAAAAAAAATTTAGAGGGATTAGCAGAATCAATGGTCACTAGAAGACTGAGGGATGAGTCGAAGGAGATAGACTAGGGTTGCGACAAGGGTTTTATGAAATATACTATATTATCATTGATAAGTAAATTTTTGTTTATGTTTATAAATATTTAGTAAATAATATATACTAAAATAATATGACCAAGTGTAAGGATTCCCTCACAATAATTCACGGATCCGAGCTAACCTCACCTGCCTGTGGTGCACCCTGCTAATCAACAAATAAGGCTGTAGCTACCACCAATCCGTATCGCGCCAGCGTGGTGGAAAATTGTTCAAATACCCATACCCATACGAACCCCTATATACGACAGCCCCTAGTGCTCAGCGGTACCGGAGACCATGCTAATTGTATGTGGAGATCTTTGAAGGAAGCCTATGTTCAGCAGCGGACGTCTGTCGGCTGATGATGAAAATAATGTTTTATATAAAAAAAAATATTCAATTAATTACGGCCTTAAAACATTCTTGGTAAGATACATTTCTATGTTTAGAGATGATTTGTACATCATTGTCTACAGCGCGTAGTATTTAGTCCACTGCTGGACAAATCCTCTCCACCACAATATTTTCTTTCACTGTTATCTTTTCCTGGGGTTATTGTATAGTAAAACTTTTTTATGATTATTGTTTAAAAGTTACCCTCGAGTATTTCAGCTTTAGTTTGGAACTAAGCACAATTTAAGAAAATGACAACTGGAAGAATGTGAAGCTGTTGATGATATTTCTATTGACCGTTAAACGTTAGGATAAATCACTTTTCTTATAAAAAGGCTTATTAACATATTAATCGTTTTTCTTTTAAATATCACTATCTCATTGCCATATTATATTTTTGTAATTGTAATGGAAAAATACAGTAACTTGCTGAGTGATTGTTATCTATATGCATTATAAAAGGTTTTTGCTTAATCGACTGAAAGCAGGAATTCAAACGTGCTTACCAATAGACATAAAGTAGGCCTCGACAGGCTGGCAACATTTCGCTGACCGAGCAGAGGCCGGTGCCTTCACGACTAAACAACAACTAAAGACTTCACAACCACGGCCTTGCATGACCCGCATTCCATACTGCTGGTCAATATAGCAAGAGCTCTCTCCACTCTACCACGATCTATGCAATTATGAACCGGTCGAGTCTCTAAATAAACTGGTTGATAAATGCCTACTAACAAAATTCGATACATCAACGATGTTATTGCGTGTATTCAGTTTTTACACGATTTCTGGGTAACAACTGCACTTTTAGTACAGAGCTCTGATCAAGTTTAACTCCTCTCTGCATACGACACAAGCTGTTGTCATCTCAATCACTTCGCAGTAAAGACTACAATGCGCTGGTGTAGTAAAAACTTGTGCTGTGGTAAGAATGTCGCGTGCCCGATATTTTGATAAGTCGACAGATTTGTCCGCATTGCGTTTAGTGATTTTAATACACAATTTAAAAATATTACTTTAGTGTAGAACTAAATTATATATCAAATAATGACCCGGAGGAAATACTTAAATACTTTCAGGCATTAATTCGACTATTTTAGTATGTAACCACCATGAGCCACTGCTGGACATAAGCCTCCCCCAAAGATGCCCACATCGATCGGTCGTGTGCCGACCGCATCACCGGACATCAGGGGCCGTCTTTTGTAGGGTTTCATAATGGGGCGGTTTGGGCCACTTCCCACCACGCTGATTTAATGCGGGTTGGTGGGAGCCAGAGTCTTTTTTGTAGATTAGCAGGGTGCACCACGAGCAGGTGAGGTTGATTTGAGCCCCGTGAGTTGTTGGGCAAGGCCCCTTACACCCCACACCACCAGTATATAAATCTTTATTTATTTATTTCATTGCCGAACATGGTACACGACTAGGCTTAATGCCTAGGTAGCATTCTCTGCCAGAAGACCCTAAGACAATAAGAAATTTTGAAGGCAGGTGTAATAAAAACGTGTAATATAGATAATACATACAAAAAATATTAATATTTCAATGCCTTCTAACTCCTGAAGGTTCCACGTCGATATCAATGTGTTACTCTTCATATCACATCAGTGCGAGTCTGTACAATAGAATCTATTTTCATCTCACGGTATAGTGTAATTAATGCCTATTACATCTAGGTAGGTCACTCTCGCAAGAGACCGTTCAGATAGATACAAACATTTTGAAATTACTTGGGGAAAGAAAGTTCTCATGTCTCCAGGCAACGAGCAAAATGTGGTGCAGTGTCTGATCCTAACTTTTTTTTTATATGGGGAAATTCTGCATGGATATGCGTTCGCAATGAGAAAGTTATGCCAGACCCTTACTGGCTAAAACCCCACGGTTTCCTCGCCGCGTCATAAACTGCTGGTTCGTTTTCGCACACTAGCACAATTCCGGTAACGTTGGCCTATTAATGGACCTCAACATAATATGGGGTTCCTCATGGGAGACCCAAGACAGTGGTTATGTGTGGATAATATTAATCGCGCCTTCTTGAGGCTTAATGTCCTCTACTTAAGCCTGTGTTAAGGGGGTCGGTGGAGGGCATGGTTTCTTCTTCTCCGACGCCCGGGTTTCTGGCTACGAATGGCGAGGATAGAGGTACTTTCTCTCACCCGCTTCGCAGCTTCTTCCATTCGCTTTCCACCATTGTATTCCCAAAAGCTGAAAGTCAAATCCTTACTAGCTTACTACTTACTATATAGTGAACCACCTTGTAATTACTGTCGCCCTAGAGAAATGTGGGGCTCCTAACCCGAAAATCTTTTTATTCGACTTCTACGATAGGCAGGGCTTACATCAGTCTTCATACTAGTCCAAGACTATAGGTCTCCTTTAACTTTCACCTAGGTTATTAACTCCATGTCCCTCCAATCTGTCAGTTCCTTACTTTATAACTTTCGTTATCGCTTACTAGTCTTTACTGTACCGACTAGGTAACTGTCACAGCTTCTTTTAGGCTTTAAACTGAAACGTAAAATATGATAACAAGCATAATAAAGTGTAGAATATCTAACTGTCCCCACATTATACTGGCAATCAGTAGTAGTATGCATATATTACTGTGTTCCGGTTTGAGGTAGCTGTAACTAGTGAAATTACTGGGGTAAAAAGGCCTAACATAGCGGCCTCAAGGCGACGAGCGCAATGTGGTGCAATGTATGATGTACATTAGGATTAGATTGATCCTAACAAGCGTCATGTTGTTATGGGCAGAAGTATCACTTATTATCATGTGTTTCCATGCTATAAAACGCGTAGTTTTTTTTTACATCATGCTAAAAATTGTTCAGCAAGTAAAATTTTATTAAACATGACCTTAAGCACCTAAAGGAAACGGTTAACAGAAGGCGCTAACCGCTCGGTTATCTCAACTCTCCCGTCGATAAGAGATCAGGGCTCGTATGATAATTAATTTCAGGTCGTGCAATTGCTGCAAAAAATGTCCTCGCGTCATTACAGCGCCGGTGGTCCGCTGGCGGGCGGTGAATAAAAAAGCCTCATTATTCCTTATCATTATATTATTTTAACAACCGCACCGATTGCTTTATTCTACTGCATTTTTTTTCCAATGAAGCTATAAAACGACCGGGGCGTTCACCTGATGGTGAGTGATAGCCCATAATACCGTGGCGCTAGTTAGAATGTTACACGCTGCACCATATTGCGCTCGTCACTTTGAGACATAAGATGTCAAGTCTCGTTACCCTAGTAATTTCACTAGCTATAACTCCCTTCGATCCGGAACACAGTGATGTTTACACAATACTGTTTATCAGATGCAATAGGCGCTGCGGTGGTACCTATCTAGACGGTCGCCGGCTAGAGACCTATCACCAGTAATGCGATTACCTAACGGGAAGATGTTTTCATTCCTATAACAAGACCAGCTGTTCCCGGGCTGCTTTGCTCGCCGTCAAATAAAATTAGACTTGAAATTGTGTGAAATATTCTTTGAGAGCGATCGTAAATGCAAATAACTTGCTATAGCAACCGTTACTATAGCAAACACATAAATAATACCAAATAAAAAGTCTATAATATTGACATAGAAATAAAATGATGAAGGGTCTATGAGATTCAAAAAATAAAGAGTCTATAATCATTACAAATCATTTCGCGTCGGATGCTCATGTTCCCGTGTCGATATGTTCACTAGTTTTTACGTGATGGGATGGGAAACTTTCTTTTATGATGACGTTTGCGCCGCTAGTTAGACAACAATAGCACTAACATTCATCAGACTCAGGGCTTGTGGATCCGCGAGCTAAATAAAAAAGAAAAAAAAGAAAATAAAATTAAAAATAACCAAACACAAACACAAAAATAAAAACTAAACACGCAAGCGAACAAACAAAACCCTTGTTGTTCCCCATCCGTTTTGTTGGCCGTAACACCCCCGCAACTCCTTTGAGGGAAGATTTTCGTAAAATCCGTACCTAGCTGACCTATACTAAGCAAAAGTGATATTCCTAACAAAGTTCAAGTCTGCATGCCTTCCGGTTCCACAGATATCGTGATGAGCCTCTACATAAGCCGAAGTCATCATCATCATCGTCGTCGTCGTTCGCTGATATAAAGAGACTTATTAAATATTGACATCAATAGTATTCATCTGAGACAGTTTAATAATGAGGTATTCTTACTGCTGGGTCTGAACCACTGATGGCGGCGTTGTACAAAGACGTCGCCACAGCAACAGTCAAATAAATTGTCAACACGACAAAAGCGGTTCCCGGCGACGTTCCTAGGGTTGTCAACTGCTCATAAAAATATATATATTTTTTAATATTAATACATATTTGTTTTTATAAACATGTTCAAAATTGGCTGATCGTAGTTCACAAACATAAATTTTTTTTTTCTTTATTCTTCGAAGCGATGAGACGAGCGGGACGTTCACGCAATAATAAGTGACACCTGACTATAACAACGCGGCGCTAGTTAGGATGATATAAACACCAAATTGCGCTCGTCGTTAAGACGTAGTCTCGTTACTACAGTAAGAACGTTTCATTATCTACAGCGCCTTTTAAACCGGAACAGAGTAGTGTCTGCACAGTACTGCAATAGGCGCTGCGGTGGTACTTATCTAAACGATCTTCAGTGACATAAGCTGTTTTTTTAGAATATACATGAAAGTTTAAATTTTGTACAATATGTAGTTTTTTTTTAATTCCTACTTGTCAGTTATGTCATTATTATCATCAGCTGATAGACATCCACTGCTCGACATAGGCCTCCTCTAAAGATTTCCATTGCGAACGGTCTTGTCCTGCCCGCATCGCCGAGCATCAGCGGCTATCGTTCGTATGGAGGGATTTGGGCTGTTTCCCACCACGCTGGCTGAATGCGGGTTCGTGGGAGGTATGTACTGTAGAAAAAATTGTTTTGTCGAGATATTGTTTCATTATTATCGCGAGGTTGGCAGCCATGGTGGGGCACCGTTAAATCAAAAAGTAATTACTCCGTCTCTCCACAGCTGACCGGTTGATTTCGGCAAATCGAGCCGAGATATCAATGGGGCCCGATAACATTGTGATATGAGCACGGTTGGAGCACATTCGGAACATAACGGTCGTGTGATAGCATCTGTTCGGAACAAAGAAATCAGATGTCATGGCCGATTGCACAGAGTAGGCGGCGGACAGATGACGAGCCTTTTTTTTAGAAGACATATATGTCTTTCAGTACTATTACTTCGCTTATATCTGCTATAAAACAGTAGGGTGCAAACGTTACTGTGTTCCGGTTTTAAGGGTGCGTTTTATCGATTTACCGACATTTATTTTTATCCGCGACTCCGCCTCAGCTGCAAAGGGCAGTATAAACCTACGCCTGCAGCCCAACGGCACACATCCGAGGTAACCTCACGGAGCACATTTGGAGCGGCGACCTCGGGCCACCCTTACGCGTCGGGCCAGCCGGGTAGTTTCGTCTTAGCTTCACTGTGGGTGACTAAGCCACGGCTACTGAGCCCCACCGCCACGGCAAGGCGGGAACCTGTTCGGGGGAACTCACGGAACCCAATCTAATCTCACCTGCTCGTGGTGCACCCTGCTAATCAACAAACGATGCTCTGGCTCCCAACAACCCGCACTGGGACAGCGTAGTGGGAAATGATCCAAATCCCCCGTATGAACCCCTACAACCGACAGAAGGTCACGGGAAGCCGCTCGATGCGGGCAGCGCAGGACCGACCGATGAGGGCATTTTGGGGAAGACCTATATCCAGCAGTGGACGTATATCGGCTGATGATGACGGTGATGATAATTAGGGAGCTTTTTTCGTTTAATCTTCCACGTAATACAGATTAACGTTAACTAACATAATATCAGGTTTATTATATCCCTAACCTAATTTAGTTAAAATCCATGATTATTATGCAACGGACAATATGCTTATATAACAGCAAAAGTCGGCTGACATATCTCTAAGGGATAAACGCCCCTCCCCCCCCAAAAAAAAACAGCAAAAGCATTTTATTGCACTCGGTTAACTGAACTTCTGTATCTTCACGATGCGCCATATAAGCAATTGTTAAAAATATTTATCGAAACTGTTACACCGATAAGGGATGCTCGAAAACAAGACTGAAACATCGATTGAAGAATGGAAGATTGGGGAGGTCAAGGGTGCAATTTGATATATTCTGATGCAGATACGCCAAATAAAGTTTACCTACGCGTCATTAGCACTATGTTGATATGTCGAGGTTATCAATTTTATGCATGATTTATTTTAAAACGATCAGTTTTAGATTATTTCTGGGATTCATTTGATTATTAATAAATTGCAATCCTGTCCCACCTTCCTTCGTTGGGTTAGCGTGGTGGGAAATAGCCCAAATCCTTCCATATGAACCTCGACGAACGACGGCCTCTATTCCCCGGCGATGCGGGCAGCACAGGACCGTTCGATGTAGAGTTCTTTGGAGAAGCCTATGTCCAGCTGTGGACGTCTATAGGACGATGATGAAACCAACATCTTATAATTGGATCTCAGATCTAAATATAACAACAGGTATGCATGCAGTTGTAAAGATCATATCTTTTGTATGTTTGAATAAAGATTGAACAGGTTCCAGTGTACTACACTATCCAATCGTTTATAAAGGCAAGTGTTCAGCTGTGATGATGATGAATACATATACCACTTTCTGTACTTAGTCCTACAGTTTTCTCTCATCATCAGCCGATGAACTTCCACTGCTGGGCGTAGGCCTCCTTCAAAGATTTCCAAACCAAACGCTCCTGCGCATCCAGCGGTCTCTCGCGACCTTCATCAGATCGTCGGTCCACACTGCGAGGGGCTTCTCAGCACTGCGTCTATCGTATACGCTGTAAAAGGTTTAGTTTCTCGTTCCCCTCCAAATACTACCTTGGTGTCTTCTCTTTAACAGTAAATAGACTAGTACTAAATGCAGCATCACTGTCCACTACATTATTTTTATACCCTTAATAGTGGCATACAGGCACATGCCTGTATGCCACTTTATGGGTATGCTATATATGGTATAACTGCTTACCATCAGGCAAACCATGTGGTATGCCTGATGGTAAGCAGTTATCATATCCTATTGACGTTAAAAGCATTACATGCGCTTTGCCATCCCCGGACAAACCTTATAACGGCCTTTTTGAAGTACCCAATTCTGTAGCTCTTCACCACGCCACGTGGCTTCATGGCCACTAACCCATTAATGAACTTATATAGTTACAGTTATAACAATAATTTATGTGCTAAATTCAAACCGACAACTTGGTCGTTATCATTATCAGCAGCGATAGAGATCACAGCCTCCACCAAAGATCCCACGACAAGTAGGGATTCATATGGGAGGATTTGAGTCATTTTTCACCATCATTTTGTTGATTAGCAAGGTGCACCACGAGCAGGTGAGGTTAGCTTGGATCTCGTGTGTTGTTATGTGGGAACCCTAACTGTTGCGAGGCATGAAGTTATTTCGAATTTTTTTTTTGCAGTTATGGAGGTACATGCACGAGGAACCTAAACATGTTTGATTAAAGCCAATAATTAATGATAATGAATTTTGGTGCATCGTTATCATACATGTTTGCAATGTATAGTCAGCGAGTCATGGCCGCGGGTGCATACAATGTTGCCACGTTATATGACCGCCTCTGAATTTCTTGACCCGCGCGTTATCTGTACAAAACGAGAGCTGATCCGGTTGGCAACGCGTGTAACGTCCGATTTTGTGGCACCGTGGGTCAGTGACGGACCTCTGATTTGATAAGTGTAATTACACGACTTCAAGCTTATGGGATATTATCGTATACAAGAAAGCGGATCATAAACTAATCTATTACATTAACGTAGTTTCCGAGTATAAAGTGAAGCAGAAAGCAGTTATTGTTCCCACTGTTGGGACTGTTATTTACTCATGACTGCTTATTGTATAAAACCAATGCCAATCTCACTGGCCCTTTCATATGCGTTAGGCGTGGGTCGGAATTAAATCCGAGATGACTCATGCGACTTGCTCGTCGGAATTTAACACTACATTAATTCTGGTCTTTAACCCTATGGCCTGTCGAATTAAAATCGCTGACTCTATCTGCAACTTCCCAGTGTCTTCTATAATTGAAGTCAGTGCTACCTCTATTTGTATTAAATAGATTTTACATCCAATAGAAACGTATACCACTGAACTGGAAATTCGGTTAAGGAAATCGTGTTGATTTTTTTTTTCTTTCATACAACGAGGAGACGAAACAAGCAGGACGATCGCCTGATAGTAATTGATCTGCTTGTCCAGGAGATATCTCAACAGGACCGGTCCATCTGTTAACACACTAGTGTCGTCATACGGACTATTTGTCGCTCATACCAAATGATTTCACAATTAAGTTTTAATTAAGTTTTCGTAATTTTTAAGTTGTTTTGCTCTCTTTATACAAAGTACCATTATAGGATACCAAGCTTTCAAGGTACACTTGACAATCTTCTGAAGGTCTAGGAAACAGCTAGATGTCTTTTTAAACGAAGATAAGAGCCGACTTTGACCTGATAGTAATTGATACCCGTACCCATAACAACGTGTTACTAGTTAGGATGTTATACACAGCGCTAGATTGTACTCGACAACTTGAGACGTAAGATGTTAAGGCTTGTTACCCCACAACAACTCGTGGGGCCCAAGCCAACCTCATTTGCTCGTGGTGCACCCTGCTAATCAACAAACGAGGCCCTGACTCCCACTAACCCGCAGTAGGCCAGCGTCATGGGAAATGGACCAAATCCCTCCATATGAACCCCTACAAACGACGGCCCCTAGTGACTGGCGGTACCGGAAACCATACTGACTGTAAGGTCGCGGGAAGCCTCTGGATGCTTGCAGCGCAGGACCGATCGATGTGGAGATCTTTGGAGGAGATCTATGTCCAGCCGTCGGCGTCTATCGGTTGATGATGATGATGATATGGAAAACAAAGAAGAACTCCTGCTGAAGAACTGCGACGTAAGAAACATTAGAATGATAACCTCTTACTGTTGCTTAAGTTTTCTTAAAACAGCTGCGTACAGTAGTTACTATGCCTCGGTAAGATATGCTGTGAAGTAGTTATAGGCAGAACGTTTAACTTCCGTCAAAATTTTAAATAAAGATACTCACCTAAATATTTACAGGAAACAGTTCACGTTTATAATCTAACCACTTCCTGCATCTAATAAATCGCGGTTCAGAAATCAGTCTGAAGCGGACCTGGCAACGGGTTCGAATCTAATACTAGTGCATATTACAGTGTGTGTGTGTAATGTATTTGTATTCTGGGCGTGAGGATGTCTCCGAGTTATTCGTCACTCGTCGGGGAATCCGGAAATGAGTATTAGAGATGGTAGAGGAGCAAACTGCAGGAGACATCCACAATGTGCGATTTTATTTTTACAGCAAACAGATGACTTATGCGATGTATTGTATAAATATTTAAAGTATTAAGATGAGCGTTTGTTAGATTTATCATATCCGGTACATCATCATCATCAGCCGTTAGACATCCACTGAGGGACAAAGTCCCAAAGATCTCCACATCGATAAAATATCCGGTCATTAATTTGTAAATAATGTATCATTTAAATTTATTTGGTGTCAGGTCTCTGCTGCTGGAGACCGTCGAGGTTAGAACGACCACCTCTCACTTCTTGGTTTTATCTAAGCCATGGTTAGCAGTTTGGCGAGGAGGTAATGCAGCAGAGAAGTAGCGAGATATAAATACCCATTTCTCAATCCGCAGGCAGATTCGGAAGTAATCTGTCATCAAATATGAAAAGCCTCGAGGTGGTGCGTGCGGTACTTCCGCCTAACATTCTTCGAAAACGACTATTCTTTCTTTATATTTCATAAAGCGACGAGACAAGCGGGACGTTCATCTGACGGTAAGTGATACGCCTGCCAATAACAACTTGGCGTTAGTTACAATGGTATACACTGCACCACATTGTGCTCGTCGCCTTGATACAGGATGTTGAGTCTCGTTACCCCTATAACTACACTAGCTACAGGGCCTTTTAAAAACGGAACACAGTAATGTTTGCACACTAATGTGTAGCGAGAGCAGCAGGCGCTGCAGTGGTACCTACCTAAACGGTCTCCGGCAACAGAGACCTTTTTTTTCATCGTGGGGGAAATCTTCAAAGATACCCTGCTTTTAATGGGAAGACGAGGGTATTCACGCGTTTTTCTTTGCCAGTACAGCCGATATTACTACTGGCAAAGAAAGATCATGCCCGATCTTGTGGACCAGGATTCGCCGTTCGTACTCCTACGTAAGGCGTTCTGTGAGCATATGCTGAGCGGGATCCAGATCCTCGCCAAAGTGGTGGCATTGCGCAGTTGGTTCGCATCCGATCCTATTCAGATACTCACTAACACACCGCCGAGTACCTGAGTCAGCCTGAAGGTGACATACACCGCTCCGTCCGATCTAAGCCAGGCTTCGGGGTTTGGCAGAAACGCGCTTACTACACGCTGCCACGTGCAACAGACCTACCACCAGTATTCATATACCCGTACCATACCATCTGATTATGTTATAAGTAACGCGATCGTTTAGATGTACGATACGAATACGAATACGAATACGAATACGAATACTATAATTGTGATTTATTTGATACAAAAATTGTACGTTCAGTTCGTTCATCCTTAATTCGTCCAGCGGCGGGCGTCGCGTCCGGACCCTTAGATGGGTTAAGGAGTGATTCATTCACGTTGATAATTATGAGTTATTGTGCTGGGAAAGCAATTGACGGTAACAAGGAAATGAAAGTGCTAACGCCACAATTACTTGTGACACCGGAGGTTAAGTGGATTAAATTCGGCCCTCCGACACGGAACTCTTTGTTTAGTATGTGACGTTGTATGGTCTTCACTGATGTGATATAATTTGGTGGCAGGCCTCTGTTGCCACTCTGGTACCACGGCAGCGCCTATTGCACCCACCATACAGTACTGTGCAAACATTACTATGTTCAGGGTGCTGTGGCTAGTGAAATTACTGGGGTAACGAGACAACATCTTCTGTCTGAAGGCGACGAGCAAAATGTGGTGCAGCGTATACCTTTCTAATTAGTGCTCTCTATGGACGTATCACTTTCCATGAGGTGAACGTCTTGCTCGTATCGTCGCTTCGTTGAATAAAAAAAAATTGTGCTTATCCATTGTTGACACTAAAGTACTAGAATAGTGCGTGTTGTCAGTGGTGACCTACGTCTCCGAAACATGGTCGCAAAAAGCGCAAGGTGTGTTGTGAACCACAGAGTCTTCTGTTCAGCAGCGGACGTCGATCGGTTGAAGAGATGAAACAAATGATGATCCACTGTTGAATAGAAGGCTTCTTCTAATGGGTAGCTGTTCTATTCGTTATGCTGTTATGCAAGTACGCTGGTGACGGGGACAGAAAAGACTGATATAGTTTCTACGTAATTATGTATTATCAGGGTCACCGTGGTAGCCACGGGTAGGGCATAGTTCGTAGAACCGATGGACGTTAGCGACTTAAGGTGCTGGACTGGCGAACCGCCACCTAGGTGGACAGAGGACATAAAAAGAATCGCTGGAAGTTATTGGATTTAAACAGGGCATCGTGGAACACATCAAAGAGACCTATGTCCAGCTGTTGACGTCCGTCGATTGAAATGATGATGATGATGTCTTTACTGTCTCCTTGTACAATATACCAAAAGCAAAGTAGTGATAAGAGTATATCATCCATGACATGAACGCTTGTTTTTATTAGTTCATCAAACTTCTTAGAACATTAGTTTAAAATTGCTAACATCGTCGTTAAAATACAAATCGCTTTCATCGTTTCCACGCGCAGACCGCGTATCTGGCCCAACAGGAAAAACCGTTTCTAAACAATCACCGCCGGATTCGAACCCTCACCCACGCGGGCCGCCGGCTCGCTGTTTACCCGACGCGCCGGCCGGGCAGTTAAATCCGAAGGGAAAACAAACGCGGCGTTTTATTGCCGTTTTACTGCCCGTGTGTTTTATGCGCGTTTTGTGTTGTGTGATGTAACTCAGTATTTAACACGTAATCAGGGCTACGGGCAGGGGTACCCCCACCGCGGCCCGCCATTTTATTAAAATACCCTCTCTCATTTATTTAACTTTGTGTTTAGCTTGTAAGCTCATAGAGGTTATCTAAAACTTAATTTTCGAGGTTACTTAGTAACTTGGTAAGTCAAAGACTATTAATACATTTTATTCATATGCAGCTTAAGAGTGTATCCGTTTGTCGCCGATAGCTCATTGGTTTGTTGCATAACAGTGCCAGCCAATGGAGTGAAGGTGGTACGGAATTCAAATAATCCATATACACTGATACCATATATGCAATTATCATTATTAAATTCAATTTCCATAGCAATTAAATAATGATAATAATTAGAAGATTTTAATGTAACTAGAGCAGCAATCAATTACTTATCAACTACCGGGGTTTAACTAGTAAACATATATTCGGACTAAGCACCCAACTTCAATTTGAAGATGGCACTGAATGATAACCTTTATTTCTATATAAAACAGTTAAATAACAAACATGATGTATCACCATGAAGGCAAGACCTGCATTTAGCAGAGATGACAGTGTCTTGAGTCAACATCACCACATGTTTTATTGCCTGGATTTTTTTATTCAATTAAACCATGAAACGAGCGAGATATTCACGTGGTGGAAAGTGAAACTAATTCCCATAGTAATGTGGCGGTACTTAAGATGATATACACTGTACCACTTTGCGCTCGTCGCCTGAAACATAAGAAGCTGAATTTCTTCATCCCAGTAATTTCACTAGCTATAGCGGTCTTCACACCGGAACATAGTAATGTTTGAAAACGGTTGTTTGGCAGCAGTAATAGGTGTGGTGGTACATGCCTTGACGGTCTTCAGCAACAGAGACCTACCATCGGTGCTTAGATCTATCTGGTGGTAGGTCACTGTTGCCGGAGACCGTCTAGGTAGGTACTACCGCAGCGCCGACTTTGACGCTGTAGCTAGAGTAATTATTGGAGTAACGAAACTGAACATCTTGTCTCAGGCGACGAGCATAATGTGCTGTCTGATTAGGCCATCTAGTTACTAAGCAGGCGTATCACTTACCATCAGGTGAACGTTCCACTCGTCTCGTCGCTTAATTAATAAATTATGTATATATTACGAAGTAAGTTATTATAAAGAAATCTTTTTTTGCGAACCGTACTTGTATTGTGAACACCTGGTTTAAAGATGCGTGCCGTCACCTCGGAGAATTGGCGCTGTCTGTATTGTCGTCATCAAACAGACGTCATACATCCGTGGCGTAGCGGCTAACTGCTTGCCTGGCAACGTGGAAGTCACAGGTTCGATTCCAGAGTAATATCCTGGCAAACAACCGATCTCATCCAACTCCAAGTTAGTCTTTATTGTAGTTAGGATCGTGTTTCGATTAAGATAGATATGAAGATGTTCAGCTCCTCGTTTTTGATAAGAATATCAGAAGAGTGGAACAATTTGGCAGTGTCAGTCTTCCCCGGGGTGTAAGGTGTCCCGCACAACAAGTTACGGTTTCCCAGCCAAGCTCACCTGTTCCTGGTGCACCCTGCTAATCAACAAACGAAGCTCTGGCTCTCACCAACCCCCATTGGACGAGCTTGGTGGGAAGTGGCCCAAATCCCTTTGTACGAAACCCTACAAACGGCGGCCTCTGGTCCACGGTGAGGCAGGCGGCATAGGACCGAATAATGTGGGAATCTTTGGGGTGAGGCCTATGTCCAGCAGTGCACGTCTATCGGCTGATGGTGGTTGTGATTGTCTTCCCGTCCAAATACGACGGCAATATCTTCAAGAGGAGAGGTAATAGGCTGTTTCAAAGCGGTATATCACCGCATACCATCTGTTAACAGGAAGTGGTATCGTATTCAATCACAAATCTTTTTGATATAAAAAAAATACTTAGACGTTACTACATGTGATCGCAGCATTGGACCTGAACGTATATTAGTCACATCTAATTTAATGCAACCGGCACAGTCATACGTGTACAGCAACCGATCACTTCCGGTACGGAGCGGAAAGCTTCAAATGTCAACGAACAAGACACCGGTCACGCCTTCACCACTTTCACCGCCTCCGAAAACCTCACCCACAGTTCATTCACTGCGCACCGCTTTTTGTGAATGACAATTTCAAATCGATCAGCGCATAATTAAATAGAGAGATTGAAAAAAAAACACAGTTCTTTCTCATAACTGTCAAATGTACTATAAAAAAACTGTGAAAGTTTGTATTAAAAAAAAACTCCTTTTTCCTCTCTTAGTAACAGAAGTAACTTTACTGCTCAAAGAAGCGAGGAGACGAGGGAGACAGTCACATGTATATACAGACATGCCTGTGGGCGCTAGTTAGTGGTGATTACTGGTACCCCAAATCCTATTTATACCAATATACTGTAGTGTGCAAACATTACTGTACTCCAGTTTGAAGGACGCTGTAGCTAGTGTAATTACTGAGGTAACGAGTTTTAAAAACTTACGTCTCATGGCGACGTGCACAATGTGATGCTGTTTATACCACCGTAACTTGTGCCGCGTTGTAATGGGCTAACGTATCACTTATTATCAGGTAAACGCGTCAGACGTCTCTCGCGTCGTCGAAAAAAAACCTAAACTGTCTCCGGAAACCAAAACATACAATGAGTCAAGTTTAGGTTTAGTTTACGTAACCGTAGTGTGGATGTAGATAGGTCTAAATAGTATTCAAACATCTAAGCACTATTTACAATAGCCGTCGCAGTAACAGTCTGGCTAGAGATGGGCCGCGGTCGTGCTCGGACGCTAACGGTACAGAGCGTACCATAAAAAGTTCAATTAACGAGTCTACTTGCGCCTTTCTCTCGCGCAGTTCCGGTTTTTTGGTATCGCCAGTGACAGTGCACCGGTGGCCGGTTTCCGGACGCGGCGCGCTCGCAACACTGTTGCTCCGCCGCCACAGGTTAAACCAGTACACCCAATTCCTTTCACCGACGACAGCTTAACTACAGCTCTCAGTAATACTAGCGTAGCATTATTGGATATTACTGTTTAGCGCTACAGTGGGTGATAAAGCTATAGCTGCTGACCTTCACTACCACGACAAGACCGGAATTAGTACAGACGGAAGGTAGTACTAAAGTTAAAGTCCTTGTCCTTTGACTCGCCTTTTAACTTGATAATACAATTTTTTTTCTATCAAACCGACGAGATGAGCGGGTAGTTAACCTGATGTGATGATGCGATACGCTAGCCCATAACAACGTGGCGCTAGTTGAGGGTATACAGCACCACATTGTGCTCGTCGCTTTGAGACATATATTGAGCCTCGTCACCTAATTAATTTTACTGGCTGTAGTGCCCTTCAAACCGGAACAGTAATGTTCGCATACCACTGTTTGTCGGATGCAATAGACGCTGAGGTTGTACTTACCTAGACGATCTCCGACAACAGAGACCTACCATAATTAACTACAAACTTTTTTTTTATTATATAATCATTTCAGTGAAAACTATTTTAATATGTTGCAGAGTTATTAAATAATAATAAATGATTCTGATGGTACGTCTTTTCACAATTTCTTAAGTTCGCGCTGCGATTTGAAGCCATGCAGTTGCAGGTTCGGTTTTTCATAGTGTCGTAAACCACATATAATATAGTAGCTTCAGCATCAGCCGACAGGCGTTCACTGTTGAACACAGACCTCTCTCAAAGATCTCCACATCGATCTGTTCTGCTCTGTTTGCATCCAGCGGCTTCCCGCGACTTTCGTCTGTCGAGGTTAATATGCAGGGATTTGGCCTTTTCCCCATCACGTTAGCCCAATGTGGGTTAGTGGCAGCAAGAGCCTGGTTGAACTGGAGCAGGTGAAGTTGTCTTGGTGTCCCGTGAGTTGTTGTGCCGGACCCCTTACATGCCGTGTAGTAGTATGTTTAATATAATAATATGTAATTGTCATTTGATTGTTTTCAGACTCCCTCACAGATCGACTAGGTCTCGGCCGTGGAGTGTTTACAGCCGTAGCAGTTGAGCGGAATCTCGGCACCCAAGGACAAATTAAATTTACACTTGGTGCATCACTTAATCTTCGAATTTCGATCTGAGAACAATACTATTGACGGGCGATAAAGAAAGGCCTCGATGGCAAACGCGCGATGCTCATCTGACCACTGCAGCATTGTGACTGACATATCCGTACCATCAGCGATTCCAACGACACTACTGTCCCCTCATGCGGTTTATTATATTTTGAAATAATCGTATTTAAAAACCTAAATCTGTATAAAGTGGATGTAAATAACGTTCGTATAGAACGTAATGCCAAGGACGCGGCCGATCTACTGATTTAGATACACTGTGCCGTGTACGCTGGATCCGGGGCGCCGCTGCTCCCAACTCCTAGTGCGCTACATTCGCTCGGCAAGGCAATGTCGACTGGTTCAGTTTTTCTAGGAGCCCGCGCCGGATCTCGCCGCCGAGGAATTTATCGCCGATCGTACGATCGTACGTACGTCTATCTCAGGTTTTCGATCTCGTTTCGCTAATAGCTTTACAAATACCTTTGTCTTCTCTCATATCTATTTGAATTTAAAATAAAACTTGTTATAAGCGTAACGCGTGTTTATGTTTACAAGTCTATCATTTCACCTGGTGGTGTGACAATGGGATTGGGGATGGTGAAGCGTGCTCTTCCATTATACTCTTGCTGTTAACGCAGATTCACATCTATATATATGTGTCGGTTAACGGCTATACGCCCGTAACGAATTTTTTTTTAATCATAGCAATGATACAATCATCATTATCAGCCTTTGTTTATCCACTGCTGAATATAGACCGTCATCGATATCTTCCGCCAAATGCGATACTCAGCTTCTCGCATCCACGTACTTCCGACCGCCCTGATGATGTCGTCGGTCCATATGGCGTCCTACACTTCTGCGACCCATACGCGGCCTCCACTGCAAGACTTTTCTTCGCCATCGGTCATCACTGACACAACAGGCATGGATGGGTCTCTGCTACTTCAGCTTGCCAGATTTTGAGAGCTAGGTCGACAACTTTAGTTCTCCGTCGGATTTTTTCGTCCCGGATTTTGTCTCTTAGAGAAATATCAAGCATAGCTCTCTTCATACATAAAATCCGTACAATGATACAATGAATCATGAAATTTCTATGAAATTCGTATAGTAGGAATCAACCGGAAAACCGAATCTAGGTTTAATGAAGTGTCGACCAGTGGTAGGCACTAGATGGTAATATTCTTAAACGTTTTTCCTTTATCATCGATCAAAGGTCAGATGCGAGATATTTGCATACTCTGCCGAGGGGAAATCCATTACATCAACGTTTTCTGCGTATGCAGGTATGCTAATAAACTACACCGCCATTTAAGCACTAAATGGCGTTAGCTTTGTTAATGATATTTGCTTTTAGGTTACAGATGAATTAGAAAATTATCTAAATTTTAATTACGAGTTTGATCCATACTAAACTTGAGCCTACGGGATAGGAAAACATTGTGAAGATTCATCCTAAGCTTCCGTGGTCATGCGATACAAGCCCACACTAGGCGATGGTGGTGGGTTAATGTCATTAACTCTCTTATTGCGGGAGAAATCTTCGAGCCCGAGCAGTGGGGTAATTAATGTTTTGTAAGTAATTTAGTAAACTTAGACATTTTGAAAGGAAATATAGGCGCTGCGGTGCAGATAGTAACCTATCTAAAGGATCTCTGGCAATAGTTGTTTTTCATATATTCATATTCATTACCAGATATTGTGATGGGTATCCACTGCTATCCGCTCTAATAGATTATGCGTTAATTGCCGTTAATAATTAGTCTACTACATTCAAATCTAAAGTAATAAATATTCAACAAGATACTACGCGCCATTGATAAACGATAGTCGCACTTGGAAGTTGTACACCAATTTAGATAGCGCTGGTAATATCCGGTATCCGGTAGTAGTATCACAAAATGCGTTTTTGTGGTTTAACCACAATCGGGGCTCGGTGGACTCCCGGACAGGTTTTGGGTTCGAAACTGCATAATAGAATACTTCTCGTCATCGTTATATTTTATAAGTCGAGGATGATGAGTTAAGTTTGAAGAATCTTTATATTCCTCATCACTGCTAATAAAATTTATAGTTATTTATTTCAGGGGTTGATGAAATTTCCTCCAACTTATCGCCAAAGTTCACTTAGAAGGAACAAATTTCATGTTGATGATATGTATTAGTACATGTGTTATGCAGAGGGATGAAGGACATATAACAAAGAAAGTAATGAGAACGAACGTGTGATGGTTATAAGGGTAGAGGAAGACGGAAGAAAGTGTGGATGGATTGTGTGAAAGATGACATGTGTAACAAGAGAGTGAATTTAGATATGACGGCTGATAGAGGGATGTGGAAGAGAAGTAGATACTGTGCCGACCCCACATAGCTGGGAAAAGGGCAGGAGAAAGAAAATATGTATTAGTATATAAAGCACATAATTTTTTTTTCTGAATTGAATTTTAAAGAGATATGATATAAAGACCATCGGTATAGTTCTGCTATGAAATTTTTGTTATATTAAGGTCTCTCTGGTTGTATGGGACCAGGGACTTTGACTTTCCTGTCTCTGCTCTCCTTGTTGTCATTCTTTCTAATTCCTTTCTTCTATCATTCATCTTATTCTGTTTCATCATCTCTATTCCTCTTTTGCACATTTATTTACTACTCATTCCCTTCCTTGGTTTTCGCTTCACTTGACCTTGTACCTTTACAATTCTGCTTGCAAGTTATTGTCTAAAATTTACTGTATACGTAATTTTGGACGAATCTATTATATAATTAACATATCACTTACATTTTACTACCATTTGCTTTGCACCTGAATGTTAACATTTCTCATTAGTTCATAATTTCTCACGTGGTCACTCGGAGTAGTATCTGAATATTTCCGTTGCCGGATCTGGGAACTTGTTCGGTTTGTACCGAATAATTGCGCCAAAACAAACTCAGGTGCAACAAACTCGCTCGTTATCTCTCGGCGCTCGCGGTGTGCCCGCCGTCTTTCCCATAGCCTAATCCGACCGGCGGATGACATCCGGCAAACGATACCTTACTCACCAGTGTTAAGGTCCGAATTGGCTCGAGCCCCGCCCGCCGCATCCGAGGTCGACTTTATGTCGTTAACATGCATTCGCCAGCCGTTATGTTAAACAGTATATCTGATTAGGACGGTTTATTTTTGTTTTGCGGTCTCATGCAGTTTTTATTTTTTGGCCTTTTTGGTTCTCGTCCGACGTCGGAATTATAATGTTTCTTTTACGGGACCCTTCAGCTTAAGTACAATTTATAACACGGTTATTACCAAATTGGAATTTAAGGAGGTAAATTTTTTACTTCGGCGCAAAAAAGAGAGGTGATGCGAGTTTAACGCGTGGATTGTGCCCGTTTATGATATATTAACCCTCAAACGGTTAAACCTATTTTTATACCTGTTTTTTTCGATAATCGATTCAATTTGGAGTATTAAAAAATAATTTCATTCGCTAAACTTTTAATTTTTTAAATAGTGAAGAGACGAGGACGTTTATCTCATAGTAAATGATGTGTTTGCCTATAACAATGTTCTTACAACTGTACTGTTTAAGATTACTGAAATACAGTAATATTTCCATACTATAACACCACTATTTTCAACAACTAATTATTTTCTAGTGGATAATTTTTTTTTTGACAATTTATATGGCAACACGAATTAATGAAATATTAATACATATCTAGATAGTTAAACAGTACAAAGGTGATAAAATAAGTGCCGTACTAGTAGTCAAATGCCTCTCCATATCGAGAGGAAAAGTGTAGTAATTTATGGCAATGTGTCAAGTTTCTATAATGCTAAGCATCTTGTGGCACTCGTAGAAACAGTAGCAGATGGTGCATGCTATGAAGCAGCTGCTAACTTATTAGGTACTATGTTTATGTCAACGTAACAGAAGTTTCAAGTTAGGTCCCCGAACAATACATTTCACGGATACTTTAAGGTAGATTGATGTAGTATTCCGATGTTAGATTATTTAGGATCTTCAATATTTCTTATCTATTTAGTACTTAGTAAACCTGTAAGTTTTTGACTTTGTGTTCTTACTTTAACTTGCTTGTGTTAGTCGATGAATATTATTAAACAGTTATCAAAGAATTAATTGCAACGGCAACCTCCAGGGGAGCGAGGTGTGTGGTCTCATTAATAAGACAATCAATCGAAGAAAGGATGCGGATACTACATATGGCATTAGCACTTCCTTAGGAAACGCCCTGAGGACTGTAAGAATTGTAATTGATCGGTGATAACATCGCCGTTCGCCAAATATTCTTTTATACGTCCTTTTAAGTTATGTAAACACTAAGATAGACAATTCCTTAATAATTCTACATGGAACAGACTAAAAGTTTTCGCTTTTTTCTTTACTTAATAGCTCTTTTTTTTCGAATACACAACAGTCAAACTAACTACAGTTTTAACATCCCATTAATATATCCAAAATCAATATTGATCTATTCCTCGTTAAATTTATTTGGGTTTAACTTAGATATGGTATATATACCTGTTAAAAACAGAGTTATCATTAAAATTGTACTGCTCCGTTAAAATTTAGAAGCTTGTTAAAATGACAATCAATAACTTTACATCTTAACTGCAATATTAACAGCTAGAAAGTTGTTCCGTGTAGGTGAATGTTATTAGTGAACGCGATTTCATTATAAGGTCAATGTCTTCGTTTTTTTTTTTCCCCTCTCTCATTATTTCTCATATACCAAAATACCTGGAACTCGGTACGAGCGCGTTCACCGCATACCAATCGCTTTAATTTCATTTAAACAAGTAATGCAAGTAAAATATGAAAGTACCGTTATTATTATTCTCTTGAATTGGAATTCCTTTAAACGGGGTGAAAGGTATAGGGTTTCTATTCTGTGGTGCCGCAGTGTTGCCGTTCGATATCAAGTCGATTGACTGTCGAAGGGTAAAAGCTTAAAAAAAAGTTTATATTTCGTAAAACGAGTATGATTGCAAACTATGTTAAGTATTACTGCCTGCTAATAACAGTTAGTTGCATGTTAGTTTGGATGATGTCCGCTGCATCACATTGAACTCGAAACATTAAATCTTGTTACCTCAATAATTTCACTAGCTACAACTTCCTACAAATAGGAACACAGTAATGTTTGCACACTACTGCGGCAGAAGTAGGGGTTGCGGTAGTTTAAACGGTGATGGTGTAAAGGTGCCATCACCAGTTATATGGAACTTATTGAAGCTTCAAGCTTTAATCGGGAATGTAAGCGTTGAATGTGATTAAGTTCTAAAACGGAAGCCGTACGATTTTATTATGCATAACGCAGTAGGGATAAGGACCGTCTCACGAAGTAGGCCCCCTCCGGTTCTGATGCGAAATTCCGTTGGTATATTTAAAACGCTATCACGGCCGCGCTCGGTGCGACACTAGCCGGCTGACTCACCGACGTCAAATGCACTGCGTTTTCCATCGTGAAGTCCGCACGCCGCCGCACCACCTCTCCCTTCGCCAACTCGCAGCCGGCGCCGCGCAAACCTTACAGCTTCAACAATAACATTCATAATTGTTTGTTTACGTTTGTTTGTAGCGGCAAAAACACTATTGTTTATTTATAAATAGTGCAACGGTGTGTTCCGCGAACCGGCCGCGTTCGTTTTCCTCTTGGATGGAATGCGGCTTGACGTCACACTGAACGCACCTTAGAGCTTTGCCATTGAAAAAGTCTTTACCACTAGGTCTTCTACTCGAACTGCTGCAGTCCCGGGCTATTAAGAATAGCGCTAAGGTAAGCCCTGTGTGTAAAAGGCGACTAAAATGTCTTCTTTTTGGTTGCTTTGAAAGAATCCTTATTGCCTAATAAACGACTCCAAAGTGAACGACTAGACATGGTCTAGTCATCTGTTACGTGCCTAGACGTATTTTAAAGAGGCACCGGTAAGATCCGTTAGAATTCCCAGATCCTGTCACAATGCTATAAGGATGACCAGTGAAGGGTTTTAGTGGGTACAAATTACACATAATAGTGTCTAAAAAAATGGTCTAACTACTATTTGGAACTTGTAAGCAGCAAGGAAAGTAAGCGAATAAGAGTGACGTCCGGAGTTGACGGCGTGTACGTAATATCTAACCCAGATACGGAGGAGTTAGTAGAGTGGATGCGTAGGGTCAAGGTCTAATAATAATTTATTTGTAGTTAAGAAGGTGCACTATGAGCCAACCAAAACGACTGCTACAATTATTGGGTCGACAGGATCTAGTAAGATCTGCGGAGAGTCTGGAAACTACCACCACAGCTCCTTCCTCTGCCTGTTCGCAAATGTTACTGTGTTCTATTTTAAAGGGTACACTACCCAGTAAATTTACTTCCGCAACGAGGCTTAATATATCATATCGTAAGACGAAAAGCAAAATTCTAACAAGTGCCAAATTGTTATCACTGGGTGAATTTCACACGAAAAAAAAAATGGCACACAAAACGGAAGTGCTAACCTAAAATTTGATTTACGCATTATCAGGATAACGGTTTAGATCGTTACGAACGTTGACGTACTTGTTATCTTATTTGTATTCTATTTCTAGTGAATGAGGTGGTTTATGTTTGTACCAGGAATCCGTACCGTGTTGAATACAAGAGTGCCCTCAAGGACTCGCTTGGTACGAGCAGTTAGTTGACTTTTAACTATTCATAATTTTAGTGCGTGTGACAGTGGTTTCGAATGGTTACATCACCGCCGGGTTATGTGAGGAATGTGAGAACTGTATGCAACGTTTGTCAGCAAATGTGACAGTTGCTAAAAATATAATATTAGTCAGATGTACAAAGGCGACCTTCGACAGTGAGTTGAGTGAATCGATTTATGACAGAAATTGGTTGCTATGAATTAACCTTCGGCGATTTTTATGGTCGAAGGAGTCTATCGACGCAATGACAGTTAAGTTTGTAAATGCCGTAGATTAATTATAGGATTCGAAAGGTTTGTTGGAACCGTGCAAATCTTGAACTTCCGGTTAAGGATATGGTTGCGAGGAATCTGATGTATTCCAGACTAGCTATTCCTCCGTAATATAGAATTAGATTTTCGGACAGGAAATTTGGGGCCTCTTATTGTTATTAACTCTCCTGCAACTCTCTTTAAGGATAGAATTTTGTAAAATCCATTCTTAGCTGACTTCTAAATGGCGGAATCAATATCTCTACCAAATTTTAAGTGTTTACATCTGATAGTTTTGGAGGTGTTGGGATAAATCTCTAGTTATAATCTATTTATATAGATAAATACAGAACAACAGTTTATGAGGACGTCTACCAATCCTCATTTTGACCATCATTGTGCAAGACTGCGAGTTCCTCTTGTGAGAACATTAAGCTGATTATGTTATGTACACTTGAATTGTTCCCGATATCTATTTATTTATTTTTTAAGTTAAGTAAATACGTTACGTAAAGTTTAGAAACTTTGTCTTTTACAACCGTTAACCGCCTTCCTTAGCAGCCGGCACGTGCTGCGGTGAACTTATTCAAATTTTTATTTTCTTTCGTCCATATAGGCTAGGATGGTATGAAATTCAAACATAATTCATCAACAATAGAAAGCTAGTACACTGACAGACAAATCGTCCATCAAACAATGGGTAGGCATTAACAAAATGTCCACTCAGTTATATTTCCAAATCGTTTGTCCCCTTAACAACGCGTCGTAAAGTAACGTATAGGCAATAATTACCCACCATTTTGGAAACTACCGTCCATTGTGGTGTCCAACTTTCGATCGTGCGACTTCGAGTTAATAATTTGAACTTTAACGTGCGATAATATATCGTATGCTCACTAGTGTAGGCTTCATGGGTATATTCCTCGCTGCGAGCGCTTACTTTGTCTTAAGCGGCGGAATGAAAAACGAGTGCAACCGCGAACTCATTGTTTTCTTTCTGTTCGCTCGGCGTTGCTTTTGTTTTATTAAAAATCTATATTGACCGGGTCAATGACCTTCAACGACAGGCAAACACTAAAAACTATTCTAACTCGACGCGCGAACGCGGTGCTGCTTGTGCGTTTTAACGAACTAGAAGCAGGAAGTTCCTAATTAAAAGCGTATAATTTGTTTTGTATCTCTTATCTGTCTGATCGCGCTAATTTAATTGCAGAGTGATCCAATTTCAATTATTTTTTTTATCCAACTAAATACACCAAGGTATTCAGCGTCCTTCAAACCGAAACAATAATATTCGCACAATACAACGTTGCGACCGGAATGAATACTGCGGTGGTACCCACAGTAGGCGGTCGCCTAGATAGATCTCTCTAAATATTTAGAAGATATATATTTTCTTTCCATCTAAACATGAACATGTCTGCCAATTAAAACTATAATGAATACTTCACCTTGTGATAAAGATCTTACTACAGCATATCAGCTTCATCTCTGAACGTACACTGCATCGGAATCTTTTTATCTATTCACCAGTTAAACGATTACTTAATAAGTAGATTTTTTGGGTGATCTAACGATCACATAGATGAAGAAATAGAAGCATATTAAAAATAGTAGCTTCTGTTCCTATCCGTCTGAAATAAGCTGTAGCTAATAAAATTATTTAGGTAACGAGAGCTGAGGTAAAGAGAAATAATATCTTATATTTGAAAGTGACGAGCATAATGCGGTGTTGTGTATGTCATCCTAACTAGCCACGTTGTTATGGATAGGCGTGACTCACCATCAGGTGAACATATCGTTCGTCCGTTATATAACCAGGTTGGACAATATATATTTTCTAGATGTTTCCGTTGGGTAAGCGATCAAAAAGTTTGTACACGCTGTGTACCGACAGGAGCCGCACGCCTGTCTGCCCCTGTTAGCCTCCTGCAGGACCGCAATGCGACAACTGCTATGCGCCACTCTCCTTGCAGGTACTTGAAGCGTACTCCGTTATGTCTACTCTGGAATAAATCTCGAAATTTTTGTTCCATCCCACTTTATATTTCCCGTTCCGTACGCCGAATGCTAAAAACTTTTCTTATATTTTCTTTAAGTAAAATACTTTGGGCCGTAACGACCGAGGGAACTTGCTTTCTTTATGTCGACTGTAGACAACTTTTTTTTTAATCTGTACTTTATATATATATATATATATATATATATATATACACACACACACAGATATACATATATATCTGGGGCGTCCGAATTGTTCCGCCGAACCAAAGGCAGAAAGGACTGTACCACGTTGATTGCCAACCTTCACTGGTTGAAGTGGCACTTTAAGAAGATGAACAGCTCATTTAATGATCCATTGGTAATCGGCGTCTTCTCCTACAGTGTTTGTCATTTATCTACCATGTAAGTATAGGTAAACGGATTTTACTGATGGTAAGATTCTGTTCACGGGGACCGTTTCGGTGTTTCAGTTTGAAGGCCATCGTGGCTAGTGTAACGAGACGGGGGTAATGAGACTCAACATCTTATGTCTCATGACCTCGAGCACGATGTGGTACTATATTTATAATCTTAACTAGCGCTACATTGTTATGGGCAGGTGTGTTATTTACCATCAGGTGAACGTCCCACTCATCTCGCCGTTTCCTTGAGTAAAAAAAACGGATATCAAATATATATGAAAACTATCGTTACTTGGATTCTTTATGATCTTTTTTTCATCGGATTCTCTATTTCAATGGGTACAGAATCCACTACTGCTCGAGATGTATAGAGCATACAATCGCCTTACAGAGATATTATCTCTCCTCGACGGTATAAATAGTAAATGGAAGATATTTACATTTGATTAAAATTTCAGTTTTCTATCGTAACATACCATCATCGTCAGCCTATAGACGTCCACAAGTGGACATAGGCTTCCTTCAGACAGCTCCACTATGATCGGCCTTGCGATGCTCTAGTTCCGGCGCTTTGCCAACGTCCGTCACAATGAGCACGGCACCAGGGGCCGTCTTTTGTAAAGATTTGGGCCATTTCCTACCACGCTGGCTGATGATTAAATTAAGATTAAGTGTTAACTCATTGTATATAAATATATCGTTTTAAATAAGAATATGTCCGTTTGTCTGTATTCCTCATAACTCCCGACTATTAATGTTACTATAAACACACGAAAACCACCCTAGCACTGACCACGATCCACAGACATGAGGGAACGACCCTAGAGAGAGAGAGAGACGAAAAGACTGCTTTTTCAGTCTAATTCGTTACTATACCTTTGACATAATTTTTAGCTTGAAGCTTTGTAATTTAAAGGCTACGGAAAAACCGGAGTGTGCCGTACTCCGCTAGAACAGCTCGTTCCCTAACCCTCATGACTTCTGACAAGTTTATCGGCTATATTAATTGGCATGATGTCCCGGTCGGAACTTGTCCTTATCTACACTATAGTATAATGTTACGCCCGGCTCGTCAGACGACGCCGACAGCCATTGGTGAGGTAAACTAGGTATATGTTTTAGTATTTAAATTGTTCAATTATTCTAATTTGCTGAACAAGTGTTTTAGGGAAAAAGAAAGAAAAGGAAATGAGGTTAAATTTTTATATAAGTCACATCACGGCATTTATTTGATTTGCCCTTAATTTTTACGGTTGATAAAGGGGTATCTACGTTCTTTCTAGCTCTTGGAGGAAGTCGTTTATGAGGGATTTTTAATAACATCTCCCTCTCTCCTACTGATGAGTAGTTTCATTTCTGAATCGTGTAATAAATTTGTAGAGTACTTGACAAATTGACGGAATACAAAAGATTGATCGAAGATCTGTGGAAGAACTAAGGTCGCCGAAATAGTCCAAAAGATTGCTAGCCTCAAGTGGCTATGGGCAGGACACATTGCTCGAAGGACTCACGGCCGATGAAACACCAAGGTTCTCAAATGGCGACCCCGTGCTGGAGGACGTAGTGTTGGCAGCAACCCAGGTGGTCCGACGATCTGGAAAAGGTTGCGGGAAGCAGCTGGATGCGGGCGGCGCAGGATCGATCGATGTGGAGATGTTTGTCGGCTGATAATGATGATTATTCAACTGTTATCATTTTATGATATTTGCAGGTAGGAATTTCCACACCAACGATATCTTTTTATTTCCTAAATGTTCTAAGTTATTATACACTTAATAAATCTAGGTTTTTTATAGCGTTTATGTAATATTTTTTTTATCCTATTTGGAAAGCTTAAAAGCAGCTATGGTCGCGGAAGGTCTATTTCACGGTGACACCTTAGTCAAATAATGGTACCTACATTAAACGAAGCTCTTCACCTCTTCTACATATTTTCTTATCATATTAAAATTTTATCATTGAAGGGGTTCCACGTCTATTGGAGAGGTGCGGGGTGCTCTCGGTAAGAGTAGTTTACTGAACGAGTAATATTTCAATGCAGACTGATGACACGTCTCCCATCAACCCGCATCGAGCTAGCATGATGCTAAATGGCCTATGTCACCCCATAACAACCCCTACAAACGCGATAGTGCGGTACCTAGTCTATCAGTGGATTTCTATCGACTGATGATGACGCGACTCCGCCACGTATGTCAGCAGGAGGCCGTTGCATAGTGCGATGCAATCACAACAAGTCGCGAGCTCATTGACCTCGAGTACCCCTCGGTATTGAGTAATACGCCTTAGGTATTCTAGACTTGTTCGCCTGCGCCGAAATTTTTGCATGCCGTTATTGATTTGAAACTGCAGAGGATATTCAGCTTTACTGCTGTGACGTTAGAGTGTATTATCGATCGTAAGGTTATTAGTGTTTCCTCTGCGAACATAAGCTCAGTTGCGTTTCAAAGAATCCGTTGTGTGACGAATTTCCTAAAGTATATTTTTTTTAAAAAGAAATTATTAGACAATCGCGTCCTATATATATAATTTGTCTCATTTCTATTGCGTACAGTCTAGTTCGCGAAGCGGAAGTGAACAAAAAAAAAAATACCCAAGGACTCCAGATAACATATCGGCTATTGTTCAGCAACAAGTTTTTTCCCTAAAATCCCCACGGGCCCACGATACAGGCAGGAAGGTTGTGGTTCCATATCAGCGTACGGTGGGCGAAGCGGCGGCACCCGCACTTGAACGAAACTCAGCTTTATGTTATGGTGTCAAAGCACAAAGCGCGAGGCAGCTTAGCCGCCTAATGTATAACATCCGTCGATATGACTTAGGCCGATAATAAAGTTCCCATTAGTCTAATTGGTGACTTCGTGATCGGCTAATTACGAATATTTTCGGGGTCGCCTCCCGGCTACGGTGTTGTAATCTTGCGTACCCACCAGCAAATTAATGAGGTTTTTTTTTCGTTAATGTACTTAATATAGACTTAACATTACTAATCTACTTTAAAAATAAGTAAAGTCAATATTAAGGATAAATAAATTGAAAAGTAAAATTAATGCTAACACATCAGTTAAACTACTTAACTAACTGATGGTTCAAATCGATTGCGCTTTTTTTTATTCAACGAAGCGACGAGCAGGACGATCACCTGATGGTAAGTGATACGACTACCCATAATAACGTGATGCTAGTTAGCATGATATACATAACACCATATTGCACTTGTCATCTCCAGATAAAAGTTGTGGAAGTCTCATTACCCTAGTAATTTTAGATGGTACAGCGCCCTTCAAATCGGAACACGACAATGTTTGCGTACAGCTATTTAGCGGCTTGAATAGATGCTGCGCTGGTACATACCTAGACCGTCTCTGGCAAAAGAGACCTACCTAGATACCTTATCTACCTCAGCCCTGTAGTCTCGGGCTAGTAAGAATAGGACTAACGTAAGCCCTGCCTGTCGTAGAAGGCGACTGAAAGGGTCTAGGAGTTTCGCAGGTCTTAAGGGTGGGAGCCCTTATACATGGTGTTTAGGAGGTTTGGCTGCTCCTCAGAGACGTGTAACAGAAAGTGTAGAAGGACACCGGCGCGTTCTATAAGAGATCTCGAAGCTTCACGAAATGCACCGATGCAGACCACCGAGGGGGATTTAGTAAGAATCTCACATAATCCTGCATTCCCCCGGAAAAGGTACCCCACCTTTGTAAGATTTCCCCTCCGAAACAAAAAAAAAGGTACCTTACTTACCTATAATAATATTCTTCTTAATCATGATGTTGAGTGACTATTAGGTCGAAATAGTCGCAATAAGGTTCGGATTCCTCTGGCTCACATCATTTAAACATCAGGCTCCTATCTAATCTACCACTAATCGAATTCCTCATTGCCACTAAATCCCCGTAGTCAAACCGGAGACCACCGTTCTGGAATCCAAAGGTTAGTCGCTGCACTTCGAAGGCAATTAACGTGTAAACAATGATACATAAGATTGTTTCTTAATTATTTGCATAAGGATATGTATTAGTATGAAACGCGTGAGATAAGGGGAGGAGAATCAAAAGAATATTTAATTAAATTCATTAATCCTCCCGATTTTAAGCAATAAAGCGAATACTCAATAAATTACTTAAGAAGAGTCGTAAATTAAAATGTTTATACGTATTTCGAAGTTATTAAACTTAATGAAATCAGTACAACGCTTTGTGAGTTGTTGGGCCCGCGGAGTCCCCTACCGCCGTCCTCATAACTCGATTTGGGCCACAAACATTATTATATTTTATTAATACTTCATGTGCAAGAGATCCGCAGGTCTAGTCTAGATTTAGTCAAAAGATTGCTAGCCTAAAGTGGCAATGGGCAGGACATCGCTCGAAGGACTGAGGACGTAGTGTTATCAGGCCCACCAGGTGGTCCGACGATGCAACTGGATGCGGACAGCGCAGGATCTATCGATGTGGAGATCTTTCCAGATGTCCAGTAGTGGACTTATGTCGGCTGATAATGATGATGATTAATACATCGAAAATATATCGACTAACGTACACCCATGTTGAGTAAATCACTGTCACTTAAAACTTACAAGTACGATGACTAACTTAGCGCATGCGTATAAGGCAAACCTCTATAAGCGTCATCGACATTAAAAAAATTATTATGTCTTCATACTAATATATTAATAAAAAGTGTTATTTTTTTCTACCACTGTGCAAAGGAAACGCTTTGTAACAAAGTCCCCAGTTCAATTCCGTGACCAAGTGTTTTGCAGTTTGGGGAGGGTGTTTACTAACCCGCGTCACAAGTTACCACCTCCAGTATCTAAAGCTGCCGCCGTAATAGCATTGCTGTTCTGGATGTCAACATACGAGAGCTGGAGTATTCCAGCTTTACTATTAACACCCTCATCATCTTTCCTGGCGTGATTGTGTCGCTAATAGTCTATCATTATTACCATCTTTAACGATTTTGTCTACTCCTAAACATAAATTTTATCTTAATGATCATCAGCATGACTCTTCCGACTTCATCCAAGGATTGTGTAAAGATTGACACGTTTTAGTCAATCTCTATATATCAGATAAATGTTCAAAGATCTTGTTGCTGTTGTATTGTCTAAAGCGTGGAATCTTCTTCCACTCGATCTTCTCGTTCTTGTAACCCATCTATTGTCACTTTATCTTATTTAATCCTGACCAGAATTCCACATGGTCTTAAGTGACAACGAGGCCAGGGATTGTAAAGCGTACTCGCCTATGATACGCTTCCTTTTATACCTTACACAGCAATACTGTTACAGCGGAAGATTTTCTATATACGGATGGTGGCTCGTCAGGGTTCGAGACTAAGGTTTACGAATCGACCTGGAGCCTGCATATTGAAGGTCAAGCGCTTAGCCATTGCGCCACGGAAGCTAGTCTTCCGAAGGTAAAACCAGTCTTCGTTGCGAACGGTTACGAAATAAACTTGCATAAATTGGATTTGGTGCGTTCACTATGAGTCAGTACCACGCGTGGGCGATGCTCTGTATATTGACAAATGTTAGCCATCTTCCAATGAAGACCGGATGCCTTGCAGCGAGGCGGACCATCTGTTGCAATTTCGCTGCATTACACCCATTTGTTGAACGTTTTAAGTAATTTAACCGGTGTGTCAGAAGACGAGGTGACGATTTAACCGCAATCTACTGCTGAAATGTATAATATACAGTATGCTCTTTGCTATGAGAAAAAGGATGTGAGGTCTCGTTACCTCAGTAGTTTTAGTAGCTTTTCTAACTGTAACACAGTAATGTTCACAACATAGAATCAGAAGTTGTGGCAAGAGAGATCTACGAGTACTATCAGATAAGTTTCAGTTCGTGTTTTTCCTTCCTTCTGTAATAATTTTTTTTATATCATTTGATACTACTTAGATTTTGATTAAGAGGAGGCCAAGAGGTCCACAAAGTGATAATTGAAAACACAAAAAAATTACATATTTAACTTTTAGTATGTTAATAGTATCTATGAAGTTAAGCGATAGTCGTTAATAAATTACCAGAGGGACTAAACTAAGTAGTAATTTGATTTATTGATGTTCAAAGTAGATATATGTATTTTTAAGCTATTTTCATCTTCATCATCATCAGCCGATACGACGTCCATTGCTGGCCATAGGCCTGCCCACATAACGTCTACATGGCCTCCGGTACCGCTGGGTACCAGGAGCTGTCGTAACCACGCGGGCCCAATGCGGATTGGTGGGAGCCAGAGCCTCGTCTGTTGATTACCAGGGCGCACCACATTCAGGTGAGGTAGGCTTGGATGCCGTGAGTTGTTGTGCGGGACACCTTACACCCTATTTTCATCTTGGTATATAACGCAAACATATCACATTCATCACCATGTGAAATAAAACGGTATATCATTGCCTCAGTAATTTCATTAGCTACAGCGCCCTTCAAACCAAAGCAGCGGTGCGCATCTGAATGGTTTTCGTCAAGTGAATTCTTCGAGTTTACATAGTAGGGTGGATTCGCAAAGAACCCTAAACCGTTTTAAATGTTAATACGGTGTACCGCAGATACCGGCGGGGCCCATCTTAATGGAATCGGGGCGCTAAAAAGGGATTTCTTTAATCAAGGCAGACGGCCGCCGAGGAGCGCTCGCCTTTATTTTCCTCCTTACACCTGGTATGCCGTTATAGGTATTGGGGTTCAAGTTTGAATACGCGTTTGGACATCCGCGAGTTCCGTTACACCAAAATTTCGATCATCCCTACAGATGTAGGAATTAAGATGTAATCTGTGTACACATGACTCCTCGACGCCCTTGCTCACATGCAATTACACAAACTATTTAATAATTATTATTATAATAATTAATTTAATAACCATACCTGGTTTATTTCCAACTGACCTTTGAGGGATAGAAAATATCCCACATTTGAGCTGTCAACACTTCCGAGAGGCGTTTGTTGGTTGCGAGCTGTTAACGTCATTATCCATCATTACCCTGAAGTCCAAGTATCAAAATTGAGGGCATGGCCATACACATAGCGTGAAAGGTTTTATTTCGCGTGTACATTTTTACTTAGTATCAAGTTACACTATGTCAGCGTTGAAACAATGCACCTCCATTGTCTGCTGCCACTGTCGTATTACAGAATTCCACCATTTTCGCACTTTTTAGTCCAACACTTAAATATATTTCAACAAATACCTAAATGTCGTATGATTTGTTATATAAAAACGTTTTTTTTTTTACTTTTATAGTTATTAACAGAATACGGCGAATTTGTAAACTTAAGCAACAATGTAGAGATGTTAGCTACCCTCAGTATTATTTTCTCGCTCTTTTAATTAAAAGACCTTAATCCGACTGATGCTGTTCTGTTCAAACCTCCACAATCATATCTATGATCGTATTATGAACTTGGAAAACATATAAAAGAGAAAATTCAGTTTTATATCAATACCAATTCTGGAGGAGTTATCTAAAGTACTTACAACGTAGACTATAATAACATAAAATGATAAATTGATCTATCATATTGTTCTCTATTGATTATCAAAGAAGGATAAAGATTTAACAGAACAAAAGACAGAATCCTGATGTTGAGTATATGATATCAATAATTTATATATAGCTTCATTATCATAAGTATTACGTCAATAACAATATATTTCCAGAATAGATATGCATAAATGCTACTTAACCGGAAAAGGTTGTTTGGAAGTAATACTAAGATAAAATCAGTTAATAATATCGTTTGTATACATCCAGATACTTCTGTGTATTTACTCAAACTTCTTTAATAAATAATATCAGTTACTAAAAACAGTTTTATTCTTTATACTATATAAACGTTAGTTCACAAACTTATGACGAATGTAAAATCTTGAGCTTACCTTTAAGAATCTTGTTATATGCATCTTCTCACATTCATCTACCTGTCTACTTACATGGCATCATACTGTTCTAGTATATTACTTTATTATTGTCTATTACTTCAAACGCTAAGTTACACACATAATCATCTCTGGTCTCCAACCTCACTTTCGCCTCGAACCTGCGCTTCGGATACCGTACCCTTAAGCGAATACAATCATTATTGAGAGAAATCGCGTCCCTCGCCCCCCAGACAGTGCTAAATACATTCGCTGGAGTGGTCATCGACATCGGGCCCCTATATATCACAAGGTAGGTCAGGGTTCTCCATTAAAAACGAACAAAAGGAATGAAGACCAGTCGCCCGACCTCCAGACGAGTCGGCGGCCATCTTAAATTGCCGTACAGCATTATTACAAAGGATATTATTGTTCGAAAAGGGCTTTCGCGTTTCCTTTGATCATTCGCGTCCGTTTGGTTTTGTCTGCGCGCACAGTAACCTTCACGACCGACGGACAAATTTTCGCACATAATAGGCGGACGCGTTGCTATCATATTCATATTAAAATTAACTATAACAGTGAACTTGAATTCTTTTTAGTCTCGAGTGAAAGAGATCATATTGTCCACCAAACCGCATTGGCCCAGCGTGGTGAGAAATGCCCCATATCCCCCCATATGAACCCGTACAAACGACGGCGCATGATTCCCGACGATGAAAGCAGCGCAGGACCGATCGATAGGGGGATCTTTGGGGGAGACCTATGTCCAGTAGTGGACGATCGTGATGATGTGTGATCTTATTGTGTTGTTCTGTTTAAAAACTAGTTATGGCAGGTCAGCGCGATCGGAGAAAGACGGCGCTGACCCGTTGGTGTCTATACATATATGAGATTCCCATCTATCTAGGGAGTCATCACAATATCTCTGGAAGCGTAAGACTTGGAGACTGGAAATTTGGTAGAAATATTCCTTTAGTCTATTATAGGTCAACTGAGAACGGATTTTACATAATATTAGTTTCAAAAGGGGTTGCGGGGGTGTTAATAGCTAATTCTGATAAATTTCAAATCTAATTCTATGTTACGGCTGGTAGGTGAGCAGGGAACAGCTAGTTTTATATAAATTAAACTAAGATCTAGACTTAGGCATACGTTTACAAAACCTATTGCGTCCGTTATTAAAACTGCGAATTCTGGTAATTCTAACGCATATTTACGTAAAGTAATGGCACAGCTCTGTACAAACATTCCTAGGAAACATATAGTTATTTATAAACTCCCAAGGTGTTCTAGGAAGTCCTAGTGGTCACGACAATCATCTTTATTCATAGCACTTAGACGACACGAATATATTGTGTGTATATGTATATTTACGTAATGATGGAGGAAAATTAAAAAAAAAATCCTAACTATTGTGTGTATTAAACGGAACACGAGTACAGTGTGTATTCGTAGTAATGAATCTAGACGGATATTGCCAGGTCCTAAAAATTTCATTTAACAAGTATAAAATATTAAAATGAACCGCAACAAAGTAATTATATATTACAACGCTACTTCCCTATGCAACAGGAAAATACTTACTGCCTTACGGTACATGACTCCATTGTATATTATGTAATGTACTAGCATAGATAGATACACGTTGTGGTGACAGCGTATATATAAATGTACATTTATTACAGGAAATATACACATTAAATTGATAGTAACTGATCCATAATAACGTGGCGCTAGTTAGAATGATACACAGCATCACCATCGGCTCCTCTCCCTCTTCTCCTAGGCACCATCGCTGAGCCATACGCTGTCCCACTAAGGTTCCCTTGTTGAGCGATAATGGCCCCTCCGTCAAGGCCCGCGAAACTCCTAGACCCTTTTAGTCGCCTTCTACGACAGGCAGGGCTTCTTAGTTCTATTCTTACCAGCCCTAGACTTCAGGGCTGAGCAACGGAGACCTACCAGCAGGTTATAATTAAAATATAAGAAATTAGTCTATTTATTTATATTTATAATAGAAATGATATAAAAATCTTGGAAAATACAGTGAGGTAATATGAGCTCATTAATTACAATTGTATAGTGGATAGACGGGTTCATCGACAGCAGGTCCTCGGAAGCCGCATGGAGCAAATATTGGGTAACTATTCTGTTGTCCTGTGAAAATCGCAAATTGTTATATTATTGTAATGAACTCCTCAATTACCGTACACAACTCTGATTCATTAACAAATAACAAACGTAAACAAAGGATGAGGACAATGACTAGCTCGTGTACAGATCTGACGGACAGGGAGTTACAGTAGAAAGGACGATTGATAACGCACTGAAGTTTAAAAGGATTACGTATTACAACATGAAGGAAGCATTCCTTATCCCACTAGATGACTCCATACCATATCACCTGTTCCCCGCCCGATTTGCTGGCCATAACATCAGCGCAGTTCTCTATGGGGAAGGAATTTTGTAAAATCCGGTTTTAGCTGGTAGTCCCTAGGTCTCTTGCCAGAGATCGTCTAGGTAGGTATCACCGCAGCTCCTATTTCTCCCGTCAAACAGTTATGTGCAAACGTTACTCTGTACCGGTTTGAAGGGCGCTTTAGATAGTTTAATCACTGTGGTAACGAGATCTAGCATCATTTGTCTTCAGGTGACAAGCGCAATATGGTACTGCGTATAATGTCCTAACTAGCGCCACGTCGTTTTGGGTGTTCGTACCGATTACCATCAGGTGAACGACCCGCTCTTCTCGTTTCGTAGAATAATAAAAAAAGCTGATCTCTACTCGGTAAAAGGAATATTCCTAATAAATATCAAGTCTGTAGGCCCCATGTTTAGGAGATCTCGTGATTCGTCTCTATATAGGAGAAAATCTCATATATATCATCATCATCGTCCTCAGTCGTTAGAGGCCCACTACTAGACATAGACCGCTCCCGAAGATTTCTACAAAGATCAGTCTCGCGCTGCCCGCATCTAGCCGCTTCCCGCGACCCTCAATATTCAGCATGGCCCCCGGTACCTCCACCATTTTGGCCCAATGCGGGTTGGTGGGAGCTAGAGCCTCGTTTGTTGATTAGGAGGGTGTACTACGAGCAGATAGGGATGGCTGGGGTCCCGTGAGTTGGTGTGCGGGACCTATTACACCCTATCTTCATCAGCCGAGATATGACAATATATATAGATATGATCTGTGTGTGTATATAAAGGGACCCTTATACATAAGCTTTAAATACTTGTAAATTAGTTAAATAACAACGCCATTAGTTACTTAGTAATAAATAAATAATTAAACACATATGGCAGAAATAGACGCCGCAATGACCTAGGCGTGTATGGTATATAAACTTATCGATCTGTACGAAGTAATAATAAATGTAAACAAGCAGGTCATTAGAGCAAATCATATGCGAGATAAGACCTAACACGGGTAACCTAAATTAACTACACTACGGTATGCGTGATGTTAGCCAGTAACAATGAGCCCTAAGTGGATATTTACACATGTGAAAAGGTACTTTAATTATAGTGTAAAGTCCACATATTATGTACTCGCCAAACAGTTGTGTGCAAACGTTACGTACTGTGTTCCGGATTGAAGGGAGTTGTGAGTCAAATTAGTGAGGAGACTTGACATTCTATGTTTAAGGGCGGCGAGCGCAATGTGGTGCAGTATAACATAATAACTAGCGCCACGTTGTTATGGGCGGGCGTATTACTTACCATCGGGTGAACGTACCGCTGGTCTAGTCGCTTCATGAAATAAGAAAAAAATAAATAAGACCAGACTAGACACTATGACTATGTTTCATTTAATTGGCAATATAATCTTAATATCAATCATCATCATCAGCCGATAGACGTCCACTGCTGGACATAGGCCTTCCCCAGACATCTCCACATCGATCGGTCCCGCGTTGCTCGTATCCAGTGGGTTCCCACGATTCTCACCAGATCGTCAGTCCATCTTGTGGGAAACCTCTAATATAAATCAACATATATATAAATAAATAAAAAAAATATATATAATCAATAATTCATATTGTTTATGTTTACACCGGTGGTAGATCTCTGTTCCTGGAATATATACATACCTGGTAGACAGTGAAGGGAATGGTTTGACATAAAGTACCGAGCTTAAATACCATCAGTGACAAGGAATAGCTGAGGACCCACTTTACTTCGAAGAGGACATCCAATGATGATGAGATCTCTTTTGCCGGAGTCCAGGTAGATACCTCCGCAGCTTCTATTTCTGCCGCCGAATAGTACTATACAAACATTACTATGTTCCGGTTTAAAGGGCGCTGTAGCATAAAGTCTGAAAGCGACGAGCACAATGCGGTGCAGTGTATAACATCCTAACTAGCGCCGCGTTGTTATAGACGGACGTATGATACCATAGGATGAACGTCCTATTCGTCTCATCGTTTCTTTGAATAAAAAAAATATATATAAATCGACAAGATGGCGTCTCCGTTAGCAGTGTAAAAGCGAACCAGTGGTACAAGGACGACCGGTATGAATATTTCCATAGAAATAACACGGAAAATATATTTCGGCTCCTCCGTTTCCACGTATGTATGCAGATGAGACGGATATATGAGATGCGTGACGCGCTTTCTGCTCTTAACTTCCCACAATGGTCCATTTGCGGTGCTATAGCTTCTTATGAAATTCGCGGGTAGAATACATACAGAGGGAGAGGTCACCGTGGATGAGATGAGAGGGATTTTTTAAATGATTTCATCATGTAACATCGTTACCGGCTTCGTCGCTACCTAGGTCCGGAGTAGAGTAAAATATTCATACTACACATTGTTTCTTATTCTATGAAGTGAGGAGACGAGCGGGATGTTCACCAAATGGTAAATTATACGTTAGCTCATAACAAGGCGCTGGTTAGGATGGTTACACAGCACCATATTGTATTCGTCGCTTCGACATGTTATGTGTCGTTACCATAGTAATTTCATTTTTATATTCGATGAGCGGGACATTCATCAGATGGTAAGTTATACGTCAGCCCATAAAATGGCGCTAGTTAAGCTGGTATGGACAGTACCATATTGCACTCGTCGCTACGACATGTTAAGTGTCATTACCATAGTAATTTCGCTTTTTTATATTACGAGGCGAGGAGACGAGCGGGATGTTCAGCAAGTGGTAAGTGATACGTTAGCTCATAACATGGCGCTGGTTAGGTTGGTATGCACAGTATCATATTGTATTCGTCGCTTCGACATGTTCAGTGTCGTTACCATGGTAATTTCTTTTTTTTAATCTTCCAAGCGAGGAGACGAGCGGGACGTTCATCAGATGGTAAATGATATGCCGGCCCATTACAATATGGCGCTTATTAGGATAATGCTCGTCGCTTCGAGACGTTACGTACCGTTACCCCAGTAATTTCACCAGCTCCAACGTCCAGTTTTACTACTATTCGACGGCTACAATAGGAGTTGCGGTGGTACCTATCTAGGGAGTACTCCCATCAGTAATTATCATTAAAATTTAAAAATAGCAAGCCCTCGTTATACCGCTACGTTATGTTATAACCTCTCACGTTTTCCTTATAGCAAGAGACGTTATTTTGTACGCAATATACCATCTGGAAATAGTATACATTACTACTGAGCTAACATTGTTGCTGACAACTACAACTAATGATCAATATATTTAACAACTACTTTGAGTGGAATGTAGTTATTAAAAGCCGTGTATAAAAATTGTTTCACAGTATGAGCGATGCTAGTTAATATATCTATCATGCGATAGCTATTTTAGTTTGGTCATCATCATCAGCCGTTAGACATCGACTACAGGACGTAGGCCTCCCCCAAAGATCTCCACATCAATCGGTCTTGCGCTGCTCGCATCCAGCGGTTTTCCGCGATCTTATAGTCAGCATAGTCTTCAGTACTGCCGGGCACCAGGGGCCGTTGTTTGTGGGCGGTCATATGGGGGATTGGAGCCATTTACCACCACGCTGACCCAATGCGGGTTAGTGGAAGCCAGAGCCTCGTTTGTTGATTAGCAAGGTTCACCAGAAGTAGGTGAGATTGTCAGTTTTCAAGACCTCTTACACCTCTTTTAGTGCGGTGTTAATGATGAATTATGGATTTAATTTTTGTGGTGGTTAGTCTCTATGGCTGGAGACCGGCCAGGTAGGTACCACTGCAGCTCCTACTGCAGCCGAAAAACTTTAGTGTGGCAATATTATTGTGTTCCGGTTTGAAGAGCCTTGTAGCTAGTGTAGTGTAGTATCTACGGATCGCACCAGTGCTTTTCTGCATTACGCTTAATTGTTCCAGACAGGACCTCAGGGACCACCTTGTTCTTGTCGTCCGCCTCCGGCTCGCCTAATGGATAATGGAAGCGTCTACCTCCAAAGCCCACGAACCGGAATACAGTTTTAATCGCCTTCTACAACATCTAGGTCTTATCTTATTCATATTCTCAATAGCCCGAGACTACTGGGTAGCTGGCAACGAAGACTTCTCAACTCCATGACCATCGACAAATATTGATGTACGGAAGTGATTTCGAAATCTAGTATTGCAGCTAAAACTGGTGCAGCGAACAGGAGGCCAGCGTAAAGTAAATGCATTGAAGGCTAGTCTGTTTTGTAATATATCACGGGCGAGGCCCACCACTAGCGAAACGCCAACAGAGACAAATTACTACTAAAGAATCGGAAGCTGTGGATTTCCAGTTTACAGTATCAATATCTTCGCATCGGTATGTGCCATCGGCGCAACATTCGCAACCCAATCATCGTGGGCGTTACCTCTTTCATTCATATCTCTCCGTGACGTCATCGGCCCACGAGCACACGCACACAGGCGAACGGCCGCCTCGTACCAGTTAACTGCTCACGTCTGCTCGCATTAAAACCAATCCGTCGCCGCACCAGGTCACGAGCCTGTTGGGGAATAGGGAATTTGTTAAATGGCATACTTAGTAAAATAACTGACATCTTTATCCACTCTTTGATACTTATGACAATGGGCTAATAGTTGTCGGAGACCATCTAGATCGGTACCATCGTCTGCCCTGCAGTTTCAGGACTATTAAGAATAGAACTAAGGTACGTTCTGCTTGTCGTAGAAGGCGACTAAAACGGTTCTCGGGTTCGTATGCTTCGAAGATAGAGGCTCTCGTTGCCCACTAAGCGAGACGAGGGTGGGCGAACAAGTGGACATATTTATCGTAGCACACCGAGGGTGTCAAGGTAAGTTATGATCCTCTCTGGGACGTACTTAAGCGTAGTGTTCCGAGGGATATCACATGGCGCGTAGCAACGCACTGGAGATGACCATTAAGGTGCTTTATTATGTAAAATCCACACAACCCTATCTTCCCCTAAAAAGTAGGGTATCTTTAGACGAGTTCCTTCCATAACAAAAAAAGGTAAGCACCACTGCAGCTTCTATTTCTATCTCTGTCACAGGGTAATGTGCAAACGTTACTGTCAATATTTGCACATTATCCACTCAATCTTTACCGAAAATACAGCCGGATTGAAGGATGCTGTACCTAGTCAAATTATTGGGGCCATGAGACTTTACACATTATATTTCAAAGAGCACTCATGCTGTATATATTGTCCTAACTAGCGCTACGTTCTTATAGGCAGATCCATCACTTAACATCAGGTGAAATAGTACGTCCAAGCATATCTTATGGAGTATATATAAATATTACTATATTTTGTCTATTACGCTTCTTTACCCTGTTTGCTACCACCCCTTTTGGGATATAAAATGGTTCATCTAACAACTTATATATTAAAATATTATTCATTGATTACTATTAAAAAAATGGATATCAGTTTAATTAGGGAGTATCGCTTTGTTAATCGCTATCATAGAAAATGGCAAGTACCAAGAAGCCGGGATTGATAAGCAAGGTTGTACACTTTACATATTCCGTGTTTCAATAAGCTTCAGCTTGTGAAATGAAGAAAAATACCATGGTGAGACCCAAGCACAACAGCTTTAGTGGATTTGTAACATCTATTAACCCATTCTTGGACAGCATGATTAAATGGCGTGGGAGTATGGTTGTTTACTATAAGATCATTTTGTAATGTACAGTTGTTAATAAAGTGAAAAATTGAGACTGTGTGTAGGTCCTCGAGTGGAGCCCGCGTACCGGTAGACGTAGTGTTGGGAGACCTCCCACAAGGTGGACCGATGATCTGGTGAGAACTGCTGGAACCCTCTGGATGCGAGCAACGCAGGGCCAATCGTTATGGAGATCTTTGAGTATAGGCCTATGTCCAGCTGTGGACGTCTATCGGCTGACGATGCTGATGAGGATATGTGTATTATTTCAAATATTATAGTAGTGTAAATAATTTTCTGAAGAGAATCCATTGTAACACTAATTTTGCGTCTCAACATAACGAGTATGTAGGTTGTATAAAAATATTCAATATTATGAGTGTCATGAGATTATTCTATTTGCCAGATATTGTTCAGGTAATACTGTTATTAAACTATGTATTTCGCGTACGTGTAAAGCACGCACGCGCGCTGTGAATATAATCACAATGATACCTCATTATCACCACGCCGCGGCGGCGCTAAGAATTCGTTAATGACGAGCCATTATCGCAAAGTCAATTGAATGCAAAAACGGCTTGACTTTTATTTAACTTTAGATAAACGCAGACAATCGAAATCGTCTACCGCACGATCGTCGGCCGGCGGTGTTGCCGTTGCAACTAGCCAATATCGCTCTTACCACCCACCCCTTGGGATCCGGTGTACCGCAGCGTATATGTAATTATAAGTATTAATGAATTTCGTTCTGTTAGTACGTGCGGCCGTAGTACGAAATGGCGGCGATAACGCGGCGATATGTGCTATCTGTGATATTTGAACGCGCAGCGCGGCCTCACCGCCGGCTGCGTTACATTGTGTACTATCATAAATGCGAATATCAAAGCATTTCGCATAAAATCAATCGTAAAACTCTAATAAAACGACGCCCGAAGGCCGCCCGTTCTATATACTAAATAAGGAAAATTGAGAATATGTTGACATTCTCTGTTCTTTATATCATATACTTAATGTAAACAATTACATACAAAATTGTGTGTTACGGGACCCAAGCCAATGTGCTCGTGGCGCACCTTAATCAAAAAACGAGGCTCTGGCTCCCACCAACCCGCATTGGGCTAGCGTGGTGGAAAATAACCCAAATTCCCCCATATGAACCCCTACAAAAGACGGCCCCTAGGACGATGCAAGGAGCGCAGAGCTGATCGATATGGGCATCTATGGAAGAGGCATATGTTCAGCAGTGAACATCTATCGGTTGATAATGATGATGACGACATGCAAAATTTACATAATTCTCTCATTCATCTACCAAGACAAAAATCAATTAATTCATAACTGGACCTCTACTGTATTTTCTTGATATTTTGCTCTTTAACGGTTAAAATCAGCAATCCTATAAAAACTACAAATTACTGCAATAGCTATTGAGATATTTTTCTCATTGCTTATATAAAAATTATTGATACACGTGTCGTACGGTAGTTAAGTATTTCATTCAATAAATTTTATTCTTTCTACTTGACCAGCCACATTGATTAATTACACCATGGGGGTGTTCAGCTACACTTAATTTTCAAGCTTTGACTTAAACCCAATTGGGATGCTTCTTAGCAATTGTAACGTCTTTGTCTTTGATATTAGTGGTGGAGGGATTATTAGATAAAAAATATATTTATTTAAAATGAATAAAAGCGGGGGCCCGCCGTAACTCGCGCCCGTCCCTTGTCTCCATAGCAACATGTACCGCGCCGCGTATCAAATTCCTATGCGATTGGTCGACCGCGATATATAGAATTTTGTCGAAAGTTCGCGTTCGTTACTTGCTCGTACATTCACGCATTTTTACGCGTACTATCTAAAAATTGAATAACAGTAAATCCACAATATCAAATAAGATGTTTTAAAAAAACAGTCTGGGAATACTGACTTATAAATATTCACGCCAAGAATTCCTAATTTCCCTCTTTGTTACTATAATTGTATAATTGGTTTTCTTTATGCTATAGCGGACTTACTTTTTCAGTAGACACCAACGACTAATGTCGCCCACACGATATCCCACCTATCCTTTTAAGCGACTGATGACGGTATTTCACACACATGGCGCCAAGGAGGCAATGACGTAATTAAAGTACAAACTACGCAACATGGTATACATAATCCAAATATATTCATTGTATGTTATTGCTTTAATATTCATTATCATAAGCCAATTATCATTTTAGATTTTGTATTCAATTGTATGAAGTCATTAATACATCATCGTCCTGTTCAAATATTTACATTCGGATTCGAACCGTCCGATGGAAATAAACCCTTACACTGAACAACGAACGCTTTTATGCGAGGTCTATGCATTTTGGATGCATTCGAGTACAAGGTCCACTTATGTAAGATCCGCCCGCGGGTACGATCGGTTCGGTTGTAGAGGCCAGTGTAGATTGGGGACCTGGGTTAGGCCAGTTATCGAAGAGCCCGTTTCGGAAACACGCGGCACCCGGTCAAATGTCACGGTAGACTGAACAGGCGGCCCGTCCTACCGCAATAGGTCACTGAGATACGTCGGCCAAGGTGAATGGAGGTGAATTGTGTGCGCAGATTGTATGCACGCGGATTCAGCGCCGCTTTCAAACTACGCAGTTGGTTGACGTTATCGCTCATCTGTCTACGCTGTTCCGGCTTGGATGGCGACGAAATTTTTTAAATGTTTCTCAGTGATTTATTAAACTTCGTCTTCACAACTTTAGAAAAAGCAAATTTTAATTTAAAAAATACGTGCATCTAGTAAAACAGCAACTGTTATCAGAGAAAAGGCATTCAACTTCTCTTCTAACTTTCTAAAAGATGAAATCTACCAAAAAATAAATCTAATTTCTCAATCTAAACCCTTAATAACATGAGAGTAATCTTTGTAATAAATATATATCAACAACAAAAACTTTTAACTGTTTAGTTAGTTATATCAAAATAAAACTGATGTTTATACGTTAGCAGAGTAATGAATTGTTTGAAACGTTTTCAATATTTAAAGCTAAATATTAGATAACAGTAATTTTTAATATTACTTATGTAACTAATCTAAGTTAACATTACATCATAAGTCTCAAATCTTCTGTAGTTTAGTTTACAATGAGTCTCATAGGAAACGTTCGCGGACGCAATCAGGCCCACGCTTATGGGGCCCACGGGCTCGTTCACTGGCCTAACAAAGGGCTTTATGGTTAAGTAAAGCGATGTCTCAATTATGGAAATGCGAGTAAAACGTATGAAATATATGTAATAGGGCCAGCGAGAGGCTGAAGAACACGTGAACAATGGTAACGACAGCCTACATATTCATAAAGGCGCAGAAAACTGTGCCTCAACGAGTATTAACACATTAGCTAAAGCTGATGGCTTGGTTTCAACCAGCTAATTTCTGAATTTAATAGGTCTTATTCAAGAATCTTTTACTACATTCGTTAGGTCATATTTTTAAGAGAAATACATAATTTTGGTTTTGTATAAATATCTTAAAAGAATCCTTGTATCTCCATAGTTAATCATCAAGGCACTAATATCGCAAGTCTGAGTGCGACGGCCTATTTTCGGTGACAGGGTTGTTCGTGTGTGAAATCGATTTAATGATATGTACCCGGTGGATGGGGTGACGTGAAAAGGTGTTCCAAATAAACAACAAACAAACGTATAAGGAAGCTAAACTGTATTTCCTTAACTTCCGCTAGTGGTTACTTTTAAGTTTAACGCAGCAGTTTTGTTTCCATTGATAGTAAATGTTCGAGAATGTTCTCAACTTTAATTTTTAGATTGTTTCAAAATAAGTTACACCACGTTAGAATTTACTTATTATATTATGCTTTTAAGTGATTCAGTAAAAGCTGCAATAGCTGTTCCACGCCCACTTTGCTGGCCGTAACAACTCCGCAACTCCTTTTGAAACGAATTTAAAATCTATCCTTCGTTGACTTCTAAACTGAAGGTCCGGATGAAAGGAGATTACATGTGGCCGAGATGCGGATGTCAAAATGGATGTGTGACGTGACGAGGACGGATACAATTAAAATGACTATATTAGAGGAAGTCTGAAAGTTGCTTCATTGATAGAGAATTGAGGACCAAGGTACGGGCATGTTATGCGGAAGGATGAAGGACATTAACAAAGAAAGTAATGAGAAATAACGTGGATGGTTACAAGGGTAGAGGAAGACCGAAGAAAGTGTGATGGATTGTGTGAAAGATGTCATGTGTAGGAAGAGTGTGGATTCAGATATGATAGGAGGGATATGGAAGAGACATGCTTTGCCAACCCCCCATAGCTGGTAACAGGGCAGGAGAAAGAAAGCTACTCTCTAAACGGCAAAATCAATATCTCTACCAAATTTTAAGTGATTACGTCTAAGAGTTACGGAGATGTCGTGATCAGTCAATGAATCTCTGGATATCTTCTATATTAATCCAGAGATTCATCATACATAGATCATAAGTTATTGTTAAATAGTTAAAGATACGATATTTTAAATATAGTATATTTAACTGTTAGTTTTACTAGTGGTAGATCTCTTGCCAGATGTCTTCTAGATAAGTATCGGATTGTTTACGTACTCTACATGTATGCATGCATGCAAACTTTGCTGTGATCATCTTCGAACTGCTGCTAATGAAATAACTTGGTTACAAGCGTAATATGGACATTATGCATACAACTTACCCAGTATCACATTAAATTTAGGTGATGTAATAACTTGTAATTTTTTTTTAAATACCCTAGCGACATAGACAAGCGGGTACGTCCACCTGATGGTAAGCGATACGTCTGATCATAACAGCGCTAGTTGTGATGCTATTCATAGCACCACATTGCGCTCGTCACCTTGTGAGATGTTAAATTTTGTTACTTCAGACTGGGAAACAGTAATGTTTGCACACTACTGTTAGGCGGTAGGAATAGCAGGTGCGGTGATACCTTCCGAGACGGGGTTCGAAAATAGAAACTTATCACCAGTAGAAAGATTCGTTACATTTCAACATTCATCATCAACCGATAGACGTTTACTACTAGACAGAGTCCTCCTCCAAAGATCCCCAAATCAGTTGGTCTCATACTGCCCACCGGATACCAGAGAACATCGTTTATAGAGGTTCATAGAAGGGTTTTAAGCCATTTCCCACCACAGCCCAATGTGGGTTGGTGGGAGCCGGAGCCTCGTTTGTCTATCAGCAGGGTGCACCACGAGTAGGTTGGTTCCCGTGACACCCCTTTCAACATTAATACAGTGAAATCACTCACAATAATTCTATATGTTATAAAAGAAGGGGGGGTTAATATGAATAAAAGACGAACGAAATTGTAGCGCGTTACAAAATCAATGCCGATACGGATAACATTAACGTAATCGCACTTATTGACTCGAGCATTAAAAAAAAAAAACTGAAATAAACTAGAGCACAGTAAATCAACGCGATTGTAATGTAATACAAATGTGCGTTGTTAACAAATTTCACGAGTTCAGATGAACGAAGAAACTAATTGGTGAAAGGAAAGAAGACGTTGACAAGTTACAGTAAAAATTAAACTTGGATACAAATGGAAGCGGCGGATGCGGTCGTTGGGGCGCCATTTAACATCACCAGATTAGGTGTCCACATACGTTAAGAACGAGGTTGAGAATTAGTTAAACTTGATAACTGGATCGTTGTTAGCGAGTCGCCTGAATGTCATCCCGGCCGGCATTATCTGTTTTACGCAAATGAACCCAATAAAACATCCAAAATTGTTAATGGAGCCGATAAGCTATCTGGGGTCAGCCTCTCGGTTGCACAACAGAAACCCTTCCGTTACACTTTGCGCGGAGATATAAATGTCACCTTGTTCTCTCGTCGCCGATAAGTACACGCTCGTTTATAATGCTCTCGTGTCATGCTTCAACCGATATCGTCTCCGCACCGAATTTCTCTTAATCTAACCGAAGCTGGCTGTGGAGAAACCATCAAGCGATCTCATGCCGGAATGAATTATCTGATTTGTATAAAGCCCCATTTAATCAGACGGACCTTGTCACTATGTTAAAGCACTCGTACTTGATTTCCTTTTGCTACAATTAGTATTATTATGTTAATGCATAGAATAAAATGAATTTTTTTTGACAATTTCTACCCTTAAATAGAATCTAAATCTTCTTTAATAGTTCATACATCCATTTCATAGAAGCTTTGCTAAAATAGAAGAGAAAGCGATAAGTTAACAAAATAATAAAAAGAATATATTTAATTAAGCGACGAGAGGAGGGGGAGGTTCATCATCATCATCATCAGCCGATAGACGTCCACAGCCGAATATAAGCTTCCCCCAAAGATGTCCACATACAGTCGGCATGGCATACCGCTGGGCTATAAAGGCTGTTGTATGTAGGGGTTCACATGGGGCCATTTCCCACCATGTTGTCGCAGTGCGGGTCAGCGGAATCCAAAGCCTCGTTTGTTGATAAGCAGGGTGAGTTCACCTGATGGTAACTAATACGCCCCACTGTCACCCCAGGAATTACAATACCTACAGCGCCATTCAAAACACAGTAATGTTTGTACCTACTTCGACGGTCTCAGTCAACGGATATGTACCACCAGTAAAGTACCACCAATAATTATTATCCTCGTTCCCCATTAACAAAACCATCGGTCTTAAAAAAAAGGAACCACTTAACTCACCTAATTAAATTTAGTCACAACCAATTAGCTTTTAATATTCGATAAGGGGCCTTCATTATTTTGGGTAATACCATTGTTACAAATAACCAGTTGGTAACAATGTGGTAATTACTAATATGGAGCAAATATTACATTCATACATTTAACATATATATCATCATTAGCTGGAAATAGGCTTCCTCCACAGATCTCCATATCGATCCTGCGCTGCCTGCATCCAGCTGCTTCCCGCGCCCTTCGTTAGATCATGGGACCACCTAGTCGTGGGCTTGCTAACGCTGTGTCTTCCGGTATGCGATCGCCATTCGAGGACCTTGATATACCCCATAGGCTGTCAGTCGTTCGAGCGATGTGTCCTGCCCATTGCCACTTGAAATTAACAATGTTTTGCATTATATTGCTTTAGCATTATATATATAAATATATATGTATGTATATAATGAAATTGCGTTTCCTTTGTTCGTCTATCACGTGAAAACTAGTGAAGGTATCGACACGTGAACATGAGCACTAGGCTCAATATGATTTCTAGACGGTGATAGGTAATTTATTTGCTTAATTTCATAGATCATTCATCTATTTATATCTGACTGATTAACATTTAAAAATATTTTCATTTGGTATTATTTATGCGGTTGCTATGGTAACGGTTGCTATAGAAAGTCATTTGCGGTTGTGGTCACTCTCGAGGAATATTTCAGACAAATTTCAAATCTGATTTTATATTACGAGCAGCTAAGCTAGTACTAAATTATACTGACTTTAAGTCTTAATAATTTCAACTTAGCCTTATTAGATATTTAGTGTTAAAGTTGAACTCGATCGTTTAACTGCCGTGTAAAATTTATACACTATATTGTTATAATGTTTTATTGCAAATTTTATAAAAAAAAGCTTTTGTTTATGTATTACAATTGCAGTATTTGTTTGTTTCTACGGGTTTAATATAAAGTTTAATATTAACCTTTTTCGATACGTTTGTCTAATGGCAAAAGGTACGCCTACTCATAACAACGTGGTGCTAGTTAGGATGATATACACAGCATCACATTGCGCTCGTCGCCTTGCGGACATATGTTAAGATTTTATAGCTCAGTAATTTCACCAGGTACGGTGCCGTTCAAATCTGAACACAGTAATGTATGCACAATGCAGACCAAGACGGTCTCCGGCAACAGAGAACTTTGTACTATGTAGACTTTTGAAATGTTAATCTCAATCAAAATAAACGCATAAGCAATGGATAGGCAATAGAGATAGTCATGACGTGATGGTAATATCTTAGACTTGTCTTTCTTTTCAAAGAATCGATGACACGAACGACGCTTTTACCAGATGGTAAGAGATACGCATGCCATAAACTACGTGGCCCTAGTTAAGATAGCCATAATCAGTTACATCACCATAATACATATATATATATAGCTGACTTACTATTTTAATACCTTTCATTTAACGTAAGGATGTAAGGGGTACCGCCCAACATCTTACGGAGTCCAAGTTAACCTCACCTGCACGACGCGCATCCTGCTGAATAACAGACGAGGCTCTGACCACCCACCAACCCGCACTAGGTCAGCGTGGAGGGTTACGGCCCAATTCCTCTCAATGAATTCCAACAAAGATGTGGATATCTTTCGAAAGGCCTATGTCCAGCAGTGGACGTCTGTCGGCTGATATTGGAACTAAAGTAATAGTTCATATCTTAAGAAAATGCAGTTGATTTTAAACCAGTGTCATTGTTACAGATCTACAAAGGGCTGGACATAGTGACGGCAAAAGCTAGTGTTGAGGAGCGCGAGCTGGTGCGCCACCACTTGTTGGACCTACTGGAACCGCATCAGATGTTCACCGTCGTCGACTTTCGCAACAGAGCACTCAAGATTGTATCCTTTTTACCTCTAACCCGAGTCTTTAATAATTTCTATATTCGTTCTTTTAAAGAACTAATATTTATAATACGAGCGAGACGTTCACCTGATGGTAAATGATACCCATGACAATATATATCATCATCATCAGCCGATAGATGTCTACTGCTGGACATAGGCCTACCCTAAAGATCTCCACATTGATTGGTCTTTGGTCCATCTTGTGGGAGGCCGCTCAACACTCGGTCTACCGGCACGCGGGCGCCACTCGAGGACCTTACTGACCCATAGGTCGTCGATCTTTCCAGCAATATGCCCTGCCCACTGCCACTTAAATTTAGCAATCTGTACAATAAATATATATAAGCTCAATACCCCCTCAGTAAGTATACTTGAGCTAAGCCCAAGCCCAGTTGTGGATGTTATCCGGCTAATGAAGATGAATGTTTTGTGTATATCACGTCTAAGTGGCACAGTTTTCATTAACTATCTAACGTTATAAATAAAAAAAAACAATCATTGATACGATTAATATAGCAATCATAGTCATTTCCAATATGTTATATGAACATTAATACAAATATAGCTGTTTTAAATTATGCAATGAAATGCAATTTCCAATGTTAGAATTATTGGATTTAAAGTACAATAGGGGGTCACTTTTAGGTCTTTCGGTGCTAGTCATTTACCGTATAATCGGCTTAAGGTCTTACATCATATCCTCAAGTTTAATTGCCATATATTACCGCTAAAACGGATAAAGTGTAGAGATTATGAATACTTGCATTGCTGTCGTTGATGCAAAATCATCTGCCGTTGATTAATAAATTAAAGATGTGTAACTGTTATAATTAAAAAAAAAAAGTTTATGAAATAACGACTAAGATTACTAAGAAGTACATGTAAGGTAATAGAATCATCAAGTAATAGAAGCAATAGAATCATCTTCTTTGTGCTTAAATAGATCGGGCACAGGAGAGGTTCATATTCATATTTGTAAAGAGCAAGTTGTCTAAATAAAAGCAATAAAAGCTAGATTATAACTTAATGATTACTAATCATGACTGTGAATGCAGCTGATAATGTTAATGACTGTAATAATTAACAATTGCTTACAGTGTACAATATTACTGTCAGGTTTAATGATATCCTTAAAAGTCTAAACCAGATACAAAATCTTACGGAAGAAGGAAAAATCCCTATTGTCGTAGGCGGAACTAATTATTACATTGAGTCGATAGTATACAAAATTCTAGTGGAAGATATGGATGATTCAGAAGCTCTTCTGTGGGACAAAAGTAAAAGGAAAAGAGATAACGACGTCGATGAAAACACGAAAGAAGCTGTAAAATCTAAGAAAAGAACAGATGAAAGCAAAACTAATTTAAATGAAGAGGAATCATCTGAATCTTGCAAGATTGATGAAGTAGAGAACGCGGTCGTCGATAGAGAGAAGTTGAATGAAGATATAGATAACGAAATAAAATTTAGTAATGAAGAGATTCATGAAAAGTTAAAATCCATAGATCCAGTGATGGCATCACGGCTTCATCCAAATAATAGAAGAAAAGTTTTAAGGTGAGTGGAATTGATTATGTACTGATATTGGAACCGATCGATGTGGAGGTCTTTGGGGGAGGCGTATGTCCAACAGTGGACGTCTGTCGGCTGATAATGATGAAGTCTTCCAAAAGTTTTTAATAACTTAAGTTTATTTAATAATATTATTTAAATAAAATATGTAGAGTAGCAATGTATATATCTGATACTAAATAAACACTGCGGCGTGACACAAAAGACAGATAAATAATATTTGTTAGTACATTACTTAGAGACTAGTAGGTTCCTAATTCTGGACACCGTCTAGGTACAACCTCTTCTTCTTGAAGTGCCTCTCCAACTAGTGAAGGTTGGCAATCAGCGTGGTACAGTCCTTTCTATCTCTGGTTCGGCGGAACAAATCAGACGCCCCAGATACCCCAGTCCATTCCCTAATATGGCTCAAACATGACTCTTTCCATCTCCCCACCCTTCGTTTTCCAGAAATTTTACCCATTATAATCAGTTACAGAAGATCATATAGCTGATGATGGAGTACTTGACCGAGGTAGGAGATTTTACGTTCGTTAACCGTAAGCATTCAGGTTAAGCTTTTGGCCAATTCGTTGAAGAACACTGACATTGGTCTCTCTCTGGGTTCAGCTAATGGATAACGTGCGTCTACGTGTCCATATCTCAAAAGCTTCAATACGTTTTTTAAGATCTTTAATAGACCAAGCCTCAGATCCATATAAAATAATGGGCCATATAAGCACGTGTTTATATAAGTACTGTGCAAACATTATTGTTCCGGTTTGAAGGGCGCTCTATGTAATGAAACAACATTTTACGTTTGAAGATGATGCAATGTGGTGCTGTGTACATCATCTCAACGAGCGTCATCTTTTTATTGGCAGTTGTTTCACTTACCATCAGATCATCTCGATGGTTTTGTTAAAAAAAAAAATCATTTGTCATCATCATTATCAGTTGTCAAAAGCCCACTGCTGGACAATTTTTTTTTCTCACTAATTACTTTACTTTTCTGTTAATTAGAATTTATGCTTGAAGTCATTTCAACCGTTATGTTATTCTATTAATATAATATAATAGCTTAAAATTACTTAGCAATTATTTTCGCCTTAAATCAGACGAAACTCTTCGCTTCATCACAGCAAGGGTGGCAGTATAACACCAAATTATGAAATACTGGCTATTTTAACCAATCCATCATCAGGTTACTGACGTCACTTCTATTAATTATGAATACTGAACGTTTTCCGGTTACGGCGAATTGTTATTCGCACAAGAGGTAACATCGTGACAGTGACAAACGTACTCAGTTCACTTATTTTCACGCTCTCTTAAGTGTTTGCATATTAAACTAATATTGACGTGATACTACGTTAATACTGAAAATAATAACTATTATATTGTAAAGAATAGGCTGGTTATTATTAAATAACACGAGATCTTATCTCTTCGTCTGTATGCTATTATTTGCCGATAGAAAGCGCTCCAGTTGGTAAGGTACCTTACTTCTGAGGGAAGATGGGGTAATGTGAGATTTGTACACAATATACCTCTCAATAGTTACCCTTAGTGCATTGTAAGAGGCTTCGGAATCTCCGGACTACATCGTAACCCTCTACATCAGCCTACATCAAACACGAGACAGCTTCGTATATTTCGTCCACGGCTCCGTTAGTACGCAGTGAGGACTACTAGCTACACAGCCCGGGGATCTGAAGACCCTTTCAGTCGCCTTCGAAGACAGACAGAGGAATTTTATCTTCCATATAATCTAATAGCTCGAGAGTAAACAACTTACACCTATGTCCAGCAGTGGACGTCTATCGGCTGATGATGACAATGATGATGACAGGACTTACAATAAATATCATCTTTCATTAATTGTATGTTATATATCCTAAGGTAATTACGCATACCACGGGCACTGGCATCATCAGTAGGGGATAAGACCTTAGGAGACATCCGGTTCCCGGAACGAGCTGTTAGGATAAAGTTAGTCATAAGTCGGTTCTGCTAGAGAATAGTCCTATTGCACTGGAAAGCGTTTATAATTTTTTTTTCTATATATAATTTTTTTTTTGTTTAAAAATAACAAAGCGTCATACTGTTTGACTAAATTGTATTTTTGTTGTGGTTGAGGGGTGTAAAGGTTCCCGCGCAATAACTTACGGGACTCAAGCCAACCTCACCTGCTCGTGATGCTCCCTGCTAATCAACAATCAGGAAACTAATCCGCATTGAGCCAGCGTGGAGAAAAATGTCCCAAATCCTTCCATATGAATTCCTACCCAATCGGTGTGGGAATCTTTGTGGGAGGCCCATGTTCAGCAGTGGACGTCTATCGGCTGATGATGATGATGTATTTCTGTTTACTAATTTGTAACTTGAATAACAAACAACACCGCCACAACAACGCTAACCCGCATTAAATGAATACATATAAAAATTTGTTTATAGAATTCATGAATGAATCCGAAGATCCGTCCGTTACTTGTCGTCAATTACTCGTAACAAATTTGAATTGCGGTCTGGCTGGTCACTTTGGACTTTATCGTAAAGCCGCGAGGCGAGGCTGCCCGCTCGGGGCAGTCGGTAACAGAATTGTTATCTGTAACATGTACAAGTATTACTAGTAAAATATTTCTCGTGACGCGATTAACCCTTAACGTTCGTTTCCTGTTAGATAACCGACGATTTGTTCACAATTTGTGTAGCATCGTTACTCCGTAGCTATATACACACACACATATATATATATATAGGTGTGCGTGTGCGTATGTATATACTCTTAATCAAACATAGTTTTTTATTATATAGTTTGAAAAAATTATCAACGACAGGTTATCAGAGAGAAGATTGCGAAATTCAATGACACGCTACAGGAGATGCGTTACAACTTCCTCCCGATGGTAAATCTTTATCCCTGCTCATGTTTTTACTCCATTCACGGTACCATTTTTAACGGTGAATAAGTAGTTACCGCGGTGACTTTAAACAATAAAAAATTGCTTCTCCTTAACATAATAAAACAATAATAAACAATCCCCTTAAGTTACAATTGCTAGGTATCGAAGTCTTCTCTCAGATGTAGAGAAACAAGGTTAAGCAGCACTCTCGTCAAATCGGGGTAAGTGGACGTCATGTCTAAGAAAACTGCGTTGTTTTAAGATGCCGATTACATTAAGATGTCTTCCTTCACCGGAAGCTCAGAGGAAACCGACTACATGCCTCTTTGAGAGTTACAGCGCATATGTTTAACTTTGAGCACGGCTGATGATCTTCTTTAAACACTTACTTGATGAGACCAATGGGAATGAATAAAATCGACGAATCGTCGTCGGAACTCGTTCATGTGATTAACATAAACATCAAAATGTAAGGCCGTATCGCATGATGACATAAAGCGGCGACCACTGCGCGTGATCTTCCTCTTCGCGCGGAGTTCGTGGAAAATTTACTATATAGGGGATAATGTATGAATGGCGGCGGTTCAACTGTGGCTGGTCGATTTAACTTCCGCGGGTCTCTGACCGCCGCCAAGGATTTCGTAGATATGCCTGTGTGTGAGTGCGGTGTGACCTTGGCTTTTCTAGGCGAGATTACTGTGACCAGTTCTTAGTTTTTCCGAAGGATATTTTATTACTGATGAATTTTAATGTAGTCTATATATTCATATATATTCGTAGGAAGTCTAATCGAGTCTAGTAACGCAGCACAACCTAACCATATTTATTTCAAACAATTTGGCACCTGTGCGTAATGGTAATGGTAATACTTATCCTGTTCGACCATAATTATCCTTTCGATTTCCGCACTTTTACTTTTTATTATCCTTCTTATATGGCAAACAGGCTTGCGACCCACCTGATGTTGAACGGTAACCGCAGCCTATAACTTACCACATCCTAAGATCGTACTTACCAGTCTCCCCTTTTTTTAAGTTGACAAGATTAGCGTTTGAACACGGTACCACTTGATGATATATGGAGATGTGGTCTGTGGTGGTAATGCGCACTAATCTAGTAGCTTATTCACTTTTTTCTTGAAGACACCCACATCATATTTGGACATGAACACTGATGCTGGTAACTAGTTCCTGTTCTTTGTTGTTTCTATCACGTATGAGGAGCTAAATCTGTTTGTTCGTAAACTGGGAATATAAGGATGGTTGCCGTGCGCCTGGTCGTCCGATGGTAAAAAGATGATGGGGGATTTATACCATATAATTCCAGCGCACGCTCTCCGAAATGTTTACTATAGAACGACGCGAAGTTGGCCATGCGGCGGTTGTGATCAAGACTGTGCAGTTTAGTTGTTAGAAGTTCTTGACCATCACCAAGCCTCTTACCCTCGCTCCACCGAGTCTGATGCCGCTAAATGAGTTTTGGGAGCACCTGCCCACATATAGCAACAGTAATCTACTCGGGACCGAAGCTGGGATTTATATAAAGTCGAAAGCGGAAATGTGAGAAATAGTGTTGCAATTTAGCAAGTACCCCCAGTTTGTAAACTTCTATGCAGCTTTAGCCAGTTTGTGAAATTCGTCGGACTGAATCTGGTGCTTTGTTGCGTTTATTCCATTGAACGTTATGGTCCCCCTACACAACATCGCGGACACGGCCCCCCGATAACCCCGAATTATTTATCGCGATCATTACACACAGCGAAACCCTGCGGCCGCCCGTGCGCGCCTCCGTCGCTGGGCTCCTAATATTATTATGCGTAAATATTTGGCCGCCTCCGCCGGTTTTTTCCGATTACCCCACTACCACTGCGCACTTATACCACATTTGAAGGGCTGAGAAAATAATGCATTACGTCATCCGTTGCCAATGGAAGAAACTATTTTTATTTTTTAATTCATTTAAGCGACGAGACGTGCGGGACGTTCACTTGACGGCAAGTGGCACGGTAGTTAGGATGCTATACACTGCATAACATTACGCTCGCCGTCTTAGACATAAAATATCGAGTCTCGGTACCCCAGTTATAACACTAGCTATAGCTCCTTTCAAACCGGAACATAGTAATGTTTGCACACTACTATTTGTCGGCTGCAATAAACGCTGCGGTGGTACCTAGACTGTCGCCGGCATCAGACATACCACCAGTAAGAGATTCTGTTTGATGGTTCTTGTATATATGTCTTCTTTTACCCGCCGAGAAAACATTAAAACTAAAAAAAAACAGCTATTTTTTCGTTTATTCTATAAAGTGACGAGATTAATGAGACGTTAAGATGATGCACACAGCATCCTTTCATGCACGTCAACAACATATAATGTGAACCACCGCAGCGGCTATTTCTGCCGTCAAACAGCAGTGTGCAAACATTACTGTGTTCTGGTTTGAAGGGCGTTGTATCTAGCGAAATAATTGGGGTAAGGAAACTTTATATATCTCAAGGCAACGAGTGTAATGTGGTGCAGTATACATCATCTTAACTAGCGCTACTTATAAACAAGCATATTATATACCATCAGATGAACCTCCTGCTAGTCTTGTCGCTTATTTGAGTAAAAAAAAATATTAGAATGTTTACACTACATCATTTTGTGTTTATACCCTTAAGATAAATTAAAACATCTGGTATTTTCACCTTACTAAGTTCCTCCTCCGGCGCAGTCACCCAAAGTGAGTCTTGGCATCCCACACAAGAGTGCGCCAGCGTTGTCTGTCCCTCGCGCTGACCCTCACAGCGGATGGGAGAAGAGTCGGTAGTGTACTAGCGATTAGGTCAGCTGTAGCTAACCTAAGCTAACCGAGCTAAGCTGATGTGCTCGCTGACCAAAGTAGGGTGTAGTCCTTCTACAATATGGGGGTCCATATAAAAAATCCGTGTTACGAAACCGACAATAGTCTCTTCACCCTATTTATATAAAACTAATTCTAGATAAGATCCGGGATGTTAGAATATTTACACGACTCCACAGCCTTAACGCAGCTCTATCAATTTGTAAATATCTTAAGTAGTTGTTAATTATTATACCAGATCTACTTACCGTAGCTCGTGTCGCTCGTGTCGTTTCTTTTTATCGCAAGTGTGGGCTAACGAGCGAACAGGTCACCTGGCGGAAAGTGATCACTGACGCTGACGGACACTGGCAATACCAGAGGGTAGTGTAGTAGTGTGGGAAACCCTAAGCACCACCTCACGGTGACACGGAGGCCGCGGAGCTGCGAAGTCAGACGTCGGTCGTGCGTTTTATTGTTTCATTTTGTATGTAAATGCTCAAATCATAATATATTGTTACATAACTCAGCACCAATGGGCCGAGATAGGGCGTCGCCGAGTTTTTAGGGTTCCGCATTCACATTTCCCATGTATTCACTTCCACATTGATACTCGAGACATATATATGATATTGATACTTTATTTCAATTAACACTTAATGGTAAGTGATACGCATATACCCATAACAATATAGCGCTAGTTATGATGATATATATTGCACCACATTCCGCTCCTCACTTGAGACAGGATGTTGAGTTTCATTATCCCAGTAATAAGCTAGCAGCTGCAGCGCCTTTCAAACCGGAACAGTAATATTTGCATACTACTGTACGGCTGCTGCAATAGGCGCTCTGGCAACTGAGGCCTAATCCCAGTAAAGTTATCTTACTACTTTAATACTTAATATGGATATACTGGGAGTAGATCTCTCTTGTCGGTGACCGTCTAGGTGCAAACATTACTTTGCTCCGGTTTGATGGGCGCTGTAGCTAGTGAAATTACTGAGGTAATGACGTTTAACGTTTTATGCCTCAAAGCGACGAATATTATGTGGTGATGCGTACGTCATCCTAATTAGCGCCACGTTGTTATGGGCAGGCGTATCACAAACAATCAAGTGAACTGCAAGCTCGTCATGTCATCCGTTCAGCTGATGATAAAGTATACAGTTGTTCATAACAACGTGGTGGCTAGTTTATAACTTAAATGCTAGGTTTGTCACAGGTTGCATCTTTTTTGAAGTTTGAAGTGTGTCTTGTAGGCGACAATCTAAAGAAGGAGGCTTTGAATTAGTTCCGGTATGAAGGACTTTATGCAAAGTTACTCGTGTAATGAGTTGTATTTGTTTTTGAGATGTATTGTATTTCAAATCGAAGAGTGTGTGATGTGTCAGTATCATCATCATCAGCCGATAGACTTCCACCGCTGGACATAAGCCTCCTCCAAAGATCTCCACATAGTCAGCCTGGCCTCTAGTAGCGCTGAGTACTATAGGCTGTCGTATGTATGGGTTCATATTAGGGAATTTGGGCCATTCCCCACCAAGCTGGCCCAATGCGGATTGGTGGGATAGTATTATATCTGTATTGTAGTACTTTATTATGAGTAGTTGAGGGTAGATTTAATAATGTTGCTTGTGCAATAAAAGTTGTAGTGTTAAATAGAAATGTAGTGAACCCGACGTAGTGAAAGCGCAATACGTATCTCTGTAGATTTTTTACTTTCCTTTTATTTCATCTGAACTCATCAAGCAGTCCCTAAGATGGAATCTATTTGAGATGCTAATAAATTCCCCGATAGCGCCCATCGAGCGATGCCGGAGTTGCTGTGTGGGAAAAAAAATAGGGTGTAGTAATATCGGGGCGACGCGGAGTCTGGCCCCCATCCCGCACGGCCCAGCTCCGGCCGAGGAGACGGCGTGTTAGCGGCGAGTGATGCTCGTAAATAAACCGGAATATCTACCCGTTTCCGTCCGTGATACTCTAATAAACTTAATCAGTATTAATTGCTTCACCCAGTTAACGCAAATCTAATAAACTGTCGCGGTCGGTACAACTGTCTCTATACTGTGTATTAGGAGACCACTTCCGAAAACGGAGAGACTATAGTACTAATGACACCTTTGATGAGGGCATGGAAAAAAAATCGATCCTGGTTAATAAAAAAAATCATATTTTTAAAAGGTTTTGTTAACATTATTTACGCTCTACAGTGTTAGTACAGCTAAGTGAAAGGATAGTTTCATAGAAAATACATAACTTAAAAATTTAATTATTACATATTTGGTATCACATCTTACCGATCTAAATGGTCTATGACCTTATGAAATAGGTTCAAATTGTAACCAAATTCATTTCGAGTTACCACCGCGCCGTTCGTTCATCAAAGGTGTCATCAATACTATCGTCTGCCTTCGTTTTCGGACGCGGTCAGCTAACAACCCAATATATATATATGTTACCCCCAAAAAAATGTGGGTATATCATAATTATAAATTTCGCGCCCGCTTTACTGGCTATGGCACCCCCGCAACACCCTTACGGAAAGGAATTTTGTAAAATCATTTCTTAGCTGACTTCTAAATAGCAGAAGTAATATCTCTACCAAATTTTGAGTGTTTATACTCCTGATCTCGTGATGAGTTAATGAATCTCTGGATATCAAGTATATATATATAAACAATATATATACATATATCTTATTGTAGGGGTTCATATGGGGGGTTATAGGACATTTTCCACTTCGATGTCCCAATGCGCGTTGGCGGGAGCCAGAGCCATGGTTGTCAATTAGCAGGGTGCTCCACAAGCAGGTGAGGTTGGCTTGGGTCCCGTGAGTTGTTGTGCGGAACCCCTTACATCGCTCCGTATGAACTCCTATATACGACAAGTTCTAGTGCCCAGAGGTGCCAGAGCCCATGTATGTAAAAATCTTTGTGGAGGCCCATGTCCAGCAGTGGACCTCTATCGGCTGATGATGATATATCCTATTAACTTATTATTAGCTTGTGATGCGATCCAACAGCGCGACAATTACATAATAATTGCGTTAAAACTGTCATAATCAACGCAGCATCACACCCACAGATTTGATTTCGATATGTTGTTAAATCTGTATAATTAATTAACTAGATGATTAACTTGATTTCGATAAATAACACCATTAAGCATACTAACGAATCATCGGAAAAGGTTAATAGCAGCTATGTTGTATTTTATTACTTGTTTAGAGGGTCCTCGAAATCAATTACTGCTATAAAGTGCAAGGTCCGAAAAGTCAAATGAAGTAACTTTAACTTAACTCAAAGGGGAGTGTGTGCATACCAGCACATGGTCGTCGTCATGCTTAAAGTTAAAACTTGAAATTATTGCACTAATTAAATTACAGCACATCGCCTTTCATACTTACTCTAAGGGACGGGACGCACGGGACGTTCACCTGATGGTAAGTGATACGCCTGCCTATAACAATGTGGCGCTAGTTAGGATGTTGTATACTGCACCACATTACTCTCATCAGCACCATATTGTGCTCGTCGCCTTGAGACCTAAGATGTAAGACCTAGGATGTAAAGTCTCGTTACCCCAGTAATTTCACTAGCCACCTTTAAACCGGTACACAGTAATGTTAGGTGCTATAGAGTATGACTTATGTTCAGCGGTGGATTACCACAACTACTCCATGACAATCATGATATAATACTTCCGTAAGCCCTGAACTAGGGCATATTCCTAAATAAATAAAAATTAAAAAAAATAAATTAAGTCTCTCCAGCTCATCCTGACAAGAGGCTAAGATCTATTCGGTACTGGCGTACCAGTGCTCATACCAGGTTTTCTATACGGTACGTCCTATCAGTTGAGGCGGCGCGTCAGGAGTTGGATCACCCACCACGTGCACCGCACTTACGTCACCGCCAACAATAAGGAAGTGTGTTCAATTGTCCACGCGTACGTCGGGCGATTCTGTTACAAAAAAAAAAGTGTTTTTTTCACTTAAAGTATAATAATTACCAAACCCTCATGAAAAAAAATAATTATACAGTTTCTGATCATTAAGTGATTGAAAAGCTTTTTATGAAGATATAACCTTCTTCAGTCTTCACGTCGCTTATACTTCAAACCCTGATGCCGGTCTTCAATCAGTATTTATTACCTCTTGCTTAATATGCTATGCTTCATAAGCACTAAGTCGAGCATAGAGATAGTACTCGGCGTTTCCCTGGTGAATAAGATTGCAAATGAAGAGATCCACCAGAGAAGGTCACCGACATAGCCTTCCTAATATGCAGATTGCAATGAGCTGGTCTGATCTGGTGAATAAGTGACTACTGTTGAAGTAGATGTATCTTGGAGTGGAGACAGCGTTTGGGCAAACGTTGCAAGGGACTCTGATCTGATGGAGCGATGAACAGCTCAAGATGGCGGTGACAGGTATAGCCGAAGTTAAGTGACGATTTTTCGAAGATACCAATGTCCAGTTATCGACAGCCAGGGGTTGAAGATGATGATGATGATGATAAACACTTGATCGGTGCCGTCATCGGAATTACAACGCTGATCACAAGTTGTCCAGTGGTTTAACTTTATCAAAAAACTTATGATTCATAGATGGTGCAGAATGTCCTCCTCATCTGCGGAATGTGCTCCACATTGAGTGATTTATGTTGTAATGAACGTCCCTGAAGCCACAGTTGCTGCTAGATCTGGTCACCAGTTTTTGACATTCCAGACCATCGACTGCTTGCTTAATTTGCATTTTTGTGATCATCACTAATGCCTTCAAAACTAAGTTAATACATATACTGACGTATTTTAAATTCTTTAAATATTGTAGAGGTGGATATGGACCAGTCGTTTCTCATCTCATTTTATTGCGGGCAGAGCCTATCACTTATTTTTAAGTGAGCTAAATAAATATGAATTTTCATGAATACATATTTGGTTCAAAATCGTGGCACTCCCTGGTGGTAGGTCTCTGCTGCCGGAGACCGTCTATGTGGGTATCAGCGCAGCATCTATTGCAGCAAACAGCAATTTGCAAACGTTACTGGTTTCCGGTTTGAAGGGCGTTGTAGCTTGTGAAATTATTAGGTTAATGAATCTCAACTTATGTCTTAGGCGACGAGGGTAATGTGCCGTATATGTCATCCTAACTATTGCCACGTTGTTATGGGGTGATATTCCTCATCTCCTCGCTTAATTGAATAAAAAGTGAATGAAGAGCTTTTCCTAGTTAAATGTACGAAAAATACTTAATATAATAGTACATAAAATAGGAAATGTTTAGAAGTGACATTAATATTATGACAAGATATTTTGGTAGTAGTATGTAAACTTTTCATTCCCACTGTTGGGACTCGGTGCCTTCTTTCATGAGAGCCAACCAAGCTGGTAAAGCAAATTAGTTTGTATTTTGATTTTATTTATGTTTATTAAATATATATAATTTAGTATATGATGTTGATATAAAAGAGATATAATAATAAAAACCAGGTCACTGTTCAGACATTCCTAGGTCTATAACCGCAGCCGGCGGTACGACGCTCAGAAGTACTAGATGTGGCCGGTGCGTGTGTCGCGATTGCGGCGTCCGCGTCGGTGTCGGGTTGCGCTCCGATCATTGTCTAGATTCGAAGCCGGGATCGTGTGACGCGACCTCTGCGCTGTGTTGATATCACGGCGTGATTACTCACACGGTCAGACGGTGACTGCATCCTATTAATATGAGGAGTTATCGCCCTGCCCCGACAGCATCATCATACAAATATAACACTAACCTGAAATTGGATTATCATTTGAACAGCATTTGGATGATGCAGGTACCGACGGTCGATAATTAAAATTAAAAAAAAACATAAGTTTTTTTTTTATGTATGATGAGGTTCTAGTGGCAATGGGCAGGACATATCACTCGAAAGATTGACAGCCAATGGGGCAGCAAGGTATTAGAATGGCGACCGTGTACCGGAAGACGTAGTGGAGATAGATCCCCTACCAGACGGTCCGACGATCTGATGAAGGTTGGGGCAGGAGGAGGATCGATGAGGACACCTTCGGGGAAAGCCTATGTCCAGAAGTGGACGTCTGTCGGCTGATAGATGATGATGATAAAGTTTGCGCCGCTTGTTTCTTTGACAATCATAGCAGCTCCATCGAACTAAGGGCTCGTGGATCTGGTACTCGCGAGCTAAATAAAAATTCGTACAGTAGTTGTTTAGTTTAAAATACCATAGATCTATCAACAATTTTTTTTATGCATGTATCTTTGTATTCAACGAAGCAACAAGACTAACGGGACAATCACCTGATATTAAGTGATACGCCTGTTCATAAGAACGTGGCGCTAATTAGGATGTTATACACAGCGCGACATTGCGCTCGTCGCGTTGAGACATAAGCTGTCGAGTCTCGTTACCATAGTAATTACACTAGCTACTTCAACTCCCTTCAAACCGGAACACAGTAACTTTAACACACTACTATTTGTCGGCTGCAATATGCGCTGCGGTGATACTCATCTAACCGGTCCCGTCAACAGAGACCTGCCGCCAAGAAATATTAACTTAAGCTAATATTACATCAATTTTATTGCTTAAGTTATAACAGCTTAAGTTGTGAACGGTTCCGCCCGACGTCTTTTACGGAGCCCAAATCAACTTCGCCTGCACGTGGTGCATCCAGCTAAACAACAGACGAGGCTCTGACCATCCATCAACTGGCACTGGGCCGTCGCGTTGGGACTAAGGCCCCATTCACACTCAATGAGGATCTTTGAGGGAGGCATACGCTCAGCAGTGTGCGTCATCAGGCTGATCAGAAGAAGAAGATAAAACTATTATTATATGATATATACTATTAATCTGACTTATCCAAATTTATGCCAGTAATAATTGGTACTAATTTTTCACATTTACTAAGTACGTACTTTAAGTATATACTTACCCTTATGGTTAGCTTTATATATTTTATACACTTGTACTATATATATATATATATATACTCAGTAATCAGAGATTTATCTACTCATAACGAGATCTCCGAAACTGCTAGATAAACACTCCAAATATAGTTGAGATTTTACTACTGCTGTTTGGAGGTTAGCAGAGACTGGATTATATAAAGTACCTTTCTCAATGGGAGTTGCGGGGGTGTATATAACAATGGCGCGGGGTAACGGCGAGTATTTCATATCTATATATTACGGCCAGCCAAACGTACGGGGAACAGCCGGTGTACAAATAAATACGTAGTGTAATGTAATAAAAATTATGAATTCATTGTAAGTGCATCGGCGCTGTTCCCGCCGCACACAATCGGTCGTACAAACACACAAGTGTCAAGGGTGCGATCTCCGGCGCCGGCGGCGTCCATTCACTAACTCCATTCATAACGCCATTACACAACGCGCCGATGTAAATGCGACCTTAACGCCACAACACAGGGCTCATATTGGTGCGATAACTGTTATACGAGGCGTTCGGGTTTTTTACTGTGGCTGCGTGTACAGTTTAGAATAAGGCTGCCTACATACAGGATATTTTTATTGAATTAATGTATTTGTTTTTTTTTTTAATCCTGGATCATAATTCTGGAGCTCTTCCATGAATGAATAACGTCAGCACCATTAAGATGTTAGTTGATGGTAGCTATCTTATGAACTAAGTAACATCACAAGTTCTTCATCATGATCAGCCGATAGATGTCCATTGCTGGACATAGTTAAAGTATTCAATTCGGGAACAAAGAAGTTTTTTTAATGCACACCATGTCACAATCTTGGATGAGTCGTCCTCCAAATAAACACTAGCTTTATATGTTGATAGCCGATAGATTAGTAAGATAAGGGTGATTATTAGTCAAACAAAAAAGCTTTCACTCCGGACGCAGTTATATATATTATGCTTATAAAATGGTGCTTACTGGTGGTAGGTTTCAGTTCCCGGAGACCGTTAAGTTAGGTACCAACGCAGCGGAAACATTACCGTGTTCGGGCTTTGTAGCTAGTGTAATTTCCGGAGTAATGGGACTCAACATATTGTTTCATGGCGATGAGCATAAAGCGGTGCGGTGTATAACATCCTAACTAGCGCCGTTTCCCTTACCATCAGGTGAACGTCCTACATATCTTGTCGATTAATAGGATAAAAAAATTTTGTTCATTGTTAGCATGGTTGTACGCTTTCGTATTATTATTTTATTAACTTGCTTATTATATATCTGGTGTGTTGGCAGCTTTATATACACCGTTTATACAAAGCGGTCAATTATTGTGTCACTCGGCTCGTTTCGCGGCGGCGATCAAAGTGCGCGCGTCCGAACAACCGCTTACCTGCCCCCGGCACGTCTGCTCATCGACGGGCCCTACAGAACCCACCTTCAGACCTATTGCCTTAAAGTAACCCGATATTAAGCACTAAGATTAAAAACAGCACTCTCTACATTTTTACTTATCCAGAGCCTGAACTCAATTTCACAGTGGCGCGACAATGAAGCCGCGGAGACCCAGCTATAAAATACGAGAGTGGTACTAACACAGATGATATTTAAGAAGCTGTTGAAACAAACTATTTTATAATACTTTGGTTTTCAAGTATGATCATCAGGATAATGCGATGGTGGTTTGACTGTATACCAGTCGAAGGTCATACAGCTTCGCTAGAAATATCTGAGCCTCCACCATTTGAGTGGCGTATGAATAAGCATTGCTTTATAATTAGCAGTTGTTTTGTTGTCGGGGGAAATCTTCTTTAAAGATACCCTTGGGGGGGGGGGGGAGTGAGTAGAAGACAAGGTTATATAGTTACATTTGTGCGTACTAAGACAACCTTGGCAGTTATCCTCAGTGGGTTGCGGGAAGCCTCTAGAAATACATCGGTGCTTCTCTTCACTGTGCCTTTGGGAGGGTTACAACACAAGACCATCCCTACTTGTCATCAACCCTGGGTTCGCTTTGTGAACCTTCGTTCGTGGTCTTCTACAATAGCTCAGCATGGCTCCCTTTAGTCCTATTCTCAATCGGACTACAGGGCAGTTATAAAGTAGATCAGGGCAGTAAGTGTTGTTGTAAGTACGAATCCAAGTACATCATTAAAATAACATACTTCCGCTAAACGTAATGGCTAAATTAACGTAGGCAGTAACCGGGGGAGCGTCCGCTTCCCCTCTTCTGATTACTGCGACACAGCAAGAATTCCGTGCAGTGTAAATAATTGCTTTAATGTTATCTTAATAGCGCATTAAGAAGTCAAGTGGTACCGTTTCGGGACCTCGTCAGCTGAGAGTATTAAACTTATTCGAATCACGCGCAATAAGTTATATAACTTAAAAAAAATCGCTGTGTGGCATTACTGTGGTAATGAAGTTACTGGTCTTCTATCGTCTACAGATCTTCAGTCCCGTACTAGTGAGAATAGGACTAAGGTAAGCCCTGCCTGTCGTAGAAGGCGATTTAAAGGGTCTAGGAGTTTCGCAGGTCCTTATCCCTCAACAACCGCATGACTCATTGATGGTGCCTAGGAGGGTTAGGCTCCTCCTCAGAGACGTGTAACACCAAGTGTAGAGTAGCAACGGTGCGTACTATAAAGAGACCCCGGAGCTTTTCTGAAAGCACTGATGCTGATTACCGAGGGGGTTTTAGTGAGTAGGAATCTCATATGACTTCCCCCCAGAAGCGAGGTATCTTTCGAAGATTTGGCCTTGAAACAAAAAAAAAAGAAAAAACGTCTATCGTCTAAGAAATACCAGCTACAGCTCCTATCCTACCAACCAGACGTTATTATGGGCAGGCGGATCACGATCAGTTGAACATCCGGCGCGTCGCGGCGCTTCGTAGAATAAAAAAAGCCTTCGACTGCTAAAACATAAGCCTTTGTGAATATCTGCTCACCGATTGGTTTCCAGAATCCATCACCAGATCGTCGAACATATATATATTTACTGTACTGGTTGTAGGGCTCTGTTCCCGGAGACTGTCTATGTAGGTACCACTGCAGCTACTATTGCATTCGCCAAACAGTAGGGAGCAAATATTACCGTGATCCGGTTTGAAGGTCGTTGTATCTAGCGATATTACTGGGGTAGTCATTTGGACCTATAATATCTCTCGCCTCTCTGGGTTTTCTGGCGGAAAATAAATAAATATGTGTAACAGAAATTATTAATTACACACAGATTTTATTTATCATCATCAGCGGATAGACGCCCACTGTTGGGCATAGGCTTCCACCAAAGATTCCCACATCGATCAATGAAATCGAAATGGCCCAAACCCCTCTTATGATTTTATATATAAATATATATTTGGTTGGTGCAGTGTATATCATTATAAGCACCACGTTATGAGCAGGCGTATCAATTACCATCAGGTGAACGTGCAGCTTGTTTCGTCGTTTAATCGAATATTTTTTTTAATTCGTTTCCCTGGGTAACGGTGTCACGTGCTCCTAACATTGGCCTTGCCGCGATGATACAATATTTCGCGCAATTTCCGATAACCCGTCCGCGGTTCTGTAGGCCGGCGCTGATAACGAAGCGCCACACTGTGTACACGTCATTACACAAATATCAAATTAACTAGTAAGAAGTAAATAGTATTTACTTATTACTAGTTAAACCTGCAAAACCCGCAGCTACTGTTCTGCTGGTTAAGTTTCTCAGTTTCTCACGTCTCGAGGCTGACGAGCATATGATATACTATTATCATCATCAGCCGATAGACATCCACTGCTGGACATAAGCCTCGTCCAAAGATCACATAGATCGATCTTGCGCTGCAGTCGTAATGATTTCCGGTACTGCCGGAAACTAGGTGCCGTTGTTATTTTGGGGTTTCTGTGAGGAGATTTGGGCCATATTCCGCCACACTGGGTCAATGCGAGCCGGTGGGAGCGAGAACCTCGTTTATTGATTAGCAGGGCGCACCACGAGTAGATGACGTTGGCTTGAGTCCAGTGAGTTGTTGTGCGGAACCCCTTAAACAATCGCCGTAAATGAACCTCTACAGCTTCCAGAGCCCAGCGGTTACCAGAGGCCATGCTGACTGTATGCGAAGATCTTTGAGGGAGGCCTATGTCCAGCTGTGAACGTCTATCGGCTGATGCCGATATATCTTATTAACCTAAGAGTCTCCCTTTACACCGCTGACTTGATACAGCATATATCATACAAACTAACACCAGATAAGAGCAGACGGAACACTTACCATCAGTTCCACATCCCGCTCGTGTCGCCGAATAAAATAAAAGGCATTAAATCGCTTTTGTAAGAAAATTATTAAGTTGTATACTTAGTCTTGGTAATATATACAACACATCGAAGTAATGAATCTAACGTTTTAGCATCGAGTTATTTGGTCATCGCACTTTTCGTATACAGTAATCAGCGCAAGTTTGTGACATAGTTCTCTCAGTACTTATTTCCTAACTTATTGTGTGAGTGTTAAGGTATATTTTAGCGTGCAGGTTGTACGCGGCGCGTTCAACGCGAGCGCCGCATATCCGCCTCCCGGCCTAGGCTAAAAGCGATTCAGTGTTAAATCGAGTACGAACTTTGCCTAACATTGTTGCTAACTTAGTTGCCATGTGTAACGTGATAAGGAGACCTCTGCTCACACGACATTAACAGTGTGCGATCCATCCTTAGACAGTTTATTATAGCGATAGGGATACTTCTATTTCTATTAATAAAACACTTTACTGGTGGTAGGTCTCTGTTGAAAGCGTCCTTGGTTTCGTGGGCTTTAAGGGTGGGAGCTCTGAGATCTCAATAAGCGAGCCTTAGGGGGATGGCAAATGCATGGTGATCTTGTATTTGACGCAGCACATCGTGGGTGCTGAGGGCTTTGCCCTTCCGTGGGATGTTTTAGCCAGAATGCAGGAGGGCACCGGTGCGTCCCGTAGGAGATCCCGGAGACACTCTTAATGCACTGACAGAGACCACAGAGGGAGTTTTAGTGGGTTCTACCCCCATTTTACTTTGTATTCTCCACAGCAGCAAGGTATCTTTTAAGAAAATTTCCCCCGCCGAAAAAAAAATCTCTGTTGTCTGAGATCGTCTAAGTAGATACCACCGCAGCATCTATTTCTGTTCCCAAACAGTACTCTGCAAATATTGTTGTTATCCGGTTTGAAGAATGCTGTAGCTAGTGAAAAATATCTGTGGGTCGAATTGGTTTTCTCAATCGGATCGCTAAACTTCAGTTTGAAGAAGGCATCTAATGATGATGAAGCTAGTGTAATACTCAACATCTTATGCCTCAAGCGAGCGAGTGCAATACGGTGCAGTATATATAATCTTAACAACCCCTTCGTTGTTATGGGGGTGTATCACTATACCAACAGGTGAACGTCGCTGTCTCGTCGCTTAATTGAATAATAAAAAAAAATATGACATATGTATACTAATATTAAAAATGAAGAAACATTTTTTTGTTTATATTTAATCATATCCGTTTTCCGCCCTCTGGTGCTGGCTGTAACACCCTCGCAACTCGCTTAAGGGAAGGGATTTAGTAAATTACATTCTTAGCTGACATCTAAATGGCAGAAGCAATATATCTACCAAATTTTGAGTGTTTATATCTATTTTCGGAGATCTCTTGATGAGTCAATGATTTTTTAATATCTTATATATATATATATATATCAATCGGTCTCGCGTTGCTCGCATCCAGTAGGTTCCAGCAATTCTCATGAGATCTTCGGGGAAGGCCTATGTCCAGCAGTGATCGTCTATCGGCTGATGATGATATATATGTATTTATATATCTCAATTAATATAATCTAATAAACTTTGATATTATTAAATACTCCCAGTTCATTACATAGTTTTCTTCATATCTTGATACCGAACGTAAGTTTTGTAGTAATACCAAAATCTATAATATGTTATAACTTCTTTTCATAATAATAATATATACAGACGTAAATGTTCTGGGTTTTCCCAGCACATACATGTATTTAACCTAAAGACGCGTGCCGGTTTTTTTTTTCTTATGTAACAACATACAACGTCGAAGGTCATTTTCATATTTATTTGAAACATAATGGGGTTACTTAGACACAATACTCCTAAATTATAGAGTATAAATAAATATATATATATATATCTCATTCTACGTTGTAAAAGATGCGCTGGAGAGGAACCGGTGGAAGCAGATCGTCCGCACCAGACAGCAACCCTAGCACCACGATCCTCAGACATGAGGGGATGACCTTAGAGAGAGATATTTTTCTCTTTCTTTTCATTTTAGTATATATATCAAGAATACTTATGTAATTGTTTAAAGTTGGAAAATGCTGTTAAATATTTTACTAATATAGCAACTTATATCTCATATTGACATCATCATCATCAGCCGTTTCATCATCATCGCCATCAGTCATCGTGTCTATTGCTAGACGTAGGCCTCCCTCAACGAGTCTCACACGATCGGATAGAGAATCATATAGGGGGATTTAGGCCATTTCCCCCTACGCTGGTCTAATGCGGGTTGGTGGGAGCCAGAGGGTGCACCACGAGCAGGTGAGGTTGGCTTGGACCACGTGAGTACTTAGAGTATACTTAAAAGTCAATTATAAACGAAGTAAAGATATTGATTTATACTTTTAAAGAATACTTAGAATTACAGCATTCTTCAGATTATTCAAAGAGCTGATGGTGGAATTTCTCATAAATATTTCTAGAAACGCAAAAATAAATGTATAAGAATCAGACGGCATATCTTCGGATGGGTCTGCGGACGGGTGCCCCGCCGTGCGTTGCTATGCGGAGTATTTGCGCGTCACTTTTGGCGGTTTGTCTGCCCTTGACTCGGCTTCTCGAAGACAATGAAACCGATTGCGCAGTTTTTATGTTTCCGCCCGCGCTCGTGAGGGGTTTACAAGTGCCTCCAAGGGTTCACGATATACCGGGGACGCCCTTGGCGTTGCTATATTAATACAACGATCGCAGTACAGATTGAACGGAACCAATGAATGATGATACGTTACAACATAAACCTTTATATACCGCAACTAATAGAGCGGAAGTCTCTGATTATCACGAGCTCAGTGTCTATTTAACTGGTGGTAGGAATTTGATCCACCTCTTTGCTGTACTTATCAAGGATGGTGACTTTGCTGGTGGTAGATCTCTGTTACTGGAGACCGTTTAAGTAGGGACCACCGCAACTCCTTATTCTGCCGCCAAACAGTATTGTGCAAACATTACTGTCTACAGGTTTAAAGGGCGCTGTAGGTAGTGAAATAGTCAAATTACTAGGGTAATGGGACTCAACAGGCGTGTCACTTGGGAACAGGTGAATGTCCTAGTCGTTTCGTCACTTAATTGAATAAAAAAAAGACTAATGTTAAAAAAGTATGGTGGGATTGTACCACGTGATTCCACCGCAAACTTTACTATTGATAGGTCTTTGTTGCCGGATGTTATCTGGGTTTCCCATTTCTGCCGACAAACAGTAGTATGCAAACACCCCTTATGAGCATGCTCTTCGAGTGGAAGAGCATGTTATAAGGTTTTGCTGGGATCGAATCCCAGTCTCCACAAATCATGTAGCGCGCTACAAACATCATACAATCGTCGATTATTTTTTTTTTCGAAAAGCATCAAACATCGAAATAGACCAGCCGAGGTAAGCAGACAATAAACGAGATTTATTTGTATAAGTGATATAAAAAATTTGCCTTTGATATCGCCAGTTAATTCGTCGGCCACCTGCTCAAGATCGAACCCGAGACGTCGCGGGCCGTGAGGTTATTTGTAATAGTGTTTTATTATGTCTACATCCAATGCCACGCGACTGACCTTATTGTTAATGGGGAGATTCTAATTCACCCGCCACATCTTTCCGAGTATAATCTATATATATATTATATATTTAACAGTCAATTTACGTCTCCACTGCTGGGGCTTAATGCGGATTGGTGACTTCACACACACCTTAAAATAAATTCTAATTCCTGTGCAGGTTTCCTCGCGATGTTCTCCTTCACCGTTTGCATTTCGCTGTTGTTACTAAAGTTCACAAACGCAGATGCGAAATAAGTAATATTCTACTAAATTATTTTGAATTTTGGTCGTTACAAATTGAAGGACACAGACTGAGGACAGAAACGAAATGAAGCGGCAGTTCTGCGGTAATGCAAGGATACACAGTACCTTATGTAGTCCTTACTGCAGGCTCGTACCAAAGCGCGATGAGAAACACCAGCAATGTCACTTAGTTACGTATAAAATAGTACAGAGAGAGGCAGCGATCTCGCTCGCACGCGTCGGCAGCTAACGTGCGGGAGAGGGATGGGGCGGGATTTCTAAACCTAATTAAATGTTGCTATCTGCAGAAACCAAAACTGACAATTCTAAACCAGCGCAACCATTCCTCCAGTCTTGAAGTGACGCGTTTAAAGTTATATTATTTATCAAAGGATTGACAATTTAAATAAGTACATTAAGTTTATCTACCATTACGCTATGTATCTATACGTAGTATATATTTCCTATAAGAATTAAGAATTTATACTATATTTATCAATACGACTAACCTAAATAAAATGAAAAATCTAAATGAGCTACTGGTTAGGTAGTTGGCAGAGTTGCACCGCAGGACGCAAATACGATCCAATCGCAGTCTTATCCCGTACAATGCGTGTAACTCCCGTAGAGTCAGGTAACACTTCTTCCACGACACCCAAAGGCTAGTGTAGAGGGGGCGAATTATCGTTAATCAGACTCACCACCGAGCCGACAACGACTGGTTCCATTTGCGGCATGATTGCAACATATGAAGGTATTCCGGCTCCAGCGCTTCCTAAAGGATTGAATTAATTTTTCTAATAAATTGTATCTAGGTAGAGTAGTTAAATTTTCATCGATTTCTTCCGCAGGCAGGCATTTCAAAGGCGAGAGGCTCAAAAAATGCACAGGAGTTAAAGCAAGCGGTTCTGAGGAATCACTAGAGTATTTTACATAAAAGTCGTGTATTCATTACCGATTTGATTTGAGCGAGAACAGCTCCTGAAATGAAAGAATTGCATCACCTATAACGCGATGTAGATGACACTTTAAGCTTTAGATATTAGCCTTCCAATTCCCACCAAAATGGCTAGCTGTCGGGACATTTAGGGACCAATCAATGCGATTTTCAGCTAAGACACGACAAAAATCAGTATTATGGTGCTTTAAACAAAGAAATTCGTGAAGTTCTGAAAGCTTGCATTTAGCACCTGTATAATTCGTTCCATTGTCTGAATAAATTCTACCCAATCAGCCCCCTTTAGATAGGAACCGTTTGAAGGCTATAGGATGGATATAGCAAGCTGTGCTTAAAAGAGCAACAAGTTCTATATATACTCCGCGTGTAGTCATCCAAACAAATAAACACATGTAAAGCCTTGGGAGAACGAATGCCTCGCCCACGTGTTATGGTAACCTTGAAAGGGCCGGCATAATCCGTACCCGTGTGAACGAAGGGTTTAGCGAATTGAAAGACACGCTAAGAACGATGATCTGCCATTTCAGGGAAATTTGGCTTGGGAGAAAGTCGACAGCAAGGCATACATTTGTTGATCCTCTTCCTAATTAAATTACGAGCAGGAAGTATCCAACACTTCTGACGTAAGAGCGATATCAGCGGGTCAGGACCTGCGTGACAATTTAATTTATGATGATACATGAATCGACAAGTAAATTCGAGATCGGACCTTTGCTTGGGAGCAAAATGGGGTATTTCTCGTCGTAGTTCAAGTCAGAATTTCTTAAACGTCCTTCCACTCCATCTTTAAGAAAATGTTTTAAGTGTCGAAATGCAGGGCTACAAACTTGACCTTCCTCGAGCTTCGCGATCTCAGTGTGAAGATAAAACCGTTGAAGTTGACGAAGAATTAATAACTCAGCGTACTCAAAATCCGATTCTGAGATGCTATATCTGTGAGGTAACAATTTTACAAATCGAGAAACGGAAACTATACTGCGCAATAGTTTAGACCAAGACGAGATACGATCTCCTAGTGATATTATAGGAGATTTTTCATTTAAAGTAGCGGCGAGAAACGTCTGTTTCTTTTCTTCCGGCGCCTCGGGCTCTACAGACGGATTAAAATGAACAGCAGGCCACTGAGCGACATCTAAATGTGCCGAAGAGGGACCATTAAACCACAGCGGGTGATTAATTATTTGGGAAGCAGTGATGCCACGCGACAATCAGCTGGATTGTCTTTACCAGACACGTGATATAGATTTTGTGGTGATAAATAACTTTGTATCTTCGTCACTCTGTTAGGTACAAAGGTGCTCCACCGATGGGGCGATGAATGTGTCTAACAAAGTGCGACTATTGAGTCCGAAAACACGAATATTTTGTGAAATATAATGCGAGTTGTTGAGGAGAAAAACGACATAGAATGCGGTGAAAACACCTGTCTGATTCTCTGACTCCAATAGTCGGACACATCTGACGAATGTTAGCGGAAAGGGTGATCGGAAACATATGAAAATTAATAATAATATTAACTAAATTTCCTTGGAAATTTTATCCACGACATAACAGATCATTGAGCGAAACACTAGTGGTAGTTTTATAACTACCGTCTAGTACGACTCTTAATTGGTTGTGACCTTATCATCTCTGATTACACCGTGATGCGGAATATAATAAGAAATATCTGAACTGTCACAATCTACTGTTGAGAGATAATTCTTCTTTAAATATTCGAGAATGATGACGTATGTTAATTTTAATTGCGGAGAAACTTGCAGTTTTCTTTCTAAGCAGTAAAATCGACTTTCACTTGACGCGAATTACCGAGAGTGTTAACATCACCTTTAAAAGGCAAAGCCACCATGTATCGTCCGTCACTATTTCGTACGGTAGTACTGGTGTCAAACTCCTCACACATTTTGTCCTCCGGGCTGAGTACAGACGGCACGTCTACCTCTTCTAATTCCTAAAACTTCCGAATTGCGGAGTCTACCGGGTCTCCGGTACAGCAATATGAAACTCTCTTGTTGCTAGCTACACGAATAGGAACGTCACCAACAATAACATAACCGAGGACACTCAGTAACGCGAGCGGCGAGGCATGCGAGGGCCGTCCTTGAACCTTGTTCGACCAGAGCATATGCGGGAAAATCGAAGCTCCAATTAACAGTTGAACTGGGCCTGATGTAAAGTAAGTATCGTCTACCAACGCTAAGTTTTCGAAATTTGATAAAAGAGAAGCATCTACTGTGGTAGTCGGAAAACCTTCAATAATTTTATCTACTACTAACGACACCGTAATATAATTTACGTTACGATCGAAATGCGAATAAAACTTTATTTCTATAGAACCTTGAATTGTTTTTCTAGAACCTCCTATTCCGTTTACTATGGAACATAGCAGGTCTATTATTTATGTTTACACCCAAACGTTGACAACAATCATGAGTGACTAAATTGCTCTAAGAGGCGCTGTCGAACAACGCGTCTACACAATGCTCCTTACCACGAGAACCAATAATAACTATACGTGCGGTCGCAATTAGTACTGTTGTAGGGCCGCGCAACATGCGGTTATAACGTTTCGATAACGAGCACAGCGGTACGTCATCCGTGCGGATGCAGCGAGCGGGGGCAATGATCATATGAGGCTACGGAGGGCGCGGAGGGCCGTGCGACGGCCGGTGCTCGCGTACCTGATGACTGCGTGCATCTCGCGTCCGAATGCACTTTAGTCGCAGCGAGTTCATTTCCCAAGCATAATAAAGTGTAATGTTTAGAATCACATTTTTTACATAAAAAGGATGATCCACACGCGAAAACAACCGCTACTTAAACAATTAATACACAAATTGTTCGATTTGAAGAATTTAAACCGTTGACTAGGTTAATAACTATTAAAAACCCTACATCTATAAATGTGATCATGTTTATCACGACACAGACTATATATATATCTTTGAGACAGAACTAGATGTATAAGCATGTGTAGATGACAACTTGGAGTCGAACTGTATTTTGTTGGCAGCCTTGGGGACTGATGACGTGCGATCCAATATTTTTTTTGTGGTCACGAATAAAAGACACTAGATCTACAAATGATCCCCCGTTTGCGACAGTAACCTTTTGGCAGCTCGTTTCACACAGCCTAAGCGATCTTCAAACTCCATAAGGGGTTGATAATTAACTAAACAATCGGAATAAGCTTTTAACTCCAGCACACCTTCAAAATCCTCACGCAATGAATCTATTGTTTCAGTCTCACAAAGAAGCGTCAGCGTTGAATGATTTTGAAACCATATCTTTAACGTGGATAGAAATGCTTTGCATGCGGGAGAATATTCTATCTCTGTTAGCATATAACATCTTTAAATTAGCATCTGAAGGTGTCGTTTAATATAAACGTTAATAAATATTTCAGAGTAAGACACTAAAGATATTCGAAGCGGCGAGAAAGGTAATCTCTCTTCTCTCTCTCTCTCTCGTAATAATGAAACTACTATTTGCGATAAACCAATACAAAAATGAGAAAACCAGCACGCGAGTATTCTATCTACCTAAGTTGATAATAAAACGACGATAAGATTGTAAATAAGTGAATTGAAAAGAAATGATGCGAACGAAAACGATATTTAAGACGACTACTTGGTGCGCGGTTATAAAGATATAAAGTTGGCGCCGATTTAACACTATATCCGGTTCGTTTGGACGGAAAATGCAGACGCGAAATAAGCAATTCTACGAAATATTTTGAGCTTTTTGAAATTTGGTCGTTGCAAATTGAAGGACACGGACTGCGGACAGAAACGAGATGAAGCGGCAGATCTGCGGTAATGGAAGGATGCACAGTACCTCATGTAGTCCTTACTGCAGGCTCGTATTGACGGGCGATGAGAAACACCAGCAATGTCACTTAGTTACGTATAAAATAGTGTAGAGAGAGGCAGCGCGCGGTAGGTCAGCCATTGCATTACTTATAGAGTAGATGTCGGCACGCGATCTCGCTCGCACGCGTCGGCGGCTAACGTGCGGGAGAGGGGTGGGGTGGGATTTCCAAACCTAATTAAATGTTGCTATCTGCAAAAACCAAAACTACCAATTCTAAACCAGCGGAACCAAGAAATGTACATAACTTAAATATTGGTCATCGGTACTTACTGAGATTCGAACCCCCAAACTTCGGAATGAAGGCCTCACGCTCTATTAGACCAGCGAGCTATATATATGTGTGTAATGAAGATGGGTTCTTTGTTCGCCAATCACGTGAAAACTAGTGAATGTATCGACATGAGAACATGACCATTCGACGCGGGACTTATTTTTTGAATTTCATAGATCCTTCATCGTTTTACTTCTAATTAAATTTCATGAACAATTCTATTCCGTGTTATTCATGCGGTTGCTATAGTGACGGTTGCTATAGAAAGTCACACAGACGTTGGACATGAACCTTCCTTCCTACTTATGTTACTAGTTTAATGCGCCTTACCATCACAACTCACGTCATCACATAAAATCAGGTGGGATCGTGATCAAGCGCTGACATTGTGATGTAGGTTATGAGATGCTACATTTTGCCCCAGTAATTTGATCAGGGAGTAGGATATACATCTCTATTTTTTTATATAATTAAGCGACGAAACGAGTAGGACCCTCACTTGATGGTAAGTTATACGCCTGCTCATAACAATGTGGCGCTTAGGATGATATATACAGCATCGTGACATAATATGTTGACTCTCGTTACCCCAGTAATTACACTAGCTACAGCGCTCTTCAAACCGAAATACTGTAATGTTTTCACATTACCTGGTGGTACTTACCTAGACGGTCTCTGACAATTAAAACCATCCTTACTATCATCTATCCTCCACACCACTATCACACTTGACGAACTCTTGAAGAAGTATTTTCATAAGAAATGAATACCTGAGAATGGATGGGAATAATAAAAGAAGTGGAAGATACGAGTGGTTTAAAAGAACAGAATGGAAGGAGAGAATAAAGAAGGAAAACTGGATATAGTAAATAAATGATAAAGGAACAAAGCCCATGCCTAAAAATGCTTAGAGAATGCTAAAAAAAATAAAAAAAATACGAATGGCGACACCTCGGCCATTATATTACTTCGGTATTAGACGCCGTTACTAGATAACTTAAAGTTTGTTATATGCACAGGTGCTTTCTTATAGTTAAGCTATTAGCATATTCTAATACGATCATTATGGTAATATAGACTTAATGTTAATGTTTATAAGGTTTATAATTGATATCAAACCCTATCCTTCTTCAGCCCAGCAACTAATCCAATCCGACTATAAATTGAAACCCATACATTATGCGAACGACAATAATTATTTTGAACTGTTACCATGGGGACAGGTCCCTTGTATTTTTAATTATATCGCCTAAAACTAATATTAGCCTTTGCGTCACTCATATTTACGGTGCAAATTAGTTCAATCCGTCCGACAAAGAAATTGTATTAGTATAGCGTCAGGTGTATACTAAATGTTGATAGCATATATTAAAAATGTGATTATATATAAACTATGATTATATTGAAATAATTTGAATTAATACATTGTTGGAATATTCTCCAGTTGGACAAATAATAGAATAATATCTCGAAATAATTGAATACCAACGATCCTCGCTTTTCAGCAGCTAATGCCCGAATGACGAGACCGACTGCTTGCACAGCATATATGGATATATGTGCTCAAACACTAGCTGTTCCTCGCCCGCCTTGCTGGACGTAAAATATTTTTTTTTATACCAAACGTTACTATAGCAACCGCATAAATAATACCAAATGTAATGGAAGGATGTATGAAATTCCCAAACTAAATATCCTATATCCATCTACAAATCATTGCGCGTCGAATGGTCATGTGCTCATATCGACACGTTCACTAGTTTTCACGTGATTGACGAATAGAGGAAACCCATTATGAATATATATGTCGGATGAAATGAGATATAACAAGAAAAAGATAAAAGAACGTCACAAGACTGTCAAAAGGATGTAAAATTGGAAGAATAAGGATTTGATAGGAGGCGGATGTTATAAGGAATTAAAAAGGTGTTTTAGGCGGAATAAAGTGTTTTATTAGTGTCTCAAATCCCATATATATGAAAATAAACAGATTGGCATATATTATAGATAAAGCTTTTATTGTAACCATGCAGTACACGCACATGCATACACGTTAACAGTCGATGATTTTTTTTTACTAAGCAAAGTTTAAGTGCAGGATATACACACAACAGGATATCTTCTGAAGAATATAAGTTTTATAAAAAAGCATACATATACACTTGCTATGTCGTTTGTGTTTGAAGAGGAAATGTGTAGGTTACAGATTTGATTCCTCGTCGTCAACTCTTACTTAACACTTAATAAACTATAAAGTTAATTGTTATTTACTTCAATATACTAAGCTGTTAACATTCAATGAAGCTCGACCAATCGATGCCGTGAGAGTTTTTTGGTGTAAGAGGTATTTTAAAGTAGAGTTAACTGCATTTTTATTGAGTATTCAATAATTAAGCAGTTAGAACAGGAACGGGGTATGCATACCTTTCGTACCTTTACACCTTCTCCGAAAACGACGCGCCGGCATTCGCAGCCTTTGTACATCTCACACACACATATATCATTTACAGTATATGTTTATTGTTTCAATGTGTGTGTGTGTGTGTGTGTGTATGTACGCCGATGGGTGACAATTAAGCGCCACAAAGTTAAGTTTCCCACGCGCCGGCGACGCATGCACGTCGCGTATACGATAAATCGAAAGTATAGACAGCAGGTTAATTTACGAACTTAATTTAAAAACGTTACTATTTAAAAAAATATTAACGCACGCCCAATAGTAATATGCTGCTACTACCCATGCAAATTAATAATATCCCGGTTTTATATTATAATAAGATACAGCATTGGTTGGATACAAAGTGACCCGTATCGAGTTTATCTATAGCATACATTTCACGAGCAAGACGTTCATCTGATCAAGACGTGGCGCTTGTTAGGATACACACAGTACGACATTAAGCTAGATAAGATATAAACTGTGAAATCTCCTTACTAGTTAGTACTTTCAAAAGGAATACAGTAATATTTGCACACTACCGTTCAGCGGCAGAAATAGGAGCTACTGTAGACGGTCTTCGGCGACATAGATCGTGTGAGTTGGAATTGGATGCCTCCTCCTGACTCCACCATACCATTTTACCACTAATTAAGTTTATCACCCTTATTCTATAAACCCCCTAATGTTCAAAAACAAAATTTATTTCTTTCTTCTTGATAAGGACAGCTTGCTGGCATAGGTCTTCCCGTTCGAATACGGCGTAGGAGTCTTCAAGGGTAAATAGGCTGTGTGTATAGAGTAGTGAGTTTAATCACCGCAGCTCATCATTTAACATCAGATAGGATGGATCCTATGTATCAAAAAATTTAGACTCACCCATCACATGCCAGTAATTTTCAAGTACAACTCCTGGCCTGTCCTATTATATGCGATCATCTTCATCCGGGATCGATGGCGTGTTTGCACGCTATAGTGATGATGGTGATTTGGTACGGCACTGACGGTGTTTGGTACGGTGAGCCATAACAGTTTTAGTATTTCAACGCGTGCGGTATTAGTATGCGTAACTCAATTTTTATAATTGTTAAAAAAAATTTATTACTTACAATATAGTTCTTAACCGGATGTAGGAAAATTTACTTTTAACCGCCTAAATCCTAACATTAAGAAGTATTTTGGATAAACTACTGTACTGTTTTATTCGTAGAGATGGTATCACATCAGATATATGATAAAGAGCATATAAATAACCTAGTAACAATATATTCATACTCCAGACAGCCAGGTTGATGGTCGATAGTTGCCAGAAACCATTTAGGTAGGTATCATCGCAGTTCCTATATCTAAAAGCAAACAGTAGTGTCCAAATATTGCTGAGCTGCAGTATGATTGTACCTAGTGAAAATAATAGAGCAAGCAAGGACAATGTGGCGCAGTGTTTATCATCTTAACTAATGCAAGATTGTTATAACATGCATTAATTACCATCAGCTGATCGTAGTCATGTTGATGCGACTTTAAAAAAACATACCTTCTATTACCAATAAATGTTTTTTCATATAATGAAAACGTTACTAGTGAGGTTAGTAGTAAGAGATCCGTAACATACTTTTAAATAAAGGGGAGGAACCTATTTATAAATCTATATACTGAACCCTAACTACACATAGTTTCATTTGACAATGATGATGAAGATCTTGAACTGTGCTCGTTCAAAATAAGCACACAACTGGATAACAGCAATGTTGACAATAAGTAGGTATGTTGAAATAAACCCTGCCACCATCCAAAAAGACAATTAAACTCTGCAGTATAAAATAAGTAAGTCGTGCAATAAATTTGTGGAGTTATTTGCTGACGCTACATACCGATACTATAATCATTCATTACTGCGTTCGCATTGCGATGCATTTCGTTCGCCGACACTTTATGAACTAATCGCTGTGTTATCGTTCGGCTCGTTTAGATACGTAATTGATAGTTTACATATGGATAATTTAAAAATAACGAAATATCTCTTTTTTTTTACAAAGGAAATAGGGAAACGTATGTTACGATAAAGTTCTTTCACCATTGAGTTCCTTATGCAAGTGTCTCAAAGTCCAGTAAAAGAAGTATAAGAATAGTTGTCGTTCGGTTCTAATTCTTGAGAAGATTTCCACGAATACATTGACAGAGCTGTACCCGCCCGTTTTGCTGGCAGTAACTCCCCCCGCTACTCTGTTTAAGAAAGAATTTCGTAAAATCCATCCTTAATTGGTCTATTCTAGGCAAAAGGAATATTTCTATTGAATTTCTAGCCTCCAGGCTTAATGGTTCCAGAGATATCGCGATGAGTATGAACATTGGTAGAAATCTCTTATATATATACCAGTTCTCCCCGGCCGCTTTGCTGGCTGTAATATAAAATTAGACTGGCAATTTTATCAAATATTCCTTGAGGGCAACCGCAAATTATTTTCTATAGCAACCGTTACTATAGCAACCGCATAAACAATACCAAATGAAATTGAAGGATGTATGAAATTCCAAAAATATTCTATAACCATCTACAAATCATTCCGCTTCGATTACTCATGTTCGTAATTCGATATGTTCACTAGTTTTCACGTGATTGACGAACAAAAATAAAAAACTTATTTTCTATTTATATACAGATTAAGGTTTTAAGACTTGTTTCCATAGAAAAAAGGTATAAACAATAAATGAAACAAATAGTATTTTATATGTATTGAATACATAGCGGTGGCTACTACTCCATATTTTCAACGCACGTCGCAACCGGCGCCGTGGCTTAGTTGGTTAAAGCGCCTGTCTAGTAAACAGGAGATCGCGAGTTCGAATCTCGCCGGGGCCTTACTTTGTGCTAAAATTTTTTTTCATTTTTATTCACAGATTTTAAATTATTTTGTTACGAATTTAATTAAATAAAAACTTCTTTATAGCTTTGCTAATTATTATTTTTTTATACGGCTACATCCTCATGTTCCTTTGTAATCAATATACTATCTAACGTTTATCTTAATATTAATATCATCGTAGCGTTTTTAATTTTTAGGTATATTTTACAATAGTATTTCCAATTTTCTATGAAATTATATGTTTCCAACGTCAAGCTATAACATATATAATATATATTATTCGTCAAATTATTATTTAATATTATATATCTGCTATAACCATTCTGTAACGAGTAGTTATATCGATATATTTTGTTTCAATTATCGATTGAGGATATTTCAAGAGGCAATTTTTTTTTTGAGCCTGAAATAATTATGGTTATTTATTATTTTTACTTTAATTGAGAAAATAACATTTTTTTAGAAATAAATTTGGTATTTATAATACAGAAAGCTTCCGCGATAACTTCGTAGATATTGATTGAAGCAGTGTTACGGTATTTAGGGATGAACTTCCTGCTTACCTGATGACGCCTGCCTGACCTGTCACGATTTGCGTATAATTTAAGTTATTATGCAAACATTAAGTTAGATGTAATTATAAGTTTGAAATGAGTTTACTTTCTGATACGGATTGCTTTATACCGCCCTCGCCTTTGACGGCCTTACGAAAAAAGTTATACATTTGATAAAGATAAAGATTTGTCGAGTTCTTTATATGGGAGTTTATCTTACGTATATTTTCTTCATTTTCGTCCTGAGTCAAGTAGTGGATGTCTATGGGCTGATGATGATGACGATATTTTCCTCTCCGTCCCTGGTCCCACACAACAACTCACGGGACCCAAGCCAACCTCAACTACCCGTGGTGCACTCTGCTAATCAAGAAAGTAGGCTCTGGCTCCTACCATCACTGTACAATTTTAAGTTTTACATATAATAAATCTACCCTGTTAATTATATTAATCTGGACTTCGTGTTCTTGAAAGCTTTCTAACCAAAGCTGTGAGTTTGAACTTAAAAACTACGGCATTATCTACACTTCTTTCCGGTGTAAATATTTGCTCATTTACCGGGTTCAAGGAGTATTTTTAAGTATTATTTTGTATTACATCTCTTTGATACTTTAAAGAGGTGTAAAAGGTCCCACACTACAACTCACGGGTTGGGTCAACCTCATCTGCTCGTAGTGCACCCTGCTAATCAACAAACGAGACTTTGGTTCCCGCTAACCCGCACTGGGCTAACGTCGTGAGAAACGACCCAAATCCCCTCATATCAACCCCTACATACGACAGTGCCTAGTTCTCAGCGGTATCGAAGATCATGCAGACTGTATGTGATCTTTGGGGGAGGCTTATATCTAGCAGTAGACGTCTATCGGTTGATGATGATAATACTTTGCAAGCTCTCGTAATGTATAAAATAGCTGTAATCAGACGCCTAAATCTTTCTCTTCAACGAAGTGGTGAGGATCAGATCGTTCATCTAGTTATAGCGATGCGCTAGCTTCTTGCGTTCAACTGGAGACATATGACGACTGCTGGAATGCAACTCTTACTGCAACGCAGTGATGTAAGCACGTTACTGTTAGTGGAAACGAGCCCGATACCTTGACGGTGTCCGGCGCAACAGGAGCTACCACTGCGTGTAAGCCGTATTCAATGCTAATATCCTTGCGCAACGCGTACAAAGGTAAACCGGAGGTTCTTTCCTGGGAACAAACTAACCCTGAATAATAATTACACGCGCACAATGAATCCTGATCGGCGTCCATTCAGAAGTTTTCAGCGCGGTCGTGACGTGCGCCGGCATTGTTCCACCACCTTTCTACCTTAAGGCGGACTCGATTCAGCTAATATTGCTAAAACAATGACCTAACCTTGAATAATTTAATATTGTATTCAACCCAATGCTATTTTAGTCCATATCTCTTCATCTTCTGATCTGGTGGAATGCTATTTTAGAATATATCTCTTCATCTTCTGATCTGGTGGAATACTATTTATAAAAGAGATGGCGAGAGCTTCTTAAGTCAATACCTCCGTCTCATTAACATATTGAGACTCTATTATTAGCTCACAAAGTATCAGATGTAAGAGCATCCCGTGACATCGAAGCGATGAGACGAAAGGGACGTTCACCTAATGTTAAGTGATACGCCTGTACTTAACTATATGCCTCTGGAGGATGTTATACATTGGGCTACCAAATTGCGCTCGTCGCTAGAAATATATGTTGGGTCTCGTTACACCAGTAATTACACTAGTTACAGCGCCCTTTAAACAGGAACTCAGTAATGTTTGAATATTACTGTTTGTCGGCTGTAACAGGAGTTGCGGATCACATCAGCTCCTTCTCTATTGCCGGTGACTATCTGGGTATCAACTTAGATGAGTATCCGACAATAAAGATCTGCCATCAGTGAATATCTTGGAAATATGAAATAGTATGTATTAAGTTATTTTCAAGTTATATAATTTTCATTATCAGTTTTTTATATCAGTGCTTTAAAACTTTTCTATATTGAGTTGTAATTACCCCCCTTTTTATTGAGTAGAATACTTCTTAATATAACTTACTCTCGTGCATTGGTCGGCTCGACACTTTGCACTAAATCACTTTGCGATATAAGCACTTAGAACACTTTACAAAGGTAAAGTTGCCGCAAAGGCAAATGTAAATCTTCGTGTGCGATGTTTAACGTCAACCTGTCGCACAATAGCGCGGTGCTCTTAGAAAGTCAGCGTAATTTGAGTCATACCAGCGCTGCGGGGTGTCCGTAGGAGGAGTACACACCTTCACATATAATAACGCTTACATAAAGCTAAATAACTTCCTCTGGATCTTTTTAACCGATTTTTATTTATGAGACATAAGATGTTAAGCCTCGTTACCTCAGTAGTTACAGTAGCTACAGCACCCTTCAAACCGGAACACTGTAATGTTTACACACTACTGTTTGGCGGCAGAAATAGGAGCTGCGGTGATACTTACCTAGGCGGTCTCTGGTAACGGAAACCTACCAGCAGTATAATTACAAGTTAAGACAGAACACAACTTAGTAGCTTGCTGGCCTAGTGGTTAAGGCGTGCGTGGACCTGCGTGGTGACGCTGGGCCATCGCCCTCATATTGAGAGTAGGCCCGTGCTACAACAGCGGAGAAGTAAATTAGCTGTTAAAAAAAAACAACATAACTTGATTGGACAGCACTATATTATTCTATATCTTCGAGTAAATATATATGAAAAAATTAATTTCATATATACCGGTCGTCATGTCAACACATCGCTGCCCACTGCTGAACAAGGGCTGGACAGTCGATTCCACTTAAGACCAGTCTGAAGTTACTTTAAAACGTACTTCCTCTAATAATCCATTTTATAAAATTACCGCTTTAGTTAAGTATTCCTCTGTTTGCTTACTTACCTCTCGCTACAGCGCCTTTCAAACCGGAATACGGTAACATTTGCACACTATCACCAATCAATAACAGTATTGTTGTGTTTTGGCTGTCAAACTATCGGAGTCTACAAATTCTGGTCAAGCATGTGAAATTGATGTCAAGTATTCATGAGTTCGGTCATGTATGCCGCCGAAGAGACGTAGCTATTGAGCGACTTGTGGTCCAGGGAAAGGTCGAGGGTACCAGGCCACTAGGCAGCACGGCTATGAGGAACTGACCGGATTAAGGCCGCAGAAAATGGCTGATGAGCCATCGTTACCACTATATGATTGAACTAGGAAGGCGCCCATTAGAGAAGTAATGGCGACATGTTGTTATGCATGCGACAAGACCTGAAGTGGAGTCCACGACCACTGTCAAGAGATGACTCTTCGGTATGAACCGAGGAAGAAGATTTTACCAGTTTTCATGAAAAAAAATCCTTTTAGTTTTTATCGAAGGATCAATTTTCTATAATGCTCTGGTATAATTTTGTTATCATCATCATTAGTTTTAACACTCAATGTATGGTGTGAAAGGTTTATTTATATTACAAAGCGGGGCTAAATGGGCCCTCTAAACGAGTGGGCGGGTACCGGGTACTTGATACAGCCTCCAGCGGCAGCCATTCCCCCTGACCACCGTTTACTGTGAAAATAATGTTAGTGAATGTTGCCATTACTTATATTGCGACCGCACATTACTATAATATCAATCTTCATATTCGATTCGATCAGTTGTCAGCATCATCATCAGCCTTTCTCAATCCACTGTTAGATGTAAGACCGTGCCAATGTCTTCTACCAGATATGGTGCTCAGCTTCTCGCATCCACCCACTTCCGACTGCTCTTATGATGTCGTCGGTCCATGTCGTCTTCCTACGCTGCTGCGTCCTTGTACGCGGCCTCCACTCCAAGACTTCCTTCCACCGGCCGTCATTTAAACAGCAGATATTATTAGCTGTATTATATATAAAAATATTTAATATACGAGAGGTGATTAATTAAATTCTTACAAAAGATTATAACAGAGGACGTTGAACTGGTGGTCAGCACGAAAGGATTCAGGAGTGAAGATCGCTGTAGCCAGTTTAATTACTGGGGTAATGAGACCACAACTTATGCCTACAGGCGACGAGCGCAACGTGATGCAGTATATATCATCTTAATAACACTTACCATTAGGTGAAGGTTCCAGTCTTCTCGTCACTTAATTGGATAGGAAAAGAAGTGTACTATCATTGCGAAGGTGTCATGTCGACGCACACTTGAACATGCGACTGCGCACGTGTCAACGCACACATCGGAACAAGTAAACAAACATGAGCGTGCAATCGTTCATATGCCTTATCGAATAGGGTCAAATCCACAACTGGTGCCACTAGTTCATTGATTACATATGAAATTGACACATTAATGGCATAATGTCCTCCAGCTCAAGCTGCAAAGCAAGTTATTAATAAAGTATATTATTCTTTACTTGGTGGTGGTAGGCCTCTCTTGTCTCGGGCTAGTAAGAATAGGATTAAGGAAAGACCTACCTGACGTAGAAGGCGACTAAAAGGGTCTAGGAGTTTCGCGGGCCTTGGGGGTGGGGGCCTTTATCGGTCAACAAGCGAACCTGCGTGAGACAGCGTATATCTCAGCGATGGTGCCTAGGAGGGTTATCTCCTCCTCAGAGACGTGTAATACAAAGTGTAGAGGGGCATCCATGCATTCTATAAAAGATCCGGGAGCCTCTCCGAATGCACTGATACAGACCACCGAGAGGGTTTTAGAGAGTAAGAATCTCACATAACCCTGCCTTCCTAGAAGCAGGGTATCTTTCGAGGATTTCCGCCCTGAAACAAAAAAAAGGGCTTTCTTGCCGGAGATCGTCTAGTTCGGTACCATCACAGCTATTGCAGCCGCTAAACAGTACTGTGCCAACGTTACTGTGTTCCGGATTGAAGGGCGCTACACTTAGTGAAATAATTGAGATGATGACACTCAACATGTTACAATGTGTATCATCTTAACAAGCTTAAAAAAAAGTTTGCAATAAATTATTAACCTATATCTAATGTAGTAGCACTTTCTATTTCACGCACACATGTAAACCATAGGCTGCGATAATGCGGACTCCGTGAAGAAGTACCGCCGCGCGCTGCACCTGCTCCGCACCTGCACACACGTGCGCGCGCGCACACACGCGCCCCACCTCACCACCCACACACCCATCAATCACACACAGGCGCTTCGAAGCCCGCTCGGCTACGAGGCGGCACAATTTGCATAATTATTTTTTAATTAACAAACAAGAAAGCAGCTTTGCTTAATTAGATGTTAACTTGTTAAGAGGAAGCTCTGATGGTATGCCCGTAAAGCTTTTCTCTATCTTATTTCAGTTTGATGTTATTTAAGGGATGAGACGAGAGGGCTATGTCTGATGGTATACGATACGCCGCCATTATTAAAATGACGCTAGCTAGGATGAACAGAACCACATTGTGATCGTTGTCATTGTCTCATTATTTCGGAAATTTCACCATCTGCAGCGCCCTTCAAACAGGAACAATTGCACAATATTATTTTGCGGCAGAAGTGGAACCTACCAGGACATTCTCCTGCAACACATAAACTAACAACAACTAACCTAACCTAATACCGGTAGCTGCAGAGGTACCTACCCAGACAATCTCCAGTAACAGAACTACCCTCAGTAGCTCCAGTTTTACCTACCGAAACGGTCTCCGGCAATAAAGACCTATCACCAATAAAAAAGACCAGCAATTGTCACTCAGTGGTGAGGATGATTAACGCCGTACTATTTCCGTTTCCTAAATTATTATTTTTTTCTATTACGAAATGAGTATTATCTATAGTGGCCCTAGATAGGTGCCTATTTATAACGCTCTAGACAGTAAAATTTACTGTGGTTTAACGATCATCAGGAGTCTGAGGGAAAACAACTCACTGGACCCGAGCCAACCTCAGCTGCTCGCGGTGCATCCTGCTAATCAACAAACGAGGCTTTGGCTCCCACTAACCCGCATTGGACAAGCATGGTGGGAAATAGCCCGAATCCTTCCATACGAACACCTGCAAACGTGTAGATTTTTGGGGGAGGCCTATGTCCAGCAGTGGACGTCTATAGGCTGATGATGATGATGATTATATAACCATAAAGCCGACGCACGCAGCGACGGAAGACTGAAAGACCTATCGATAGAAAGTTTTTCAGTGTCAACAATTTGATTTTTCCTTTTTTGTTTCAACAGTCAATTTACGCCCTCACTGTTGGGGCAGGGGTTTACCTTCAATATATGGGCTATTGATAAGGGATATTTTTTTTATAAACACAGGATATTCTTTGAATCCTTTCTAAATTTACGATAATGTGTTTCCTCGAACGAAGCTGCAAAAGTAATTTATTTTATTACGTCACAATATTTGAATGTCAAAGATCACGAGACAGAGTTATGGAGTGGATAATGTGGATGACGTAATGATGATGCTGATGTTCCATGATATAAATTTCTACCTTGCAGTAAAGTTAAAGGGAGTACAAAGCTTTTACCTCATCGCGACTACGCCTTAACAATTCAATTATATTTAAGTGTTGTATAAAGTCATCGCACTCGGAAAAAGCTGATGTAATGCTTATTTTATAATTGACTTTATTAATTATTTTTCTTTAACTAGCAACATTCGTACAGTTAACCCTAGTTTGTTTTGTTATCGGTGACCGCTGTTGCAACACTTCCGGAGCTTTCGTTACAATTTTTTTTTATTCGACGAAGCGACGCGACGGTCAAGACGTTCACCTGATGGCAAGTGATACGTCTACCCATAACAATGTCGCGCTGGTTAGGATGATATACGCAGCATCTCATTGCGCTCGTTGATTTTAGATATTGTCTCGTTACCACAGTAATTTTACTATCAGTAGCACCCTTAAATCGGAACATAGTAATATTTACACACTACTGTTCAGCGGTAGAAATAAGACCTGCGATGATACTCATCTAGACGGTCTCCGGCATTGAAGAGCTACCACCAGTGACGGTTTGTTGGATGGTTCGCAGTTGTAAAAGCTGGAACACAGAGATGCTGCTACTGCGTCAGATTTACTACAGGAGAATGGTGACCAGCCAGATGAGTTCGTAGTAATTCTACACAACAATCTTACAACCTTAACGGGTGTAAGGGATTCCGCACAATTCACGGGATCCAAGCCAATCTCATCAGCTCGTGGTGCACCCTGCTAATCAACAAACGAGACTTTGGCTCTCGCCAACCCGGATTGGGACAGGGTGATGTGAAATAGCCCAAGTCTTCTCATAGTCTCTGTCCGATCTTGTGGGAATTTGGAGGAGGCCTTTGTCCAATAGTGGACGTCTATAGGCTAATGATGAGTGCTATAACCTACCAGCTTTTCAACTGATGGTACCGGAATCGAACTAGGGATGTCCGTGTAGCATGTAACGTGTTTAGCCACGGTGGTGGTTAGACGAATATAATGGGGTGCTGTTTAATAACACCTAATTAGACACATGAAGTATAATTGGACGATTCACACTTGTGTTCCCAAGAGAGCAGGTAGACACACTGCACCGGTCGGCAGTAAGGCCCCTCCTTAATGGTGGGTGCGGCTTGTCAAAGAAATGTTGTGCTCGCTCAGGGAATAGCTTACTTAATCAAGAGGGAGCAGTTTTCCTGTGAAATGATTCAATGTTGTGTCCATCGGAAATGTCGAGTGGGTGCGGTTAATGTTTAACATCAAATACAAAAAAAGGGGGTGTTGTTACCGTACATTGATAACGAGATACAGGGGTGATACTGATAACAATATTTTATTATTAATATATAGTTCTTAATATTTTTTATAAAGCACAGAATGAAATCTTTACTGTCTACTCTAATTGTAATAACTTTACGGAGTAACAGCAAACGTTTAGATATTAAGAGGCACTGGAAGGAAGTGGCGAAGGTCGGGCTAAATGGCATCCCTTGGAACAGTCCTAGATCCAGTAATAAGCTACCGCAGGCTGATGATAATGAAATGGAAATAATCTACATATCTCACAATTAATTTTGTTGCCACTAAACAGGATGAACTCTCTAACTCTTTTATACTTATATATTGTCAGTCAGGATTTAAATAAGATGACCATCACAAAAACGGAAACTCGGGAGGCTGGTATGAAACCTTAGTTGACTACAATTCCATTTGGTGTTAAGTGATGAAGTGGTGGTAAAGCACACTAGCCTAGTAACGGTCTTATTTATACGGTAACGGCGACGCCGGTGAGTTGTTCCATTCCTGTGCTGTTCTTGTTAAGAACTAGGAGCTGAACATCTGATCGCTAACAGATGTTTACGGCATAAAGAATGATGACTCGCCAGTCCAGTCTAGTAAATCCGTTGTCCGGGTTTAATAGTCATTTCAAAACAAATCTAGTCCAGGGCCGTTGGGTAGAGAAAAAGAAAAAAACTATCAAAGATACATCACCGCAGCGGCCTTGGCACGTTAAAACGAAATCTGTATAGTTTGAAACAATTACTATTTTCCAATATTTTATTCGCTCAAAAAGCGTAATGATTGCTTACACAGAGAAAACAGTGTAAATAGAGTTTACGTGTGTTTAGACGTGGCCGACCTACAAAACGCGCGTCGGTGAAACGGAACGCTACAAAATAGACCGGGCCGCCGACGTATTTACTTTGCGCCGGCCTCCTGCTCGCTGCGGCCTTGAATTCCTTTGCTCAGCATCTTTTTTGTTTTCTTCATTTAATTTTGGAACATAAAAATCACGGCAGTCCTGTAGTACCATAAGAAAATTACATTTACAAAGTCCTGTTGTCACCAACAGTCAATCAAATTTCGGTATAAAACAGTGCGCCAGCTGTCTCCAAGAACGGAGAATACAGAACCCTGTGATATGGACTGATGTGTGTTTGGTTTATATTAAGGTTATCCTATAGTATATGATGCAGATCTTCAACTTTGTTACGCAGCTCAGGTGAGGGTACCTTTTTCATCAAATATTTAATTTAATTTAAGATGTCCGGAACATATCCTACGTGCTCTTTTAATTATGCTTTTTGGAATCACTCACTGGTCAAAGTTCACCAATGTAATACAGTATTCCACCAGGAGCGAACCTGGAACCTGAACTCTGGAATTCGCTTCCGTACTACAACATTTATCTATGGTCATGGAGTCAAAGACACTTGTCAGTCTTTTGCCGGCTTCTCTGTAGTCTCTATTGAGAGTAAAACTAAGATAAGTCCTGCCTGTCGTTGAATGCGACTAAAAGGGTTTTCGAGTTTTGATGGGGGGGCCCTCATTGTCCACTAAGCGAGTCGAGATGCACAACATTGGGTTGGCGACGTTTTTATCCAAGTATAGCGACGGTGTCGAGAAGAGTTGTCGCCTTCTATAAGACCGATGTGTTCCGTAAGAGATCGCGGAGCCCCTCGCATTGAAGATCACCAAGGGTGGTTTAGTGGGTACAAATCCCACATAACCTTGTGTTCTCCCAAGCAACATGGTATATTTTGAAGATTATAACAAAAAAAGGTGCCTCTTGCCGCAGACACTAGTTATTTTTTTCGATAAGTCGATAAAGCGCCGAGATGATACAGACATTTACGCCTGTGTTAGAATGATAACAGCACAACGTTATGTTCGTAACCCTATCAATTTCACTAGCTATAACGCCCTTCGAACCGGAACATAGTAATGTTTGCAAAGTACAGTTTGACGGACGAAACAAACGCTGCGGTGGTATTTACCTAGGCGGTTTCCGCCAACAAAAACCTACCACCAGCATGTGATGGTCTAGTGCCTATTTTGAATATGACCGCCGTCTAATGGTATATTTTTATTTACTGTCACCAGAATACCTTATTTTTATATAATTTTTTTCTTTATATTGTAACAGTAGATCTTTGTGGAGGGGTTAGTCCAGCAGTAGATAAGTATTGATTGTAGTAATCAATTAAATACATAACTGAAACATCACTGGTTGTAAGTCTCTGTTGCCGGGGGCTGTCTAGGTTAGTACCACCGCAGCGCCAATTTCTGCCGCCAGACAGTAGTGTGTAAACATCACTGTGTTCCGGATTGAAGGGCGTCGTAGCCAGTTTAATTAGTGGGATAAGGAAACTCAACATCTTATGTTACAGGCGACGAGCGCAACGTTATTATGGGCAGCCGTATTACTTATTATTAGATGAACCGCTCCGCTCGTCTTGTCGCCTCATTAAAAAAAAGATTTTTTTCCTTTAAATTCGGTTTCCTATCGAAATCCATGAACCAACATCCAGGTTTCCTTACCAAAGTTAACAAGCATCTGTCCCCTCGTCCCAATTCCGTGTTTCGATTGGCCAAGTCCATTACGCCGCGCAGGCGCTCGGGCACCGCGCCCATCACCAGAGTCAAAGGAACTCATCAAATGTTATAACTCCCCATTATAAAAGCCAAGTGTTTATTATATACTACAACGCTCTGATCGCCATGGTAACGCGGAGCGCCCATAGAATTAATTACGTAGGCGCAATAACGAAAATTCCCCTCCACGCTCGGTAATTGCATTACGTTGGCAACACTGAGCAATAAAAGTAAAGGTGGCTACACATTATACCGAATAATACTATATTCTTAACAGCGTTTAAATACTGTAAAAATTGTTAAAGTTAAGAGTGGTCTATACTAATGTTGTCTTCTAGTGACAGGTCTTCGTTGTCGGAGACCAGCTAGTTACCACCGCAGCTCCTTTGCATTACTGTGTTCCAGATTGAAGTGCTGTAGCTAGTGTAATCTTATATCTTATATCTCGACGAGCATAATGTGTGGCTGCCATCCTAACTAGCGCCACGTTGGTATGGGCAGGCGCATCCTTACCATCAAGTGAACGTCTCGTTGATCTCATCGCTTCGTAAAACAAGAAAGATGTAATTAAGAGTTAAACTAACACCTTTATAAAATAGGGTAATTTTATTCAGCAAAGTGGGATTTTTTGTTTTAATCAACGAAACGATGATCCGAGTGGAATGTTCACTTGATGTTAAGTGATACGCTTGCACATAACTGTAAATGCCGCTAGGAGATGTTAAACATTGGGCCACCACATTGCGCTCGTCGCTTGAGACATAAGATGATGGGTCTCGTTACCCCAGTAATTACACGAGTTACAGCACATTTGAACCGAAACACAGTAATATTTGCACAATTGTTTGGTGGCAGAACTAGGGGCTGCATTGGTACCAACTTACCTTCTTTTTATTTTATTTTTGGTTTCCGGGGGGAGAGGAAATCTTCAAAAGATATCCTGCTTCTGGGGGAAGTCAGGAATATGTGAGATTCTTACTCACTAAAACCCCTTCGGTGGTCTGCATCAGTACATTCAGAGAGACTCCGGGATCTTTAACAGAAAGCACCGGTGCTCCTCTACACTTTGTTTAAACACCTCTCTGAGGGGCTTAACCCTCCTAGGCACCATCGCTGAACCATACGCCGTCCCATGCAGGTTTGCTTGTTGAGCGATAAGGACCCTTACCTTCAAGACCCGCGAAACTTCTAGACCCTTTTAGTCGCTTTCGACGACAAGCAGGGCTTACCTTAGTCCTATTCTTACTAGCCTGAGACTACAGGGCTGGCTGGGTACCTATCTAGACAGTCTTCCTGTTACCTTTCACCAGTAAGGTTTTTAAACTGTATTAGCTAATTTTTCAGCAGCCTGCGTTCAGCTATAATGTAATTAATTATTATTTCAGCTTTTCTATACTGTTATTCATTTGTAAACATATTAACATTCGAAGGGGTAGCACAGAAGTTTCGTAAAGGGTACGCAACCCATATCCTACATCTCTGTGCTTATCTACACTTGAAAATAAACTTATTCCAATTAAGCATAACGGCGTACCTTTTGAATTATTTGAGAGATTACTATTTAGGGTTAGTTCAAGGAGCAGTAAGGAGTGTTTACTTGCCTATATGAGGCGTACGCCTATGAATATACGTTTTTTAATCATGAATAGAGGTGTAAAGGGTCCCGTACAACAACTCATGGGACCCAAGCCAATCCAACCTGCTCGTGGTGCACCCTGTTAATCAACAAACGAGGCTCTGGCTCCCACCAACCTGCATTGTGCTAGCCTGGTGGGAAATTGCCCAAATCCCCACATATGAACCCTTACAAAGAGTTGGTGGAGTATAGATCTTTGGGGGAGGCTTATGTCCAGCAGTGGATGTTTATCGGCTAATGATGATGATAATAAATGAAAAAAAAATCTCGTATTCCTCCAGTTTAATATGCCAGGTTATAGAACATTGGCATCGCTTTAAAATGGTTAACTTAATCTGATGGTAGATTAGGGCCAAAAAAATGGATCACTTCCCTATTGTGTCCTTACCTTTATGAATACACGGTCTCTGTTCAGGCCGGGCCGAACGATACGCTCCGAAGGTAAACATTGGACGGGGTGTAACTAGCTCTCCCCCCGGCGCCGCCTGTTTAATTTTTAAACCCTCATCTGCCTCGCAGGACTTTTTATTCCATTGCGCTCCTCTCTCGATGACAACTGATATTGACTTTGCAACTACCAGATCGTTTTGGATGTTTACTCTTTATTACATGTCAACGTGCAGTGGATGATAAATTAATTTAACCTTATTTTTATTTCTGTTGGCAACCCAACATTAAATTTCATTATTTTCCTGCGAGGGGACCCTTGGCCCTCCGTTTATTTAACCCTTTAACAAACGTAACTTACAATGTTACGTAAACGTAACCTGAGATGTAAAAGGTCACGCACAACTCACGGGATCAAAGTCAACGTCACCTGCTCGCGGTGCAGTCTGCTAATCAACAAACGAGGCTCTGGCTCCCACCAACCTGCTTTGGACCAGCGTGGTGGAAAATGGTCCAAATCCTCCCATATAAACCTCTCCAAACGAAGGTCGATGGAAGCCGCTGGATGCAGGCAGCGCAGGACCGATCGAAGTGGAGATCTTTGCGGGAGGCCTATAACCAGCTGTGGACGTCTATCGGCTGACGATTTTTTATTCAAAAGTTCCAATTAATTACAGATCCTGTAGACTTTTTACATTATTTTACAATTTTAGTAAAAATTTTGACAAAAGGGTTTCATCAGATTATCTATGTGTATATAATTTCATTTCTTATAATTAAATGTCTACTACTATAAACCTTCCCTATTGATGTTATCAATGAAGTCGCCATTTCCTGGTCACAGGGTAAACTCTTGTGATTCTCTCAAATTACCGACAACAATGGGACTTTCACTGGTTGCCGAAGACCGTCTAGGATGATACCACAGCAACGTCTATTTCTGCCGCCAAAAAGCAGTGTAATTACTGTGGTAATTAAATATCAACCATGACTTGCCTACGCTATTATATCAGCTTTAATCGATTACTATTTCAGAAAACATAAAAATACAACATTCAAGTTTAATTTAGCGCAGACTTTCAGATTGATCGTTCTTCTCTCTTCTATATTCTTGAACTCATCTCATCTCCAACATACATAAAGAACATGTCCATTATTATCCATCGCTTGTCCACAATGTCCCGTTATATAATACTAACGAGATACTTACGCAATACGTCCTTCTAACCCCACTCACAGCTTCCACGATAAAGGAGTATTATCAACAAATAAATGGACGGAACAACAACAACAACAACCAAAAAGGATATCCAAATTATCCAGCATCCTTTTACACTTACGAGTACCTTTTTTTTCGAAGAAAAATCTTCGAAAGATACCCTGCTTCCAGGGGAAGTCAAGGTTATATGAGATTCTCAATAAAACCTCCCTCGGTGGTCTGCATCAGTGCATTCGGAAAGGTTCCGGGATCTCTTATAGAATGCACCGGTGCCCCTCTACACTTTGTTTGAACACATCTCTGAGGGGCTTAACCCTCCTAGGCATCATCGCTGAGTCATACGCTCTCCCACGCAGGTTCGTTTGTTGAGCGATAAGTATCCCCACCCTTAAGACCCGCAAAACTCCTAGATCCTTTTAGTGCCTTCTACGACAGGCAGGTCTTACCTTAGTCCTATTCTTACTAGCCCGAGACTACAGGGCTGATACGAGTACCTAAGTAAACAAAGTAAACTGCATCGACATATGAATGGATAGTTTACTTTTAAGTTAGTTTATAATATAGGTCGTATTAAAGTCTAGATTATGTTCTAAATGAAGTCGTACAAAGTATAAACGATGAATTAAGAATTCATAATAGAATTGGGATTACGGTTGGACCACGCCTGGATAGCAACCTTCCTTAATCTGTTGTGCTTTGAACGTATTAACATCATTTTTACTTAATTTTTACTTAAAATCGCGTAAAAGTTAAGTCATTTGGTATCCTGTTCTGGATAATAAATATTCGTCAACAATGGAAATGTCCTTTGTAAATATACGGATAGGTTAGAACTAAGGAGTCTATAGTTTAAATTATTTTGTTATATATAAAAATGGGCTTAACTATTTTCTTGTAAGAGTAGGCCTTGTTTCCCACTAGTGGGAATGTTAGATTGTTTATTTATACAAAATATTTAATAATATAGTGTCGATATAATTGATGTAACGTTTCCGCAGTCGACTCTCCGCAACCGGGAAGTGAATAAAACGGCATGACGCAACGGACTATCGGCGACACTGTATTCGCATACTTTGGCAAGGCGTCCAAGTTCATTTTTTTTTATATATATATCAAATCGCACCCGATTAAATGTCGACACAGTTTCCAACGTTTGTCGATATTTTTACATCCACTAGTTCAAGGGCAGACGGGGCGCGTTTCATGGCCGCGCGGGCGCTTTGGGGCGATAAAGTGTGTGATTATAATAAAATATCGTCGGGCGGGCGCTTGTTGCGAATGTTTAGCGGCGACGTTTGTTTGTTTTTAAATTTACACTGACCCGGTTTCTAGTGGTGCGTGGGGGTGGGCGGGCGCCCGGTGAGCTGGATTCTTTTTTGAAACGGCCACGGAAATACTTACTGCGTTACCTACGACAAAATCTTTGAGCGTTGTGTACTGTTCGCCTCAAATTACCTTCTCATCCGACGACGTCTTTTCATTAGGTTTGATTTTTTTTTTTTTGGAGGGGTAACACTCGTCATCAACTTTAATTGTGTTAAGTATAAAGAGAGCGCGTATAGGCTCTATGTTGAGATTCCGTGGCGGACCATAGGCTAATCATCATCACCAGCCCACAGACGTTCACTGCTGGACATAGGCCTCCCCCAAAGATCTCCACTTACAGACAGCGTAGCCACCGGTACCGCTAGGCACTAAGGGCTGTCGTATGTAGGGGTTTATATATGGTGATTTGGGTCATTTTCCACGACGTTGGTCCAATGCGAGGTGATGGAAGCCAGAGCTTCGTTCTATGATTACTGGAGTGCACCATGAGCAGGTGAGGTTGGCTTGGGTCCCGTAAGTTGTTGTGCTCATAGTTAACACCAATTTCCGGTACATTATTGATAGGTCTCTGTTGCCTGAGACCGTCTAAGTAGATACCACTGTGCAAACAATACTGTGTCCGGTTTGAAAGGCGATGTAGCTTGTGAAATTACTGGCGTAACAAGATTTAACATCCTTATACATAACATAGACATAATATTTTTCATGACGATGAGAACAATATGGTGCTGTACACCATTCTAGCTAGCGTCACATTATTATGGACAGGCGTATAATTTACCATCAGGTTAACGTCCCGCTCGTCTCGTCGCTTTGTAGAATATAAAAAAAGGACAATGAAACCGCAGGATAGGGAACCGTGCTCGTCTAGAATGCTACGCTTCTTTATATATCAATAGCCTGAATGCTGCAATGATGTTATGGCGGTATATTTACAATGTAAGGGTAGTAGGTAGCCAGGCGGGTTTGAAAATACCTTACTATCAAACAAACTCCATAATATGTGGCCCAGGAAAGGAAGGAAGTAAGTACCTTGTTGTTACCAGGTGAGAGGTTAGCTCTGCGTCTGCTGCGCAAGCTGTTCATTTAACTGAACGTCTATAAAAGATTTTTTAGTATTTTTTTTTCTTTTCACCTGATGGTATGTGACACGACCTTCCATAACAACGTGGTGCTTGTTGGTCGCTTTGAGACATAGAATGTTAAGTCTCATTAGTTTAACTAGCTACAACTCCCTTCAATCCGGAACACAGTAATGTTTGTATTGGGCTGTTTCGCGGCAGAAATAGAAGCTGCAGAGGTATTTATCTAGACAGCCTCCGGTAACAAAGATTTATCACCAGAGCCAATTTTCGTTGTTATTTAATGGGTTGTTTTTAAACTTAAGGTTCTGTATTAATATTGTGAATTTTACGTAATTGTTTAAATTTTCAGTAGTCTTTGTTCAGTAGTGGACGTCTATCGGCTGATGATGATGATGATTTCAAACTTAAAAGATTTTATTACTACCTTACGCATGCGGCTACGCTTACGTAGGCACTTGCTACGTATCTTACGCCGCGTTAATGAAATAACTTACTTTATCTTAACAACTGCGATTTTTTTTTTAAATAATTATTGTATAGTCAATTGATTAAAAAAAATTGTAATGAAAAATCGCTCCGCAGTAATTGTTATCATGTGGAGATAAGCGCACAAAATTCAAAGCGTCGTATTTCGTAGATACGCTGAGGACACATCCACCTTGACCGTAGGCGAGTCTATTCACCCGAAAGCTGTGGCCCGGGTTTGATACTCGTGTAACTCAACAATACGCACACTTCCTACTTTGAATAATTAAATTAAAAAAATATCAAGAATAATATATTTTCTTGAATCTCTCATAGTTATTTATAAACACTCTGTTCAAAGTATCATCATTCATAACAATCTACTTTAATTGTTTATAAATTAAATGAGAATAACTTTAGGGGATTTCACTACATAAACTGAGAGGTTTTTATTTTGTCATTTCTATGGAGAACTGGCTGTTCCTCGCACGCACTGCTGGCTATGATACCCCCTACTACTTTTGGGGATAAATTTTTGTAAAATCCTTTGTTAGATGATATTAGAATATTTCTACCAAATTTCAAGTCTCTAAGCTTTATGGTCCCAAAGATATCGTGATGAAACTCTACATAAGTGGATATCTCTTATATATATAAGGATATATATATCCTAATGGGTATTCTTTGTCCGTCAATCACGTGAATTCGAGTGAACGTGCCGATACCTTAACACGAGCATCTAGTCAGAATGATTTGTAGATTTCATACATCCTTCATCATTATATTTCTTATTAACTTTCTTGAACATTTTTATTTCGTATTATTTATCGAGTTACTATAGTAACGGTTGCCATTTGCGGTTGCGGTTGCTCTCAAGGAATACTTCAGTCGAACTTCAAGTCTAGTCAGCTACTGTTACACCATCACAGCACGATCTGTGTAACACAATGGACAATACACACAATATTCAGATTCGGGTAACCCCCTACCAAGTGTCACTTGTAGCGGAAACCCACCACGAATTCGAAAGTGACATCGCTGTAACAATTTCGCAACGACCACCTTGAGGTACCACCGTGCCTGGCGACGCCGGCTGCCTGAGCAGCAGCATTTGTCATTCACGCCGTATGCCGACCTTAGCGACTCGGAGTCCGTTGACACGGCGTCGGAATCGCAATTCGCGTACACCGCCGCGGAATACATTAACCATTTTTTTTTCGTCTATCCATCAACATATCAAGAATCTTTATGTATATGGTAATTTGATTGCGCTTGTGTAACCGTAACCGGCCGTGTGTCCGTTTGTAAGGACAGCAGGAAGCGCTTATGAGGACGAGCTCGTCGTGGGCACAGCGATGGGGAGAGGGGGGCGTTTTTAGAGTTAATTAATTCGTCATGTTTCTGATGCGGATTGGTCACACACACCTTTTTCGGATGATAGTTAAATTGCCTTAACTATTAAGGCCGACAGACGGTTGGCTCCATTATCTGCTTTTATACTGCGGTCCTTCACATAGCAGTACAGTTCCTATCCAATTTAAGTCCAGGCTTGACCAGAAACATAGATGTAATTTGTCTTTTTTTATTCCACTAACCACGATATGAACCAGACATTCATCCGATGGTAAGCATTATGCCTGCCAATAACCATGTGGTGCTAGTTGGAATAGTATACAAGATCTCGTTACCCCAGAAAAATCACTAGTTTCAGCGCCTTTCAACCGGAAAACAGTAATATTTGCACACTTATCTTTGGCGGCTGCAATGGAAAGGATGCAAAAGGATACTTATTTCAAGTCTACGTACAGTTCCTGGAGCAAACGTGGTCAACTAGAAATATTTGCATCACTTCAATAAATAAGTTTATCAGCTAGAAGTGGTCAATATCAAATGATTGATAACAAAAAATTTAGGCCTTTGTCTTGTTCTAGAAGAAATTTCATGCCAATAGTCTATATAATCCGGAAGTAAAACCCTGTCCCCTAATTCTCCCACCAAGCAATGGTGTACAAATATTACTGTGTTCCAGTTTAAATTGTTGTACCTAGTGAGTTTACCGAGATGACTTCAAGTAAGATTACTAGCCTTCAGTAGGAATGGGCAGGTCACCACGCTCGAAGGACTGACAGCCAATGGGGCACCAAAGTCCTCGAATGGCAACCGCGTATCGGAAGACTTAGTGTTGGATCTGATGAAGGTTGCGGGAAGCAGATGGATGCGGGCAGCGCAGGATCGATTGATATGGAGATCTTTGGGTGAGGCCTATGTCCAGCAGTGGACGTCTCTGGGCTGATAATAATGGAGAAGATGATGATAACAATTAAAGCTTTATATCTTCAGACTACCAGGATTCTCGTGTGCAGTGTGAACATTTTAATCAACGCTGTATTATAGTCGGGCGTAATGTTCATCGTCGTCTGTGGAGATTCATATTGAGGGGATTTGGGCCTTATTTCACCACGCTGGCCCAATGTGGGTTGATGGAAGCCAGAGCCTCGTTCGTTGATTAGCAGGGTGCACCACGAGCAGGTGAGGTTGACTTGGGTCCCTTGAGTTGTTATGCGGGACTCCTTACACCCAGGCAGCACGGGATCAAGCGATGTAGAGATCTTTGGGGGAGGCTTATGTCCATGTGTGGACTTCTAGCGGTTGATGATGATAATGATGATGTAATGATCATCACATTGTTGTTACTTTTGTTGTATGTATATAAAATTATTGTTGGAACACGAGCGAAGCCAGGCGCCGGGCTTGTAGATAATACACATTACGCCGTATGCAAATGGTGGGGGCGCCCTCAGCGACGCGGATTGCGTATTTAATTCGATCTATTGTAATAGCGATCGCCAAAGGACAGGAAACCGACACAAGGTTACCGGGTTAATTCGCATTTAAATAACTTATACACATTACGTTCGTAGACAACGATACTATTCATTTTAAACCAATATCAATTTGGATGTAAGGGATCCCGCACAACAACTCACGGGATCCAAGCTTACCTCACTTGCTCGTACTGCACCCTGGAAATCAACAAACGAGGCTCTGGCTCCCAACAACCCCGCATTAGGCGAGCGAAACGGGAAATAGCCCATCGCCCCCATTAGAACCAGCAGTAAACGTCTATCAGCTGATGATGATCAATTTGGATGAAACAATAGGAAAGAAAAGCATTATTTAAAAAAAATCATATAATCTTTAATATCAGAAGTATCTTTAAAACTTTAATACCTTTCGGCATATGACCTCTGGGAAGATATTAAAATCCTACGAAAAGTTTTTTTTTTATTCAACGAAGATGAGCTGGAAGTTCATCTGATGTAAAGTGTTACTGTGGTGTCCATAACAACGTAATGCTGGTTAGGATGAAATAAAAAAAAAAGAGTTTCCTAAAAGTTATTTCTGTAGCTGCACGGCATTCACAGCCACATGAATAATTATATGAAAACACATCGGCCACCGCAACCGTCGCCGAAACCAGGAAGCCATTAACACGGAGATTTCCACGCAAATTGAGGTGATTTATAGAATTTACAACATTTTTATCTTCTACTTCGACTTGTCGCTAGAAAATTTCGCAGCTTCCTTTAAATAGAGACGCTAGCGCATTATCATTCGATATCTCGTCATACAACGCAATAACCGGTTAACTAATGTTTTGTGTGCGAGTTAAAAATATTTTTTTTTTAGTCCACAAACCGTCAGGATGAACGTGATGAACACACGATGAACCTGATGGTAAGTGCCCACCCTAAACAACGTGGCGCTAGTTACAATATACACAGCCCCATATTGTGCTTGTCGTCCGGAGACATAAGATGTTGGGTGTCGTTACCCCAGTAACTTCACTAATTACAACGCCCTTCAAACCGGAACACGGTATTGTATGCACACTACTGTTTAGAGCGAGAAACAAGAGATGTAATAATTCCTACCTAGACGTTTCCGGTAACAGAGGCCTACCACCAAAGTTATCAAAGACAAGTATTTTACAGCTAGAAGTGTCTTTAATACAGCAAGTGTCTGTGAGATGTATTTATGAGAATGGCAGTGAAAATATTCTAACCTGAAACTCACCGCTGTGCTATGCCGCATGAAATGATAATGAAATTACAACAGGCTGTCGATCCCGAGCCCAGTATCTGATGAGCTGTAACAGCCGATGCGACTCAAGCGCTAACCTCATCAGAAACACGAATGGAATTAACGTCTAGTCTAATAGTTTCTTTCTATCAGGACTAAGCAATCACAGGATTATAAGTAACTTGGGGTTACGAGACTCGACATCTTGTGTCCCAAGGCGACGAGCGCAACGTGGTGCAGTATACATCATATTAACTAGTGCTTCATTGTTATAGGCGTATCAACCACCACCAGGTCCACCTCGTGTCCTGCAGTATTTTAAAATTTATTATATTTAGGTATCAAAATTACTTTGGACTAGTATTTATACTCCATAATGAAAACCTTCTGACTAGTTAAATAGAAATAAATATATTTCGTAGAACACCCACGTGCGTCTGTTATATACTAGCTCCTTACGTATGCAATTGGCGTTTTGTACGGGAGGAATATAAAGTCATTTTTTTTTTTGTAAAATATATTTGTGTATATAATGTGCGCATCGTTGTTATCTATGCACTTCTCCCATTTCATAGGTAGTTCATTGATCTCTTTACTAAAAAAACCATGGGGGCGAGGATCAATAAACTATTTGAAGGCGGTTTGCACTGCCGCATCGGAGTTGAATTTTTTTCCTTGTAAGTTGTCCAAATTCCAGAAAAAATGGTAATCTGTTGGGCCAAGCTCCGGGGAGTACGGTGGATGTCGCAGACATTTCGATTGCAGCTCATCTAACTTTGTGGTTGTTTGTTGTGCAGTGTGTGGTGGTGGTGTTGCGTTGTCGTGAAGCAGCAGTGGCCTAGAGCGATTGACCAGTCTCGGTTGTTTGGCAGCTTGTTTTTCATTCATGGTTTGCAGTTGCTGACGGTAGATATCTGACGTAATTGGTGAATTCGTTTAAAGAGCTGTGCGTAAATTTTATCATTTTGCTTATTGTAGTGTTTTTCAATAGTGAAAATTTTTTCATCAGTAAAGAGGATATTTCAGTGCCTTTCACTTGCGTATGCGTATCGCGACAGAAGAGCGTTTTGATCGATCCACTCTCTTTAACTTGTAAAGGCTGATTTAGAGCATGTCCTGTACATCGACGATAAGCACCGAGCACCGAGCTTCAGGTCTTGTTATATAATACGCGACAGAGTCCTAGCGGGAATCTTCATTTCTCGCGATAAGATTTTTTGCTTCGTAATGCGGTTACCACGAATTCTGGCTTTGACAGCATTAACAGCCTTTGTAGTTCTAACAACACGCGCCCGCCTCGATCTTTTTTTGATCTTCGACAGAGGAAGTGTTGTTATATCTGTTGCTAGTACGATATACGAACATACGGCTGATAGCAAGCTTTTGAAGTGTCTGGAATATGACCTACGGCTGCATACACACTTTGTGCAAGGCAATCACTGCAACCATATTTTCTTTAACACCCCATTCCATATTGTAAGTTGATAATGAACACGAAAAATATTTGAAATGGCGCAAAATCGAAGGAAGTTTTTAAAATAATACACGCGTTCCAAATTTAAAATAATTTAAAAGTTGAAAAAAAGAAAAGTTTTTATGTAACAGTATTTATGGCCAGACTAGTTATGTATATATAAATCTATTGAATGGCTGAACACTTTGTGTCTGAGAATTTGTACAATTTAAATGGACAAATAAACATGAAACTATGTTCAATTGAGGTCCATAAACATAATTAAAGATAAATGGAAATACCGAACTCTAAATGCTTTCATTCCTATTGAAATTTCTTCGATAGCAATACGTTAAAAGCGAACTGAATACGAACAGGACTGATGGTAGGTCTCTGTTGCCGGAAACTATATAGGTAGATACCACTAAACAGTATTGTGAGATTATTACTGTGTTCCGGTTTGAAAAGCCGTATATGGGTAACGAATTGTAGCATTTTACATCTCAAGGGTGTGAGGGTCCTCGCACAACAACTCATGGGATTCAAACCAATCATTCCTGCTCGTGGTGAACCCTGCTCTTCAACAAACGAGGCTCTGGCTCCCACCAACCCGCATTAGGCAAGTGTGGTGAGATATTGCCCAAATCTTCCCATATGAATGTCTACCCGATCGTGTGTGAATCTTTAGGGGGGGGGGGAGCTATGTTCACTAGTAGACATCTGTGGACTGACGATGTATATGTACATCTAAAGCACAATGCGGTGCTGTGTATATCATCCCAACTAGCTCCACGTTGTTGTAGGCGGAAGTATCATTTACTATTAGCTGATGGTCTCCCTCATGAACACGTATTGGGCGTTCCCACATAGACCCTTACAAACGACGGCTCTTAGTGCCCGGCGGTACGGTGCTGGATGGTGGATGGATGTGGAAATGTTTGGAGGAGGCCCATGTCCATCTGTGGATGTCTATCGGCTGACGATTGATCCTCTCGCTTGTCTTGTGTAAAAGATACAGCTTGGACTGAAGCTGTCTATAAGGAATACAAAATATCATGTTTCTTCATTATCCTATCAGTATCTCCTGGACATTTCAGCGACGTTATTACTGAACAAGTCCTTCAAGTGTTTAAGTAATTAATGTAACAGTTTATTCATCATAAGGTTAGGGCCTGACCATCATCCCACCTGGTGTTAAATATTGATATGATCTATGGTGATAAAGCCCACTGACCTAATAGCCTATGCACTCGTCTCTTGAAGACACCCGCGTCATATTTGTACGGGAACGGCTCTCGCTGTTCTTATCAAGAAGGAGCTGAACTTTTTCGTCGCAATCTGGACTCGCTGTGAGTTTGGTCATTCCTTGGTGAAACAGGGATGCGGAAGTTATGTTATATAATTCCAACGCTCATCATCAGCTGATAGACGTCCATTGCTGGACATAGGTCTCCCCAAACATTTCCACATACAATCAGCATGGCGGCTGTCCTATGTAGAGGTTCATGTGGGGAGATTTGGGCCATTTCCCACGACGCTGGCCCAATGCGGGTTGGTGTTAGTCAGAGCGTCGTTTGTTGATTAGCAGGGTGCATCACGAGCAGGTGAGGTTGGCTTGGGTCCCGTGCGTTGTTGTGCGGGACCGCTTACACCCTCCAATGCTTCTAACCCTCACTCTCAGAAGTGTATCCTATGGAAGACGTTAGGATATTTTCATTAGTAGCAGCTGTCAGCTTTCTATTTACATGTGAAGGTGAACAATACAGAAATAATGATAATTGGCCATAGACACAGACGCGGCTGGTAATCATCGCTTCATAATACGTCGTAGTATTTTAAAATCACCATCGCATCACCTTGAGGCGGCTTCCTAATCCTATTGTAGGGTAACCACGAGTTCAGTGTCATATATATACAAATACATATATTTTCAATAAAAAAAAATTTACACATACATTTAAGTAATATAGAATAAGTTAGATTATTGTGGTAATTAGATTCAACAACTTAGGTCTTGAGACGATAGCATCCTAACCAGGACTACGTTGTATATGGAGCAATTCAAGGCGAGCTTAATCCAAATTAGATGTAAGGGGTCCCTTGCAAAAACTCATAGGACCCAAGCCAACCTCACCTGCTCGTGGTGCACCCTGCTAATCAACAAACGAAGCTTTGGCTTCCACCAACCCGCATTGAGCCAGCCTGGTGGGAAATGGCCCAAATGTTCGCCATTAGAACCTCTACAGACGACGAGCCCTATTGTCCGGCGGTGCTGGAGGCCATACTGACTGCAGCGCTGGACCAATCGATGTAAATATTTTTGGGGGAGGTCAATGCTCAGCAGTTTTTCGCTTGATGATAATGATAATGATATATCCGTGATCACTAAGGCAACACTTTTAATGAGTAATAAAGTATGATATATATATATTGGAGTTAATTATACTTAGTCCTCTAGTTTTGGGCTATTAAGAATAGGACCAAAGTACGTCCTGCCTGAAGAATGCGACTGAAATATCTTTAGTTTCTCTAGCTTTAAAGATCACCAGGAAGCTTAAGATGAACAAGGATGTTCGCGAGGATTACGATTATCCCAGGGATGTGCTTCGGCGTAGTGCAAGGGCCTCCTTAGTTAGTTAGTGCCTACTAGTGCATTCCGTAGAAGTTCTCTTGGGGTCTAGTGGGTATAGATCTTACATTATTTCGATTTCCACACAAAAGCAGGGTATTCATAAGTTTTCCAACTAAGCATCAAGACTAGTGGCGCTAGTTAGGGTCACATTCATGTCATCACCATGAGGTATGGATGTTAAGTCTCCTTACTTTAGTTACTTCACACATTCATATATAAATATGAGATGAGCGACTCTTTCACCTGATGGTGACTGATACGCTCGTCCATAACAATATGGCTAGGACGTATACACTGCACCACATTGTTCTCTTCGCTTTCTAGTTAATATTTACAATAGCTACAGCGTCCATCAGTAATTGTATAGTACTGTTTGGCGGAAGTAATAGGAGCAGCGCTGATACCTATCTAGATGGACTCCAGCTACAAAGACCCACCATTAATGCCCTCGTATAAAATACGTTAACTGAATAAATTGAAAGCTTCGCCACTATGGGGAATGATGTGTTCACACTACACTCTATTAATATGTAGCTTTTACCGTATGTAAGTGGCGCGATATTATTGCGCGCGCGCACACCAAAATACCTATAAATCCACAGCCGCCTTCCGCCATTCGCGAATACAATTTAGAAAGGTTTATTACAAAAATGTCGTCGTCCAACAACTCATCCACTTCCGCCAGCGATGTCCAACGTGGGAACAACCTTCTCGTGTGAAATGATTTTTATTAAAATTATCTCCTGCTTTCATTGCTTGAAATAGGTAAGGTTAGCAAAACATTAACTTTTACCACTTTTTTTTATACTAAGCGACGAGACGACCGGGATGTTCAACGGATGGTAAGTGACACGCTTGCCCATGACAACGCGCTAGTTAGGATCGTATACACAACACCACATTGTGATCGTCCGTGTGAGACATAAGATGTTAAGTCTCTTTACCCCAATAGTTTCACCAGCTGCAGCGCCCTTTAAACCGAACATAGTAACATTTGCTTACTACTGTTCGACAGCAGAAATAGTCGCTACAAAGACCTCCAGTTTGTTTTTTTTATTATATGTGAATATTTAACACTTGGTGTTAAAGAGTGATATTTTTATTAAGCGCATTAATATAGGAATAGATTCACCTGATGGTAACTTACAGGCCAGCCTATGTCACACTAGTTAGGATGATGTACACTGCACCACTTGTGTATGTCATTTTGGAACGTCAGATATAAGTTATGTCTCTGTGCCTTAATAAATTCTCAAGTTACAATGCCCTTTAAGCAGGAACACAGTTATCTTTGCACACAACTGTTTGGCAGCTTAAATAGAAGCTGTGGTGGTGAAGGTGTCTAAGTAGGTAGACAGTCAGCAGGATTAGACATTTTTTATTATTATTATCGCGAGGGATTTCTTCTTAAAAGATACCTTGCTTCTAGGGGGTAGACAAGCTTATGTGGAGCTTTTACGCACTGCAACCCCCTGGGTTGTCTCGCTCAGTGCATTAGGAGGGACTACGGGATCTCCTACGGAACGCACCGGTGCCCCTCTGCACTCTGGCTAAAACGTCCCACGGAAGGGCAAGCTTTCCTTAGCATCCACGCTGTGCTACGGCACATACAAGACCACCATGCATTTACTGTCCACCTAAGGCTCGCTTATTAAGCTCTGAGGGTCCCCACCCTCAAAGCTCACGAACCCGAGACCCTTTTGTTGGCCTTGTACGACAGACAGGGAACACCATAGTCCTATTCTTAATAGCCCGAGACTGCAGGGCTAGGATTAGAGACCTACCACCAGCAAATCCTTCTCTCCGTATCCATTATTACCTACAGTATAAAGACTATTAGAAAGCTTTCATACATAACCGTTGTATGTTACACCCGGTCGGAATGTATTCGCGGAGCGTTCCATCTGTAACAATAGCTTATGACGTTGACGGTGGCACAGTTCCCGCTTCCTCCTATTTCCTCACGCATGTCCACTTCTGTACCGCCAGCTTTCGCAACCACAACGGCACAAGCGGAATTTCCCTCGACAACGCGTGACTAGAATAGACACCGCTCAGACGGGAGCGCGGATTACATACGTAACGCGCTGGCTGACGATGGACTTTGGACGTCTATTTCTTCCTACCCGACAGTTAAATGTAAGTGAGATGCGAATCTGTTAAAAAAGACGTGAAAGGTTTTGTTGTTGCCAATAGCATCAACCATGGATATTCATAACCATATGTAAAGGCTAGACAACATCAAGGAGTGGATCAGGAGTGCCGCGCAGCGGATTCACCTAGCGCCCAACAGAAATGGATCTGCAGAACTGTACTCCATTACTAGCTGGAAGGGTACGTGAAAAACAAGAAGAATAGTATATAGTAAAGTCGCTCCCAAAATAATTAGTAAAAGAAATGATAACAATAAGAATAACAGGGTCATAACTAAACACTAACTCCCCCAAAGGTCTTCACATCAGTCGGTCTTGTATTGCTCGCATCCAATAGGTTCCCGCGATTTCCACCACATCGTCTCTCAACATCCATCGATCGATCATGTATAAAGTTACAACTATAGCTATTATTAAATATAACAAAGTAAAGTACGGATCACGATTATCTTCTTTAATCACCTGGAGTGTTATCAACAGACCTCAATCCTCAATCGTGGTCTAGTATTTTCTTTATTTGATGATATACTATGACTATAGCAACATTGTGATTATTTCTCGTTTTGGAAAGCTTTTAACTATAGCACTACTCATACAACATAGTGCTTTCTGCTGCTGTGTAACGCGTAATGTATTCATCTTAAGTAACACCGTAATGTGTATTATGAGACGACAACCTTTCATACATAATTTGGCAAAAGAATATATACGGTATTAATTAGTTTTCTTGACTTGTTACAATATTATCGATCTCATTGCTTGAGGAATCCATCATCATGACTGTATCCGTATTCAGACTGTCCCCAGCTCACCTGATCTACGAAGTCCAACGATAAACTCTCGCCGCACTAGCGAGCTGTAACTTAGATGTCTAAAGCGACGTTTCATGTTTAAGTTAAACTTTAAACTTAACCATCCTACACTTATTAAGTAATCTCAAAGTATGAAACCAAAACTAAAAAGTCCCACGCTATATCTTCTCTAATTTTGGTGCTGATGTCGCTACTTTAGAAACGAGACAAATGTGGTTGTTTTCTTACCTAAGACCATGGCATGGCCTATCTCTGCAAATAAACAACAATATACAAATATTACAATGTTTCGATTTGGAAGGCGATGTATCCAGTCAGATTACTGTGGTAATAAGACAATACAGTTTGGACAAAGAAGCTTAGTGTTATTGTTTGTATTAATATAGACAACTGTCGTCAACGGAATCGAAACAATAACGCTCGCAAACATTAGATAATTGAAATGTTACAGTTACGGTAACAATATTTAATTTCCAATGTCTCAAAGCGACGGACACAGTGCACTAATCCCAGGAGTTTCACTAATTTTCAGATGAAAGTAGTGCCCATTTAGTCGTAGTGAAATATAAGTACGATCGCGTCGCATCAACGCAACCAGACAGTAGAGTTTCACTTCCTAATGAAAGCGAAACGCTTTTTGGCACAGATTTGCGTGTCTCCGTTGCCAATGGACGCGTGGGGCCGGGCACGTGGGTGCCTGGGCACGTGGACGCGTGGGTGAACAACACCACATTGTTCTGTGAAACGACAGCATAGATAATTCAGCTCATCTTGTAGCACAGTTTTGTAGTTCTTGTATGTACATAACTTTGCGTTGTGTTCCGGTGAGTTGAGACGTCCACTGCTGGACATAGGTTTCCCCCAAAGATTCCCACATCGATCGGGTAGGGATTTATATGTGGGGATTTGAGCCATTATCCCCACCATGTTGGCCTAATGTGGGTTGTGTAAGCTTCACGCACACTTATAACACCAAGCACGAAGATGGCTTAAACTGTCTATACAGGATGATCTTTTTTCATCAACGTCGACACGAGCGAGACATTCAAATGATGGTAAGAGATACGCCTGCCTATAACAATATGGCGTTAATTATGATGATATACACAGCATCACATTGTGCTATGAAAAGTTGAAGTCTCATTACCACTAATTTCACTAACTACAGAGCCATTCCAATCGCAACACGGTTATGTTTGCACACTACTGTCGGGATGCGAAAACAGATGCTGCGGTGGTACCTAGACGATCTCCGGCAACTGAAATCCATCACCAAGTACTTTATCATTTTAAATCTTAAACCGGCTACTTGAAACTGACGATTTTAATCTAATCATCAGTAAAGAAAGTCCTAAAACTATACTGCACTATAACTCGGGACCAAAGCCAACCTCATCTGCTCGTGATGCATCCTGCTAATGAACAAACGAGGCTTTGGCTTCCGCCAACCCACATTGGGCCAGCGTGGTGGGATATGGCCCAAATCACTCCATTTAAGCCTTACATACGATAGCCCTTAGTGCCCAACGGTACTGGAGGCCATACTGACTGTATATAGAGATCTTTGGGGAAGTCTATGTCCAGCAGTGGATGTCTATCGACTGATGATCAAATATTTTTGTGTAAGGCTAAAGATGAGTTCCAGTGTGGTGAGAGGTGTGACCATCGCGTGCAAAACCCCTATATTCTAAAAACAGCTTTCGGAGATATATGGCATCAATGGACCGGAATTCGGTCATCATGGTAGATAAATAACCTTGACAAGACAATTGAGAACGTGGTCTCGCTCACTCAAGACTCTCCTTTTGAAAGAAAGACCCTGACCTCTCTAAGTTCCAGCTGTGGGAATGTTACGTAAACTGTTTATGTATTCATTTTTGCGAATGACATTTAAACTTAACCTCCGACATGAACCATCGAGCAAGCATCCTTTTATCTCACATCCAGCTTTTAAACTCTTATATTGATATTAACTATTTTTTTTCTTCTATAATCTATTTCTAGAATAAAAAATTAATACCTATACGTTTATGTTAAACACAAATGTACCCTTCTAATGATAATTTACTACTTGATATATATAACTTATTAATAGTACTAAATAATATTAAATTATTAAGTACTAACATAGGCTTAAAGTTGTTTCTAGTACTAATCAGAATATTGTCGTCCTTATCATAAATTACCTTTAAGTAGATACATATATTCTGTTGCAGGATATGATGACAAATTAAACAAACTAACATATGTCACTTAGTCACTAATAATACAATTACTGTCACATATAAGTTGTGACTTCCGCTTACCATCATTGTGTATAACCTCGAAGTTGAAAACAAAATTATGTTAATAATCATATTTACTGATGTCCTTCGAAACCTTCAAGTTGCTATACTATTGCAAGATATAGGATATATATATATACATTTTATATTCCATTGAAGATATCTTTTCAAGGATCTTTAGCAGAATCACTTTCCTCCCAATTTTGGTAGTAATCATAGATGATGCTTTATAGTGAACTTTTAAATTGAAACTGTTCAGCATGAGATCGCCTTTGATCCTTATAAAAATTTCAAAGCATGAAACTTTTACAGTTACTCTTTTATTACAGCAGGAATAGAAGAGCCATTCCAAAGGAAATAATATCTTATCAGCTTAATCTCTTGCATTCCTCTCCAATCGTTTCAGAGCCTAACACGCATAAAGCACTATAAGAGGTTAGGTATTTAGGCTCTATTCAACTTACTTGACGATTGATGATCTTAGCTATTATCTGCTGTGTTGCATTAAGACACTAGAAACCAGACATTCTGTACTCTAAGTTAAGCATGTACCTAAAGTTTAAATTTATATAAACATTAACTTATTACGAGATACTGAACTGAAATGTAGGTTAGTAATGAAAAGTGCTTATAAATTGTAAAGAAAATTTATTAAACCGGAAATGCATTAGTTTTGTCGTATGTTTAGCGAAAACGATGTTCTATTCGAGATACCTTCTCAGGTTTTCTCTCATAGATGTTCTACTATTAGTTACAGTGTTTTATCATAAAAATTTAAAATGGCACTACCCCTCATTAAAAAAAAACGAATATACTATAACATGTGCTAACTTAGTTATCGAGTTACCATCACGCACGAACTGTACTCAGGTGGCGTTCTCTATAAGGGGGGCAGCAAACGTAACTTGAGTAGATAATGGGTGAGCAGATCGTCGCCCCACGATTGTTGTCAATGGCGATGTGGAGAGGCGAAAATTTTTTTTCATTCCCCTCACACCTCGCGCAGTACCTCCACGGCCCCACGGTTCCCCTGTCACGCGCCTAATCCAAGCCGCGAAGGTCGGGCCACAAAAACTGAGATCCACTAGGCAACAATCACCAGCTCAACCTGCAGACGAGCATTAAATACTTAAAGCTATATATACTCAAAGCTTTAACCAAAAAGAGTTTGTCTGTCTGGCGGTCTTTTTTTTTATTTAACGACGAGACGAGCGAGACGTTCACCTGATGATAAGTGACACGCTTGCCCATAACAACGTGGAGATAGTTGAGATGATCAACACTGCATCACATTACGCTCGTCAGATCAGATGTTGAGTCTCGTTACTCCAGTAAATACATTAGATGCAGCACCCTTCAAATCGGAACACAGTAATGTTTGCACACTGCTGTTTGGTGGCTGCAATAGGCGCTGTGGTGGTGGTGGTATCCAGCTAGACGGTCTCCGGCTACCACCTCTTATGTATTGATAGCATTGGAGCTATCGAATGCCTGAACGGAAATATATGGTCTAGTTATATTTTTCTTGTTAAAACCATATCTGTCTACTCGATCTAGGTCATACGATATAGGATCCAAATGATAGCGATATTTTCCTCAAATGCTAGATTCAAGTGAGATAGAGAGAGAGAGAGAGAGAGAGAGAGAATTGAATTTATATATTTAATAGATAACAGACAGGCAGATGAATTTGTTTTTGTTGTACAGACCGTAGTGCATAAGATAGTTGAGATACTATGATCTAGACTTTCTTTAAATAAATCTAAATCATTTCCGTCTTTTAAAGAACAACTTTTCCTAGCTTATTGTATGTGAACGTTTTATCATTATTATTTTAAGCTACTAATGTTGATGCCCTGGAAGCTATTGGACTTGATCAGCACAAGCAGCGCAGTTTTTTATATCATAAAAGAGAGCGGTGATCGCGTTGAGATGATGATGCTAAAGATAATTCTTACAGATTCCTGTACTCGTCACGTCTTACAATGCGGATGGAAGGGTCCATTGGTAGACGTAACAGGAATAGGTATCCTTTTTCTGAAATCATATGAAGCGCCGAGAGGATTTTTTTTTTTAATATGGTTTTGATGTTTTCTAAGCTAACGTGGAGTCCCTGTTAAATATATGGCCACATACAAGTGAGAAATTCATGCGACAATAAATCGGCGTGCACGACGCGAATACTTGTATAAGTCGAATTTATTGAGGATTAAGGGCGCGCAACGGGGACCGCCGGTGGTGGAAATAACGCTCGGTCACATCCGGCACTCCTGGCGGGAAGGGCGGCGTAAGTCCCGAACGACGCCCGATGGCACTCCTAGTCTAAGTCCCAAACGGCGCTGGGCAGCACGCGTCATAATGACACCGGCTGCTGGATATCGGTTCACAATTGGATGCCTGTACTTCTTTTAATGGATGATCACGTAACTATGTGATTTATGTTTAAAGTATGAAGACTTTTCTATTTAATAAAGCTATCAGACGACGGCGCTAATTAGGACGATACACAAAACACATTACTCTCGTCGGTTTGTCAGTATACAGTGTTGATACCGCAGTAATTAGTACCAGCTCCTATTCCCACCGCCAGACAGCACTGTGCAATTATTACCGTGCTCCAGTTTGAAGAGCGTTGTAGCTAGTGAAGTGACTTGGGTGAGAGGATTTAACATTTATATCATCCTAACTAGGGCGTTGTTATGGGCGTATCGCTTACTATCAGATGAACGTCTCTCTCGTATCGTCGGTTTGTGGAATATCAAAAAAAAAATACCTATATCGCCCTTCAAACCTGAACACCGTAATGTTTGCTCACTGGTGTACTGCAGCAGACATAGAATATGCGGTGGTACCGAGGTCTCTCGGAGGCAGGGTTCCCAAGTTAGAACTATCATTCAAAGTTTAATAAGTAAATACATCACTTAAATGGATTTTTTTTTCTGTATATAAATAATTAAATAGTTTTTAATATTTGATGACATTAAGAACAAACAGATAATTATATTTAAATTTGTATCTGTATCATTACTTTTGTTATTTATTAAGTTGGCAACATTTACAATATGACAACACGGAAGGGACGCGCGCACAAAATGGCGTAGGGCAATAAGGGACGCGTCGGATAGTTAGCGATAGCAAAGCGAAGATAGTATTAAGTGATTTTAAGAGTATTGTATGTATTTCATTTTGTATTTATTAATAGTTATAAGTAAAATCTCAACCGTCTGATATTTGTCAAACTGTAGGATGAGCTAATATTTGATTTTGTTTTACTTCATCTTATTTTTCGTCTATTGTAAATTTATTAATAATGTTGTCAGTTTATTTTAAAAAATATAAATTCTAGTTTTAGATGATTTATAAACTAGTCGTTTTATATTTAATTTAAAATGTATATTAGAATGTATACACAACACAGGAAACTAAGTCCATACTTGGCCTTATTAGTTAATGGTCTTGTTAGTTAAAGTACTGTTCGAGATTGTTTTTGTATTCATATAAGAGAAATAATATTTTCTATTTTATCCTTATAAAATGTTTGCTCCGTATGGTGAAAAAAGAAGGACTAAAGTTCTGTCAATATACCACAATTGGAGTATTCCTGGCGAGAGCATCTTACACTCTTGATCATTATCATTTAAATTGCATTAATAAATTTTTTTTATAATTAAAACATGTATATATATATATGTATAAATCAAATAGGAGACTTACCAGTACAGTATTTTTATTATGCAATGAAGACAAGATGAGCGAGACGTTCATTTGATGGTAAGTGATACGCCAGCATATAACAAAGTGGTGCAACATTGCGCTCGCTTTGAGACAAGATGTTGTCTTGTTACCTCAGTAATTTCAATAATTACAACTACCTTGAATCCGGAACACTACTGTCTGACGGTAGAAATGTGAGCTGCGGTGGTACCTTGGACGCTGAGCACCAGTGGTAAACATTATCTGAAAATCCCGTCCCCGAACCAGCCACAAAAGTTTTCTTTGCATAAACAGTCAGCTGCGAATGCATCCATCATAACCACACCAAACCACCATTACAAAAGTATCCGGATAATAATTACACTCATTAATTAACAGATACACTTCTGATAGCAACATATGTATTAATTAAGGATGCTTCGTTTTAATATTGCATAAACATAGCAATTCCGAACGCGGTCCAGACAACAAAGACACCATGGGGTCCGGTAACTAACGTCTGCCAGCCTCGGCCAGGTGACGGAGTTCGATGACCGTCTGTCAGTGTACACGCTAATATGATCTTTATTACAGCAATGAATAAAGGTTAAATTCGCTTGCGATAAATCGTATTGGCCGATACAATCGCGAAATTCTAGAGCAAGGCAATTTTGTATAGAGTAATTAAATATTTCATTATCATTCTTAAATCCTACGACTTGCCATGTTAGATTTCTAATTTACGACTAGTATAATCCATAATTAATGTTTTTTTCTTATGTTCTTGTATACTAATATTCATAGATTTGTTAAAACGGCAAAAATACTGATGGTAAGTCTCTGTTGCCGGAGATCGTCTGTATCACCGCAGCGGCTATTGCAGCCGACAAACAGTCGTGTGCAACCATTGTTGTGTTACGATTTGAAGCGGCTTTCAAACCGGAACACAGTAATTTTTGCATCCTAAACTATACTAGCCGCAGCGTCCTGTAGCTAATGAAATTACTGGGGTAACGGGGTCAACATGTTAAGTCTCAAAGCAACCAATACAATGTGGTTCTTTATATAACTTTGTAATTAGCGACACGTTATGGACAGGTGAATCACTTAACATCAGATGAACGTTCCGCTGATCTCATCGCTTCGTACAATAAAAAAAATGTAGATGAAGATGTCACAAATAATGATTTATACGAAATCGGCGTACAATTGTTTAGTTTGTTATATTCCTCTTTATAAATAATTTGCTGCCTTTCTTTTTGTGGACGAAGCAACCAGACGACCAAGACGTTCACCTTATGGAAAGTGATACACCTGCCCATCACAACATGCCTCTAGTCAGAATGGTATACACTCCACCACATTACGCTCGTCACCTTGAGACATAAGATGTTCACTCTCATTACCCCAGTAATTTCACTAGGTACAAGCACCCTTTAAACCGGAGCACCGCAATATTTATTATAACAGAAACAGACGCTGCATTGTGACTTACTAGAACGGTCTCCGGCAACAGTTAACTACCACCAGTGAAAAGTCTGTAGTGTATACAATACTACATTGCGGTCGTGTGTTTCTTTAGACCGTGAAAAGATACAGCAGATCTCGATCAATGATTTACTGGTCAGGAGACGTTCTGCATGTTTTCATCTCACGAGATATAGAATAAAAGAAACTTAATATCGGCCGCGCGGTCCGCCACGGGCTAGAGTTTTAAAAGCGCCTACTTTATGAACATCTCTTTCATTTTGTTTGCATCCCCCGGCACAAAGGAGCCACCATATCGCGCCAGACTTTGAGTCTCAAACGAAAGACAATTTAATTCCTCTGCACCCACCCCGGCGGCCGAGGGCGTATCGGTGGGGGCGGGGTGGGTTCTATTCCCGCGTGTTTCCTTTTTTTTATCCATGCGGCAACTAAAGATTAGAAATGTCTGCTGCTTTCAACTGATATCATCTATAAAGGGGTGTAAGCAACATCCATTCTTCTGGAGATATTTTCTTTGCGCTACACTTAGCAATGTTAAAGCATTTCAATTGTGCATTCATAAAACTAGTACTGCATTAATACAATAGTCATCATCATCATCATCAGCGCATAGACGTCCGCTGCTGGACATAGGCCTCCCCCAAAGATCTTCACATACATTTAGCATAGCACTAGGGACTGTCGTATGTAAGGGTTCATATGAGGGGACTTGCGCCATTTCTTACGACGTTGGCCCACTGCGGGTTAATGCCAACCAGAGCCTCGTCTATTGATTAGCACGGTGTACCACAAGCAGATGAGGTTGACTTGGATTCCGTGAGTTGTTGTGCGGGACTCCTACACCCCCTACAGTACAATAATAAATAAATATAATAATGCTAGGTCTCTGTCGCTGGTTACCACCGCAGCTTCTATTTCTGCTGCCAAACAATAGTATGCAAATGTTAATATGTTCCGGTTTCTAACAGCTAATAGACGTCCACTTCTGGACATACCCCCCGCCCCCCAAAGATCTGCACATCGATCGGTTCGGCGCTGCTCGCATTGTGTGGAGGTGACGGTTCTCATCACCAACACTATGTACCACCGGTACGCAACATTAAGTTTAGTTTAATTTAATCCATAGAAATATTTATGAATGAGATTACGCCATCTTTATTTATTTAAGAGTATTTATGTGTCTTATCTTGTCACTATACACTAACCGTATAATATAAACAACAATATAATTCTTCTAGAATTAATATCATTATGATGATTCTTAACTTGGATGGATATAAGAGTTGAGGGAAAAAGTGTGGATGGATTGTGTGAAAGATGACATGTGTAACAAGAGTGTGAATTCAGATATGACGGCTGATAGAAGGATGTGGAAGGAAAGTACATACTGTGCCGACCCCATATAGCTGGGAAAAGGAGGAAGGAAGATGATTCTTATGGGAGACTGCTGGGAGCTTCGTTAAAGCAATAATATACAATCGGTCTAAAAATTACTGTAGCTAATGAAATGTTTGAATAAAATGTAATGAGTTTTATTAAAAAAAAAAATTATTTTGTATTTTTCATCGGGCAGTAACTTTAAGCTCGTAGTAGAGGAGGAGGCTAGTGTTTAATCAAATAGCGGTCACCCATTCATGGACCGTGCTGTAGCTTTATGTTTCCAACATTCAACTTAATGTAAAAAGCGGTCATTGGTAGTCAACCACCCGGTGGTTTAGTTTCATATTCCTCGATCGCTTGGTTGCTTCAATTAATTAATAATTGTTTATGTATTTCATTATCCCATTGAGTGACCGATACCAATTACTGTACAGGCGCATACGCAGATCGGATTCATCGCAAGGATATTGAGAGATTTACACAAACAACAATCGTTTCTAAGTTGGATATTCTTTAGAACGGAACATAAAAAATTATGTTACTGTTCATTAACAAGTTTATTTCTAAGCAAACCTGGTCCTGGCCGATTAGTGAAGTTAGTAAGCCGACTAGTAAAGTAACAACCCTGCTATTCATTTTGGGGAAGGATTTTAGTACAATCCATTCTAAGCTGACCTTTAAAATAGCAGAAACTATATCGTTACTAAATTTTGAGTGTTTACATTTAATGGTTTGGAAGATCTGGTGATGAGTTAATGGATCTCCGGATGTTTTCCATATATATATAGATTTATGTAATAATAGTAATAATGCAGTAAAACTAGCTGTTAAAAGTTTATTTGAAAAGTGGTAATTATTATGATAGAACCTGACCTGAATATCCTTGTAGACACGATGATGGGGTACTCGTTATCCACTAGGCAAGCCGGAGGTGAACGGCAGATGCCAAGTGGGAGTAGGACCACAACGACGATTAGAAGGACCTTGCCATGTATATACTTCCTTGGTAAACCAAAGTGCAGAGAGGCACCGACACTTTTCGTACGAGATGCTGTATCCCCTACCTTTCTCTTGTACTAAAGGAGACTAGTCATGAGATTTTAGTAGGTATAAAATCTACATAACTCTGACTTCCGCCTCAAAACAGGTTATTTTTTAAATAATCCCTTCCGACATCATATAAAAAGGATATCTCCTATTAGAAAACGACATCACTTGCTTAAGATAATGTAGTTCTAGTTCGGATGATATACACTGCACCACACTGCTAGTCGCTTTGAGACGTATGTTGAGCTTCGTTACCGCAGTAATTTCAACAGCTGCAATACCCTTCGAACCGGAATACGGTAGTATTTAATAGAACTTTACTTTCTCAATGTTTCCGTGCACGAGTGTACAGTGGTTTAAAAAAAAAAAGTCCGCGTCCGCTAACCAAGCGGTGGTATTAACTAGGCTCCGCCTGGGGCGATGCCCGCTACTCATATTGTATCGTAAAGCGCTTTATTGCTTTAAATAATAACATCGCGATCGTAAAACTATAAAATTAATGTCGTTAAAAGTCAATCCAATGGAGTTACAATATGTAAGGAATAAAATGGGACGGAAAGAGGATTTTAAATGTTTCTACTTCAAAGGATTCGACCTGAGATAAAATGCTATAACATTTTTTATCTTGATATTGATAAATCTTTACTGCTTGTAACTTGTAGTTATCACTGGTGGTAGGTCTCAGTTGCCGGAGACCGTTAAGGCAGGTACCATCGGCAGCACTGTGGTCTTGGACTATTAAGAATAGGGTTAGTAGTTCGAGATTGAAGGGTGCTGTAACTAGTGTAATTACTGGAGTAAAGAGACTCAACATCTTAGGTCTCAGGCCACGAGGGCGATGTGGTGCTGTATATTCTGATCAGCTTCACGTTGTTATGGGCAGGCGTATTATTTTTTTTCATTTGGACGTCTCCCTTGTCTTTATAGAATAAAAAATCAATCAAAATGCAATCATAGTAGCTATATACCCTGCTAAATATTCCACGCTTGTGTTGGGGTGATAAGGTTATGATTGTACTCTCTGAAACCCTCCCCCGGGGTTGTTTAATTAAGTGCGTTGCTGAATGCTCCGATATGTCCTATGGAAAGCACAAAACATCATCTTATGTCTCAAGGCGAAGAGCTCAAATGAAGTCTTGTGTATATCATCATGACTAGCGCCTCGTTGCTAAGGGCAGGCGTGTATCACTTACCATCAGGTGAACATCTCGTTGATGCGTTAAATAACAAGCTTTCATATATCCTTAATCCAATGACGTCCACTCCGCGGTCCAACTTTAACGATGTTTTTTCTTTAATGAAGAATTATGGATACCACCATCCCACGCATACCGCTGGGACTAAAATAAAATTAATCATATCAAGTTCGCCAACCCGGGACGGGACTTCGGTGCGATTCGATAAGCGGCCGATGCCTTGTGGTACTCCGAAAGACATCGATCGAAACCGTTTCTAACACAATAACTATTTTTTTTATTCGATGCACCGACAAAAATCTTTATAACTTTCACACGAGTTTAAGTGATACGCCCGCCCATAACAACGTGGAGCTAGTTAGGATGATACATACAGCAACCACCAAATGGACTCTCCGCATCGCGACATAAGATGTTAAGTCTCGCTACCACAATTAATTCACCATAATAAATAATCTTGGAAGGTGGAGGCTGTAAGCGAGTCTAGAGTGGATGACAAAGACGAGGTGGTGTCGTCCATGTCGTAGAATAGCGAAGGTGTCGAGGAACATTTGGCTCTACATAGGACCGTTCCGTAGAGGATCCCGAAGTATCCTGCAACACAAGGAAGATGAGCACCGAGGGGCATTGTACTCGAATTACACCATTCCACTGTAACACTCTAAAGAACAAGGTCCTGAACGAAGAAATTCTACGGAAGACTGAAGTGGCAGTGGGCCCGTCATATGGCCGGAGGTGAAGAAAGTATTGGAAGGGGGCCACGTGTAACACGTAGAAGTATAGGATACTGTCCCTCGAGATGGATCAAGGACATTGTAAAAGCGATCGGAAAGGGGTAGATGCGAAAGACTGAGGGCCATATTTGGTGGAAGACATTGGTGAAGGCCTACATCCAGAAGTGGATTGAGAAAGGTTTATGATGATGATGACTATAAGACGTTAACCGACAATGACTTTTTACCGTACTCCAACTTTTTTGTTGTATTCTGATCGTTTGCATTGGAAGTTATCATAATATATATATATATATATACTAGTAGTTAATTTACTGTTGTCACAGACCATAAACTATAGACCGATGTATCAAAACCAAAAATGTAAAATGGAAAAGAAAGAACTCATTAAAGACCTCACCAGTAACGAAGTTGCATTTTCCTATTGTGCATGGAATATCTTAAAAGAAATCGTTTCCTCCTTAAAGTTGAACAGTCGACGGGGGTAAGTGAATTAGGCGGGAGACAGGCAGTGCCCTTCAACCACCCCCGTCTGGGAAACTAGACCTCAGTCCTACGCCCTTTGGCATAGAGTAGACCTCATCTCACAGACGAATCATATCAATTCAAAGTCCAGCTGTTCAAGTACCTGAAGGCGTATTGTAACACTTGTGTTTGTTTTGTGTCTTCTTCCGTTTCCTGTATACATTTTCTTTCAGCCATTTTCATTATATTTTATATTATATCCTTAAGTTAGGCCAAGTTAAGATGGTATGTACAAGCACGATCAACTTGCTACTCTAAAAATCAGGTCTGTGGGTGACCCACGAGTGAGCCCAGCTCGTGTTTGTTCAACCCTAGTGCTTTTGATTATTTAAAAAAAAATTGGTTCTGGAGGAATAAACTGTTTCATCATCACTGAATACATGGTGTTCTAAAACTTTTTCGTATTCATAAATGCTTTTAATTGGATGAGAAATTTTAATGTAATACCTTATTTATATATTTTTTTTATACCATGAAGCGACGAGACGATCAAGATGTTCACTCGATGGCAAGTGATACGCTTGCGCATAACAATGTGGCGCTATTTAGTATATTATACATTGCGCTTGTAGCCTTGAGACGTGTGATGTTAAGTCTTGTTACCCCAGTAATTACACTAGCTTAACAAATGACTGAAGGTCGCGAGACGCCGCTGGATACGGTCAGCGTAGGACTGATCGATGTGGGAGGGCTATGGCCAGCAATGGACGGTTATCGGCTGATGATGAATCATTTTACTGTGTCTGAAAAAGATTTTTTTTATTCTACGAAGCAACGGGACGAGCGGGACGTTCACCTGATGGTAAGTGACTCACCTGTCCATAACAACGCGACGCTAGCTAGAATGGTACACACAGCACCGCATTGCGCTCGTCACTCTGAGACGTAAGATGTTGAGTCACGTTACCCTAGTAATAACACTAGCTACAGCGCCCTTCATACCGGAACACAGTAATGTTTGCGTACTACTGTTCGGTGGCTGCAATAGGCGCTGCGGTGTATCCACCTAGACGGTCTCCGGCAGCAGAGAACTACCACCAATGTAAGTAAGCAAATCTTTACTTACTATTTTCAAAACCTTTAAAGTTATTCTTCAAAGCTATAACTTTATATAAAAAAATATCTAGAATGTACTATATAACATGTTTAGTCCTGCAAATGTTATAATTCGACAAAGCGATCATATCACCGAGATGTTCACCTGATGGTAAACTCTCCCCATAGCAACGTGGCGCTAGCTATGTTGAAATACACACTACACTATACTCATCACCTTCAGGCATTAAATGTCGTAACCCTAGTGATTTCACTACAGCGCTCTTCAAACCGGAAGACATGGATGTTCCACATTATTATTTGGCGACAGGAATAGGCACTGCGGTGGTACCTACTTAAACGGTCTTTGGCAAGAGACCTTCCACTAGTAATTATATATATATATATACTACTAGGTTTCTTACTAATTTTGAAGAGGTTAAGATACATGTCTTCATATCTGGTGTACATGTACTAGTACTCATTCTCGTTTATTTAAGGATATGACCCTCTGGGTATCTCCCGGTTGTTAATCTTTGTTGTTGTCGGCGCGAGTGCGCGCGTACCGGGATCCCCGGCCGCCCGGGCGTCTGCCGAGTTTATCGATAGGCAAATGGTATCGGTGACTTTGCCCCGGGACTGCGCCCCCGATCCGTCAACCTTCAGTCGGCAGGGCGGATCCCCGCGCCGCCGCAACCGCTCCGGGGGAGACCGACGCGTGGTGAATACTCAAGCAAATAATTCCAAGTCAATGGCACCGCTACAATTGCTATGATCCCGTTTGAACGATAAATTCTCCAAAACTACAAAAATTCTAATATTCTTATAATCTAGAATATAGTAGAAACAATAAGAAGATAAAGATGACTTAAGCAAATAATTGTAACGTGAATAAAAAAAATCTATATTATTGCAAAGCAGTCAAAAGTTAGACAACAAACGAATGACAGATTTGAATGTTCGACGTTGATCTAGCATACTGTAAACTTGTTTTAGGATATTGGTATCTTCATTGTGTCGCTGTAGACTTCCTGAAGGTTGGTTTGAAGATCTAAGTCTTTTTTTATTATACTTTGATTTCTTGTGAGGGAGGAGGCTCTCAAAAAAAGACAACAGAAAAAAAAACTTGGGACGCTAATAATGTGGTTACAACATATCAAAAATATCTCATGCTGCCCCAGACTTTGGTGTACACAAGACCAGGTGTAAGGCGCTCAGGTCTAGAGTATTGATGCTGTGTTTACGCATCAACACCTCTCTTCGACTCTGATATTTTAAACACTCCATCCGCAGGTGTTGGACATTCTCTATTTTGTTGCAAGAACTAAGTCCTAAGAATTTCATTAAAAAAGTGATATTGACAAGTGGACTAACTTAGCTACTTTTTAAATACTACCATATACAATACAAATTACAACTAATCACTACACTTTCAGTAACAAAAAAAAAAGTTATAGTATTGTGATTGTGCCTTACCCGGTCTACATTTAGGCGTATTCTTGAAGATGATGACAAAACTAACATTGAACACCAAAAGCAAAATCCTGATATTTTTAAACGAAATAAGGGATGATATTTGCTTGATCTCAAGTAATACATACCCTTAAACAAGGTAGAATATTTGCACAGTATCTACTCCGCGATTGTCCTTTCTAACCGGATATCATAATACATATATATTTATTAGTTACGGCGTCCCGATATTTACTTCACTCCCACCAACCCGTATTGGGCCAGCGTGGTTGGAAATAGCCTAAATCCCTCCATAGTGCCCAGAGATACTGGAGGCCATGTTGACTGTACGTAGAGATCTTTGGAGGAGGCCTATGTCAAGCAGTGGATGTCTATAAGCTGATGATAATATATACTTTATATTATATATTACCTATATAAGTTATTACTTACCGATTGTTGGTTCTAGAGTTAACTTTACTGAGTAAAGTGTAGTAAGGAGGAGAGTTTAAAATATTGTCGCTCCTTACGAAATCCGTATCGGAGTGGCATCGCGTCGTGCATTATCAATCAGATAACCAGCGAACTGGGTTGACGTGGGTACGCAGGGCGCCAGTGTTTTTCCGCTGCATTTATCTATATTTATACTGTCTTCCTTCATCGCGCGTCGCGAAGCTATTTGGGCCACGTGTTCACGAGTTGAACGGGTTTTTTTTGTTTGTAGAAATATTTTTAGATCAGCGCCGTCGCTGGCGCTATTACCTCCTGCCTGCGATCTTCAGCTTTTCAGAGTGGAACAAGAAGTACTATGAAAAACAAAATTTGGTAGATGATACCTACTGGTGGTAGGTCTCTGTTGCTAAAGACAATCAAGTAGGTACTACCGCAGCGCCTATTGCACCCAACAATCAGTACTGTGCAAACATTGCTTTGTTCCGGATTGAAGGGCGCTCTAGCTACTGAAATTACTGCTGTGACGAGATTTAACATCTTAAGTCTCAAGGCGACTAATATATTTTTTTTTATTTAATTAAGCGAAAGACGAGAGGGACGTTCACCTGAACAACATGGCGCTAATTAGAGAGACATAAGATGGCGAGTCTCGTTACCCTAGTAATTTCACAAGCAAAAGCGCCCTTCATACCGGAACACAGTAATATTAGCACAGTGGTGTTTGTCGGCCGCACCAGACGCAGCAATAACCTTAGACTGTCTCCGGCAGCAGAACCCTACCGTAGAGGTTTACCACCAGTTATGTATATCATTCTAACTGGCACCACGGTATTATGGACAGGTGTGTGACCATCAGGTAAACCTCCCATTCGTCTGCGCTAATTCGTTATTGGTTAATTTTATCTATATCATCACCATCCTCAGGCGACCGACGTCCACTGCTGGACTTAGGCCTCCGCCAAAGATCTCTACATCGATCGTCCTGCGCTGTCCGCAACCTGTACCAGATCGTCGAACCACCTAGTGGGAGGCCTGCTAACACTGCGTGTTCCTGTACGCAGTCGGTATTCGAGGACCTTGTTGCCCCGTCCGCCGTCAGATCTCCGAGCGATGTGTCCCCCCCATAAGATATAGATATATAATACACGTATAACTTGAACTTGTGAAAGCTGATCGACACGTGTCGTTACCGTGTCGCAGTCTTCAAGCTTTGTAATTAATACGTCTGCGGACTCGGCGATGTCTTTGATGGTCACCGACGGTAACGCGAGATCCCAGTCGGCTTAAGGAACGGTACATATAAGTTATGATTAGATCAGCGCGACGTTCGTGATTCAACTTGGAGAAGATCGCAAACCTTACTTATAGTTAAACTGAACGAATACTTGTGTAATAGTTATTGTTAAAATTGGTATCCGATTTTTTTTTCAATGAACCGATGAGACTAGAGATACGTTCACCTTATAGTAAGTGATACGCCTGCATATAAGAATATGGCGCTAGTTCGGATAGTATACGGTGCATCATATTACTACCTCGTCTAAATTCCGTAATTTTTCCGCCTATGCCCTATCTCTGTCCCGTCTTTGTTCAGTTTATATTACATCTCTGTCCAGTATTTATTTTATCTCTATCCCGCTTCTGCTCTATCGCTGCCCCGTCTCTATTTCATTTTTATTCCGTCTATGCCCCGTCTCTGTCCAGTTTCTGTCCCGTCTCTATTTCATTTTTATTCCGTCTATGCCCCGTCTCTGTCCAGTTTCTGTCCCGTCTCTATTTCATTTTTATTCCGTCTATGCCCCGTCTCTGTCCAGTTTCTGTCCCGTCTCTATTTCATCTTTATTCCGTCTATGCCACGTCTCTGTCCAGATTCTGTCCCGTCTCTATTTCATCTTTATTCCGTCTATGCCACGTCTCTGTCCAGATTCTGTCCCGTCTCTATTTCATTTTTATTCCGTCTATGCCCCGTCTCTGTCCAGTTTCTGTCCCGTCTCTATTTCATTCTTATTCCGTCTATGCCCTGTCTCTGTCCAGTTTCTGTCCCGTCTCTATTTCATCCTTATTCCGTCTATACCCCGTCTCTGTCCAGTTTCTGTTCCGTCTCTATTTCATCTTTATTCCGTCTATGCCCCGTCTCTGTCCAGTTTCTGTCCCGTCTCTATTTCATCTTTGTTCCGTCTCTGCCCTGTCCCAGACCGCCTCTGCCATCCACTCTTTCTCCATTTCTATCCCACCTCTGTTTCGCTTCTGTCACGTTGTTATCCAGGCTATAACCAGTCTCTGTCCCATCTATAAACCTCGATGAATGAAATTAAATCACCACAACAACCACGAATTGTTTACTATCATTTGTTTTTTTAATCAATTGTAATTAATTATAAAAACACAAATTTAAAATAAGTAACATATCGATCCGTGTGGAGATTCTTGACGCAGTCGAATGCTCAGCAGTGGGCATCTTCCGGTTGGTAATGTACTGAAACAAAAACCAACACGTGTATGTCAGCTTTGATTTAAATATAGATAACTCTTTTGACTTACATAAAAAAAAAATTCACAGTGATGATATTAAGAATCGTAACAATTAGAGGAGTCGTTAAATGACCACGTTGGTCCACGCGGGGGCATCTATTTCCTAGGCTGAGGTATTTTTATTTTTTCTAATGTACTAAATAATATTTCCTCTACTTTCATACATTTCATACACTATGTACGACATATTGTTTTTAGTAATGGCGTATAGGACGAACTTTATCAATTATCTCGGACCCCCGCCCTTAACGTTATGATTGATCATAACGTAGCAAGTGCAGATTATGTAAACTTAAATCTACATTTATTTATTTTATAAATTATATATATTATTATGTATAAAGCGAAAAAACATAGAGGCAGTCCTACAGTTAACATGGCGTTGCTGATGTAATATTGATCGTTTGCCTAGTAATTTCAATATAGTAATGTTTATACTTAACTACAGGCATGTCCCATACATGTTGAACACTTTATTAAACCAAACCCAAACATAGACTTACTTAAACTTTACTTTTTTAACTTCAATATGCACTAAACTTTACAGTTTACACAAAAAATTAATAAAGAAACCGACAGATAGAAAGAAAACCAGGAAATTTATTTTTCGGAAGCTATTATATTTATAGGGGTGTAAAGGGCTCCGCACGAAATCTCATGGGGTCCAAGCCAACCTCACCTGTTTGTGGTGCACACTGCTAATCAACAAACAAGTCTCTGAATCCCATCAACCCGCATTGGGTTAGCGTGGTGGGAAATAGCCTATATTCCCCCACAGAAACCCTTATATGCGACAGCCCCAAGTGACCAGCGGTACCGGAGGCCATACTGACTCTATGTGATCTTTGGGGAAGACGTACGTCCAGCAGTGGACTTCAATCGGCCGATGATAACGATATATTTATACATTTATACATACAAGCAGTTTGTTCACTTTATGGTAAATGATACACCCGCCCACAACAATATAGCGCTAGTTAGGACATACACTACTTCACAATGAGCTCCTCTCCTAAGATGTAAAGACTCATCACCCCAGTAATTATATTATCTACAGCCCCCTCCAAGCCGGAACACAGCAACTCCCGCTCAACACCGTCAGTGAAAATAATAGCTACAATGGTAGTTTTAGACAGGCTCCAGGAATAGAGACCTAACACTGCTAGTAACTGATGGTAAGTTGTTCCAACTAGAAATCGTCAATGTTGCTCATGACTACATCTCAAGATATAATATAAAAGTAAACCTGTTACAATGCGATGTATAGTACATTAAAATTAGACCTATGTCTATCTAGTGCTTCGTACAAATCTCCGACATGAGTCGATTTAGTTTGCAAACACTTTCGAGCGTGTAATATGAAGGAATGCTGTCACCAATCGACAGAGCTGATTTAATTGAGGTATCACCAAGTGCCATGCTAGCTTCCATTCAATTTCTGAAGCACCACAATAACCTCGACCGCTCCAGACCTTGAGCGATGTGACTTTGTTACGACCACAAACGACGTGTGACCCTCTACCGGCACGTTTGTACTAAGTTCATCCGAATCTGATGTTCTTCGGGATTTGTACGTTTCCGACTAGACGTTGCTAATTTTTTGTTTCTTTGTTACTGATACATCACACTTAAGGACCATATAAGCAGAAGGTTACCTGATACCTCACTGATGTGGATGTGAATGGAAACCGTCTGGTCTCCGGCAATAGACAACTACCTATAGGCGCTGCGGTGGTATAGAGATATCTAGGTAGATACCACCGCAGCGCCTTTTGAAGTCAACAAACTGTAGTGTACAGACATTATTGTGTTCCGGTTTGAAGGGCGCTGTAGCTAATGACATTACAAAGGATCGAGAGAACAAAACTCTATGCGAAGTTGCAGTGTGGTGTAGTGTACATCATCCTAAATAGCGCCACGTTATTATGCGCAAGTGTAATCTCTTACCATTAGATGAATATCCCGCTCGTCCCGTCGCTTCGTAGAATACGTAAATGCTACAACGCCATTCAAACCGAACCATCGTAATCCAGTGAAACACATATTTTTGCATGAATATCTGTGTTTAACTAAAACAAGTTGTGTCGTGGTACTGATACATGAACATTCTTTTACATAGTACTATTTTTCATATTATCTTTAAAGTGATATATACAACAGAGATAAATTACCAAGTAGTCTTGATAACTTAAACGAAATTTAGTAAAATTCTCACTTACGTCATCATTGATTTTTTTAAAAAAAGTACCTTAACTTATTCAATAGCTATTTAAAATACTGCTTAGTTATTTATGAAGCATCGATAGGCGATATTGAAATGGGGGAAAAGGAAATATCGTGCGGAATATGTTTTGAATTCATAAACATCCCCTCCCATTAACTTAACGGTTATGCTAATGAATTGAACATGGGGGCCCTCCCGGGTGCCCCCATGAACGCGGCGAAAGCGGGGAAATCCCTATAGGATGGAATTTTCATGTTTTCCTCGTTTTCTAATTCTAATAATTTTGTATATACAAAATGAAAAAATCATTTTTTCCTACAACTTTATTTAAGCGAGTAGGTAAGTAGGTCTGTTCTGTTGCTAAGTTATATAATAATTGGTCAACTTAATACCTTCACAATAAAAGCACAGTAATAATTGCATACTGCTGCTTGACTGAAGAAAAAGATTATCTTCAAATCATTCAACTCCTCAGGCCGGTTGCCTCGATTCCTCTTCGTAACACCACGGTCTTCCAAGGGGTACTATAGAAATCTACTTGCCCCAACAAGACTCACCACTGTATAAACGTATATTCTTTTCATATATTTTTTTTTTGTTTTACAAAGCAATGAAAAGAGCGAGACTTTCACCTAACGATGAGTGATCCGCCCAAAAATAACAACGTGGCGAGAATTAGAATGTTATACAACGCACCGCATTGTGCTTGTCACCTTGAGACATATGTTACGTCTCGTGTACTCGTCATGTTAAGTCTCGTTACCTCAGTAATTGCAGTAGCTACAGCGCCCTTTAAACCGGAACATAGTAATGTTTGCACACTACTGTTTGCAAGTAGAAATGGGCGTTGCGATGATAACTCTCTAGGCGGTCTCCGGCAACGGACAATTACCATCAATGCAATATATATTTATATACATATTTATAAATATAAATTTACACATATATACATGTCTTTGTATGTTTATGGGGATTATTATTTTTTTTTAATATTTGATACTTGCTATACTAAGTTAGTCAACGGTTGTCGTTGCCGAAATCTCAGTGTTCACTGGCCTAAGAGACTCTCCAATGAAAATGTCTTGGACTACGCCGCGAATCTCCAATCGATTTACAAATCAGATTTCTCAAATAGAAGTTATTTGGCCATACTCTACGATGAGACGCCAATCATATTCTCAAGCAGGCGCTCGTGGTGCCGCATAGTGGCAGGGGAGGCGAGGAAGATCGGGAAGACGTGGAATGAAATTAAAGGTGAAGCCCAAGACCGAACGCGATAGAGATTTTCGCGGACGTCCTTTGCCCCATCTTGAGGCCATAGGATGATAACAATAAAAAAATACTAAGTTTTCCGATTACACCAATAGTTTTGTATCCCATATAAAACCGCATTTAATGGAACCGCATGGCAATGAGGAGGCTGAGGCTGTGTGCCAACAGCATTAGAATTTCACACCGAATGAAAACTGGTCTTGGTACCGTCCTCGCATACGTGTTTATCAAGTTACATTATGGCCCAAGATTCGAATCCTTGAGATTACATCCTCTTATCATTCGTATTATCTTTTTTATGGCCCCCCCTCTCCCCAGTGTCAGTCTAACGCCCTTTCAAACGCAACAACCTCACAAGCATCTGCACAAGTTAGAGGCCGTTACTCTCAACATAATGCGGTTGGGCATTTGGGCGGACAGTGACGAGCTTATCTGATCGCTGATATAGCTGGAAACACTTTGATAACCATCTCCTACGCCCACGAAATGAACAGCTCTCTTGATGTTCCCACTGCTGGAGCACCGCGCGTTCCTTCACATATGCAAACACTAATGGAACAGTAACATAAAGTACCTGTTTCCAGTGCTGTCGTCACTCTTGCTAATTAATCCATTACCACTGGTCAAGTACCATGGAGTATGTAAACATTTAAACTGAATTGTGTATGCACAATGATTATAAGCGTTGATCAAAGAAACACAAAACCTCAAATTTAAGTAAATTTTATCGCAAAGCAATTTCAACCTTACCGCACCTGTTTATATAGATGATTATTGCTTAACAAACACTTGAACAGCTAAGTAGTATGAATGCACTTGACTTAATTTTTTTTTTATGAATATTCATTTCCCGCATCATCATGACGACTTGCGTGTTACAAAATCTACGCAACAGACAGTTTTGGTTAAATTATTAACTAACGGTTTTTGTATTATAACGGATAACTTTAACGGGACAGTGGTGCTATTACTAAACCCATAGACAAATAAATATTCAAGTATATGTGCTTTACCAACTTAAAACCTCTTTTCTAGTCAAGTACTGAAAGCCTTTACCTAGATATAATTTCTTAACTTTTAACGTACTAGAAGCTAGGGTACTAAGTGACCAATCAGTATATACTGAGCAGTTAAATATTAATGAAGAGCTTATTATTCCCACTACTGGGATTTGGAAGTTTCTTTCTCAAGTCGAGAAACTATTTATACATAATGCAGACCAGGAGAATGATGCTGGATGTTACATGTCGAAAGTTGTACTTGGAGCATATTAGTATCCTCACGATGCTTTCCTTTCACCTGAAGCTCAAGCTCAGGAGGAAACAAACCCGTGTCTGTTTTATTATTTAAGGAAGCGACGAGCCGGGCAGGACTTTAACCTGATGGTAAGTCCTGCTCATAACAACGTGGTGCTAGTTAGGATGGTATACACAGCACCACATTGCGCTCGTTGCCTTGAGACATTAGATTTTATGTCTCGTTACCCCAGTAAATTAACTAGCTACAATTCCCTTCAAACCGGAACACAGTTATTTTTGCACACTGCTGTCTGGCGGCTGAAATAAGAATGGAGGTGGTACTTACCTAGACGGTCTCCTACCTACAAGTCACGAGGCTGAAGTGGCAATGGGTGGGGCACGTAGCTCGTAGAACCGATGGACGGTGGATGAAAGCGTAGCGTTGGCAGACCTCCCACTGGACAGAGGACGTAACAATTGCTGGGAGCCACTGGATTCAAACATTCATAAGACCTGTCCAGCAGTGGACATCTATCATTTAAAATGATGACGATTTTACTATCAAAACTAAATCAGTGAGCAGTCAGTGTATAACAAAGGTCGGATCACTTCAACCTTCATGGTTGGCATGTATTTTTATCTGGTTGTTATCGACCTCAGTTTACCCAATGCGGTTGTCGGTGCCACTATCAGTTCCGCGATTTTGACGAATTCCTAGCAGCGAAAGTGAACTTTTAATGTCGCATTAAATTGTGGACGTCCTTGTTCGACATTACAATACTCAACTTTTAATCACAACTCCTGGTTCGCATCGAAATCGAAACGGTACGGTTCGATACCTTCGTTATTACTCTTGGGTACGAGTAATCTTAATTACAGTAAGGGAGATGAAAGCCTTTAAGGGCCATTTATACCCAATTCACTGTACGTATATTTATAAAAGTATGAAGATATTCCCGAGGTTTTTCTGTAGTTCGTCGCATAACGGCTGCTGTATTATCATCATCATACAATATAAGCTGTTCTCCGGCCGCTTTGCTAATATAGAAATAGACTTGAAATTTATATAGAATATTCCTTGAGAGCAAACGCCAACAACAGATGACTTTTTATAACAACCGTTACTATAGCAACCGCATAAATACCAAATGAATATGTTTAAAAAAATGATGAAGGATGAAATTCAGATAAAAACCTATAACCATTTATAAATCATTTCGCGTTAAATGATCAGGTTCTCATATCTATATTTTCACTTTTTTTCACGTGATTGACTAACAAACAAAACTCAATATATATATATATATATTGAGTATTTATGGTAGTAGATCCATGTCTGCAGTTCGCTGTAGCACGTAGGTGGGCAGGATCGACCGGTGAAACACTACCCTCTCACAGAAAATCAGCGTGAAGTGGGGGCTTCCTAGAGGCCACCGCGTTTCGACTGGTAAGTGAGAGTCCCCGCGCCCTTATCCCTCTACCTCGGGGCCCAACAGCAACTGGCACTTTCATTATACTACACGTATCGCGACAGATTTTCTAGGGACTGTTGCGTTGCGTGTGGGAATGAGTATCAGTTGGCCCCTTCCTGTCTTTTTGTTCCCTGTCCCACAATTCCTCACCCTCTGTGACCTTTCTCTTTCCCTTTCCTTCCCCACCCCTTATGCTCTTTTTAAGAACATATTCTTACCTGAAGGGTAGGCAACGCACTGGCGTCGCTGGTGACGTGGGCGGCGATGAATCACTTACCATCAGGTGACCCGTCTTGCTCGTTTGCCTCTTATTTTACATAAAATATATATATATATATATATATATATATATATATATATATATTTATATATATGTATAGATATATAACAGTGGGTTTGCTAAATCGACGACGAACAAGCTGTTACTATACAGCAATGTGACGGAGGCAGTTAACATGGATCGACTTACTGATATATACAAAAGTTTAAGTTCAACAGCCTGATGTCTGCGCACTTGGTGAATGATCGAGGAGTTCTGCTCGTTGTTATTATAATGATTAAAGCTATAATTCTATGCAGGCGCCTGGAAGCCGCATTTACGAAGATTTATATCTTCACGAGCATTGGACGCCGGTGCATCCGTAATATTTCTGTTTTATCGCCTAATTGTGAGGTAAACTGCGTAACGTTATATATTTTTTTTTATTTATAATTTCCTTTCATCCGGCTTATCTGTGCAAAGGCGGAAGAGAGAGACGAACAACGAAATAAAATTAAAAAAGATAACTTAATTAGATAAGTTTTTCGGGCGGGAAGCTTTTACGTTAGCCGTTTGTTTTATTCCTTTGATCTTCAAACCTAATTGAGATGTTCACTTAGCATTAAAAAGGTAAGATTAAGTTTTAACGCCGTCTGCTCGTCTGTCGCTAAGTGAGATAAGCTTAAAGTACGATTTGCTAAATTTAATTACACCATTACAAATTTCCACTTAGATCAGCAACTTCATGTTTTCGTCGGACGAGATGCGCCGTTTATGGACGAATGGATTAAACGTACTGAAGTACTAGATATTAAAAACAGATATTTACTTCCAAGTACGCACTTTACACCTAAAAATACTCAAGTATTTCATACTCTAAAGTTTTTTGTAACACCATCATTTCTGGTAGATTTTTATGTATGTTATACAATGTTTACCTTTAAGGGGTGTAAGAGGTTCGATGGGGCACCAAGGTCCTCGAATGGCGACCGCGTACCGGGAGACGCAGTATTGGCAGGCTTCCCATCGGATGATCTGGTGAAGGTTGTGGGAATCAGCTGGATGCGGGCTGCGCAGGATCGATTAATGGAGATCTTTGGGGGAGGCCTATGTCCGGCAGTGGATGTCTGTCGGCTGATAACGATGACGATGATGAAGGGTTTCCGTCCAACATCTTACGGAGCTCAAGTCAACCTCACCGGCGTGGTGGGGCTAAGGCCCAATTTCGCCTCAATGGGGATCCTTGAAGGACGCTTGTGCCCAGCAATGGACGCTTTCCCGCTGATAAGAAGAATACTTACTATTTACTAAGTTAACGTTAAGAAGTAATGGACCGTCGAGTTAAATATCATACTTCAATGAAAACCGAGAACATCAAGTCTCAAGAGGTATTTTCATCACACTTAAATTTGCTCTTTACTACATTGGAATAAGGTTTACATTTCCAATTTTATTTGGCGGACGTTAAATACTTTGAAATACTTTAAAATATCAGTATTTATAGAATAAAGTTTACCTGGGTGGTACTTGGTAATCCGTCATCAAATATGAAAGACCTCGAGGTGATGCGCTCGGTACTTCCGCTTAACACTTTTATAGAGGGTGGAAAGCAGTAGCTCCACCCCGAGATGTGGTCCTATTAAGGCTTCTCACTGTCGGAACCACGATTGTGTGTGAAAGCGTTCCTGTGGTTTTAGCTGGTAAGAATCCGACCTAACTCTTCTGTTGCCCCCACAGCAGAAGGGTATCTAAAGCAGGATTTCCCCACGAAAAAAAAATAGGTAAAGATCCGCACCAGGTTAATAAATTAGTTTCTTTAATCGCGTCGATATCTTAGAATTGATCAGTTCATGATAACCTGATCATCACCACACTGAAAATATTACATAGAAACATTATCATGTTCCAATTCGAAGGGCGTTGTACCGAGTTATATTATTGTGTTAATTAGAATTAATATCCTAGGTCTCAAGTCATTGGGAAAAATTAGGTTCCTTTCTAACGTAATTAGTACTCAATTTTGTGGGCAAGAACAAAACTTACTATCTGGTGAAAATCCTTCTCGTCTCATCGCTTTACTATCATTATGATTTCAGACTAACATCCTCCACTGCTGATCATAGTCCTCCTCGATAGAGTTGCAATGTGATAGGGCCGACCATCGATTCTGTATAATCTTCATCAGCTCTTCGGTCCTTTACTGGTGGAATATGTTCCCAGAGACCGTCTACCTAGGTAAGATCGCAGGGCTTATTTATGCTGCTAACATAGTGGTGTGCAAACATTACTGTGTTCCGGCTTGAAGGGTGTTCTTACTAGAGAAATTTCTAGGGTAATGAAACATATTATGTCTCAAGGCGACGAGGACAGTGTCGTGTAGTGTATACCGTAGTAACTAGTGTAATGTTGCTATGGGCGGGTGTAACACCTACCATCAGGTGAACTGAACGTCTTGCTCATCTCTCGGCAAATAAAAAAAAAGTAGTGGAGCACTTTCTTTTCGTACTTTCGATTACGGAGCGCCGGAGGTTGACAAGCGGCGAGGTGAGCAAATCAACCTGCGCGCCGACCTGCGGTTGAAGCCATCTGTCGCAGGACATATGGCGTGCTTTTTTACGACCCCGCGATTTGTTTGTATACCTGTCTCCGTCACACCCGCCGGCGAACGTACCACCCTCACTTTCCCTCCCAGTTTTCCTTCAAGCTACGGGGTAATTGAAATTGAACACTGCATGCGGGTAAGTGAAAGGACTCTGCACAGATCAAGAACTAGACGGTGTAAGAAAACATTTCTACTTAAAAGTATCTTTCATATTGATTATTTACAACGTTGTATTAAAATGCAAACCATCCCCCCACCCTCTTGCTTAGTAAGTCTTAATATAGAATTAGATTGTAATTTAGATTTGAAATTTGTCAGAAATATTCCTCCCTCTAACAACTCACTACGGAGCCCGTACCCGTTGTTAATATCCCTTTAACCCCTTTTAGGGTTAACATTTCTTAAAATCCTTTAATACCTTACCTATACTCAGCAAAAGGAATATACCTACCCAATATCAAGTCTCCAGGCCTTATGGTTCCAGAGATATCGTGATGAGAGTCTACATAGATGGATATTCCCTTAGGAGTTTATTTATATATATTGTTTTTGAATATGAATATAATATCCATTCATCTTTTTTTCTATACTTGTAACATACGTACCTATACATATATGTCTAACATACGTACCTATACATATGTGTATAACATACATACCTACATTATTTAAAATATTCAGAATTATTCTCGATTCCTTTTGATATAAATAATCACTGTCCTTCTTCTGCATCGTTCACTTTTGACTGTGTGGTCAAGGTCGTGCAATGTCGCTCGACTTAATTGCTTAAACATAATCACAAGTTAATAATCAAAGTATAACGATATAAACAGTTAACTTCCAGGACTGTTGATCTTTGTTCCTTAACTCGGGGACTGTTGACCCATCAGCTTAGCCACTACCTCATAACACATGTCTAGTTGGCGTCTTAACGTAAAAAGGTGATGTGAATATTTTGAATATCCTTGCGTTTACAATTAAATTAATGGGTTTATAATTAGTGTATGTTATCGTACTTTATATATAATATATACCCAATATATATCTCGGATGAAGTATATCGCTTGGTAGTCATTTTGACTCTTAAAACTCACCTGATACTAGGCTCGTGAACATGGGCTCCTGTTAATACCCGATCAAGAAACGGAAACGTTTTACAAGTTTGCTTGTCTCTTGATTAAATTTAAATGTACATAAAGTATTATTCAAAAATACCTTTTCTTAAGAACACTCAATTAATTTTGCAAAGTATAGCAATGATAAATCATTAACTTAATTTACTTTAAACTATAATAAATTATGAAAACATAGTTTCTACTGTCTGCTGTTAATCTGATAGAAATGAATCCTGTGTATATTCTTTATCAAGTTTTATCTGAGGTTTCGCTTACGTTAATATTAATTTTGTTAATAAATTCTGGTCGTTGATCGATACAGAAATCATTAACAATTTAATGTTATCACATGTAGCCCGCATCTATAAATATAAGCTAGAAGATGAAACCTAAAATCGCCTCAATGATCTCGTATATGAGATGTATGAGATCGTACGTAAATTCATCATAATCGAGATTTAGCGGTTTAGAGTTTACAACCGTCACAAACAAACAAACAACATTTACATTTATGATATTTAAGATTATTTAAACCGTGTAACAGTCTCCAGGACTAACCTTCAACAATATCACAGTCCATAAAACGTAAACTGCGCTCGCCGTACCAATTTCAACGTAAAACACCTCAAATGCCGCGGCACTATTATCGATGACATGAGTCGACAAGCGGAAAATCGAAATCGATTTACAACGTCACTATATCGCCTGTAATCGTTCGATATTAATTTATTACATAAATCAATCGCTCTAAATAATCGATTTCTGAATCGATTCGAAACGCAAACGGCACTGACTAACACTAATACAGTCGGATACTGATCCGAATGAATGAAATAGCAACATGTTGTGAAAGTTACTTATTTAAGTAAATTTATTGATTGCTTAATTGTGATACTTGTGCTTTCGTGAGTACTTCAACTCGTTTAGAATGAAAATGAAGTTCAAGCAGCAAATGCTTATAGAAGGTCAGGGAGGGACATATCCTAGTCTACACGATCGGACAACACTAACCTGTGCGAGGACAGCTGACGCGACATAGTCTCGTACATACCTTGGCGCAGTGAAGGTACAATGAATGGCTATGCCTCTCTTTGAAATGTCCCTTGGCGTTGTTAGATCAATACCGATGTGTTACCTAAGATTCTGGAGATCTAATGCACTAAGGACAACGACCGATAAGGCTTAACTTAGCATAAATGCGTCATGATCCCGTCTATACCTGGGTATATAATATGATATTATCTGGACTTAAAAATGTCCTTCATAATAAAAAAAGAGGTCACCAGTTGATCTAATGGTGATCAATCTTTGTTGCTGGTGACTAAACAAATACCAGTGCAGCTTCTAGATTCCACTGCCAAAGAATAGTTTGCAAACCCTACTCTGTCTTGAATTTGAAGGGCACTGTAACTAGTGAAATTGCCAAGGTAATGAAATTTCACATCCCTTGTATCAAGGCCAGGAGCACAATGTCGTGCTGTGTATGCCATCTTAACTAGTGCCACGTTGTTATGGGTTGTGGCTTTCCCTCAGTTCATCAGTACCCAAATCGAAGAATAGAAAACTGCTAATGTTGGTATTATCCCGTCTAGCGATTATAAGTCCTGCTCCACTTTACATCACTAAGGCGTGATCTTTACCGTCTGCTGGAGATTATCCTCTTCATCAATCCCATTCAAAAGTTCTGATATTTTCGTCTTTTTTCAAGTAACTTTTACACGACTTAGATTATGTTATTCATCTCCATTGATCTGTGTCCGTCTCATACCGCCCGTTGTTGCATATGTTTCAAGTAATTTTAGATAACTTAATTATACATATATAAAGATATTAAATAGAACAGTCACGGCCGCCAAGTTTATTATTATAATAATGGGTAATTAAAAAACCTGGTCGCGTGACATTTCCGGCCACACCTTCGCATAGATACAAACTCCGCAGTTTATTTTAGACAAAGAGACGATGCGATTGTTATATTAATCGTACGATCGTATGTCGAGCACTGCTGCAAATGACCTACCAACTGGTGGTTCTGAACTTGATGAAGAGGCGCGCTATGAGGGTAGTCAGTGACTGGGATCTGGTAAGTGCAAAACTGGATAGAATGAGTCGCCTACGTAAGGTAGCTAATATCTCAGTGCTCTTCCAAATACATTTTGAAGAGCGTGCTCACGGTTACGATGATTTAATACCACCATTGCCCTTTTACCATCAGACGTATATACAGACGGTAGACATTCATCCATTCGGTTTGATATTCCTCATCAACATCAGGACAAAGCGATTATCTTTGACCTTCATAATTCGAATAACGAAGGATTGAAACAATATGCCAGCGTTCGCGTTTCCGTTTAGGTACAACGTGGGAATCTTTAAGAGAGATGTGAATAGATTACTTCTAGACTAGAAGCTCGCTTTATCACCTAGATTACATAATCACTTACTGAAAGGATAGGATAAGGAAGTCAAATGCCAGTTCGTAAAAAAAAATCATCTAGTAAGATATACGCGTGTCTATAACATGAGCTATTGGTGTTAAGACTTGGTGTAAAGCTTTCTAGTGCTTCTAGGTTTCTGTTATTGGAGACCATAGCTTCTATTTTTTCAGCAAAACATTACTGTACAATCATAACTATGTTCCGGTTTAAAGGGTGCTGTAACTAATGAAAATACTGGAGTAAGGAGACTTACATCTTGTGTCTCAAGGCAGCGACTACAATGCGGCGTCGTTGTGTATATCAACCTAACCTTTTTATTAGCTGAACGTGTCGCTCATCTGGTCGCTTCTTCAAAAAGACAAAAAATACCATATAAGTCTCATGTTAAAGCTACAACGCTCTTCATATAGGAACACTAATCTTTTCACACTGCTGTTAGGCTACAGAAATAGGCACTGCGGTGGTACCTAGACGGTCTCCAGCAAAGGAGACTTGTACTAACTACTCCGGTAGCAGTCGTATGGGAACACTGTCGGCCAGAAGTTTCGCGAGGTGTTGCCAGCTCCATAGAGCCGGATGAGAAGATAAGTGGTCTTGAGATAATAGGATTGCTAAAATTATCATCTGATTCACATGATCTGTAGGCAGAGAGTCCTCAAATTCTTCGGACACACGGTCAGGCGAGACCCAGACAGTCTGGAAAAACTGATTATTACTGGTTGTGTGGAAGGAAAGAGAGCGAGAGGGCGGTATCCTGCAAGATGGACACGAAGAACTCAGGACGCTACGGGAGCGACCCTACAATCATCCATCCAAATGGCGCAAGACAGAAATGTCTGGAAAGATATGGTGGCCAGGGCAACGCACCATAGTCACGTCCCTCAGTGATGAGGTTACGACAAAGAAGAAGAAAATTATCATATAATGGACGGCTTATAACGACGACACATTTGACCGGTCCACAACGTTCAGGTATAATGTCAAGGGAACTCACTCCATAACACTTTGTATAAGGATATTCTAATTAATTCTGTCTGAGAATTTTCGTGTGTTATTATTTAATGTCTACAATCCGTTATTTTACATCGATTCGGGTTTTTTTTTATTAATAATCGATTCTCGCATTCACATCTATATTTATTATATACCTAAGTTTGTTGCTATACAAAATTGCCATATGATATAAGGCCATATGACTACAGTACAGTTATATCATTTCGGACTTTGTGTATTATTAATCGATTTTTGAAAGATCGGTAACCAGATGAATTTCTGGAGTAACGAGACATCAGACCGCAATTTGTGGTGTTGGTATAAACATCCTAACAATTACTACAATAGTCATTAACAGGCATTTTATTTATCAACAAATTTACGGTATAGAATCCTTTAAAATTTAGACAGCGCTAATCCTTACTTTGTAGAGTACTAGGACATATGTCCAACAGTGAAACATAAAAGGACGACAATACAGCCGCGACTGCTCTGGTGTTTCGACTGTCTATGGACGTCAGTGATCACATTCCTTCAGGTGAACTGTTCCCTCGTTTGGCCACCATTCCTATAAAAAAAGGAAACATTTATCAATTGAGAGAATAATAATGGTGGTGATAAACGTCTTAGTTGTATCTTAAGGAGGCGAACGGATCGACCATTGGATGTTAAGTCATATGCCATAATAACATGGCACTAGTTAGGATGATATACATAACCACATTTTGCTCATTAGCCTTGTAATTTCAATAGCTACAACCTTTAAACGGGAACACGATAATATTTGCACAATACTGCTCCACGACGGAAATAGGAGCTGCGGTGGTATCCCTGTCAAGAGATCTTAAGGAGCCCAAGTCAACCTCACCTGCACGCGGTGCACCCCGCCCACCAACTCGCACTGGGTCAGCGTGGTAGGGTAAGGTCCAACTCCCCCCAAAGAAATATGTGGAGATATTTGGAAGTGACCTATGTCCAGCAGTAAATGTCTGTCGGCTTTATGTTAAAATCCGAAGTGTCTCATATATAATTAAACGGACCCACAGAAGCTGCTCGCTATCAGATGATTGGTAATTATAGAAAATAAGTATGGCGGCCACCTGTGCGCCGTCACACGCAGTGCGACACATGTCCTCAAAGCTTCCGCTGGCAGCGCGCGTGTCCGCCGCCGCACACGGCACGACATCCCATCACTTCTAAAGTTCCCAGCACTGGGACTGACACCTCTCTTACAACAGAGCGAAAGCTATCACGCCTAGCCGTGTGCGATAACTTGGATATCACACGTTCAAAGCTATTCTTGGAACATTAGTTTATCGAATTGGCCTTACGGTGGTACCTGCCCAGACAGTCTTTTTATCGCGGTGGAAATCTTCTTAAAAGATGCCTTGCATCTGAGGAGAAGGCAAGGTTATTGAGGCTTCTACCCGCTAAAAGCCCCTTGGTGGTCTCCCTTAATACATTAGGAGGGCCTCCGAGATCTCCTACGGAACGCACCGGTGCCCCCCTGCACTTTGGCTAAAACGTCCCACGGAAGGGCACGGCGACAGAGCACTACCACCCGTAAATCCTCATCATCATCCCCAAAGCCTGTGCGGAAGTGGAAACGCGTCCTTGTGAACGTTACGCTGACAAATCTTTTAAAATAATCCCCGCGACCCCATGCGCGGATCGCGTCGATGCTTCACTAATTATCATACATTACAATGCTCTCAATTGGTCGTTGCTAACCGATTATTATTAGTGGAACCAGTTGTACACCGCAAACAGGTGAATAAGGACCCTATTACGATACGTTAAGGTACATATTCGCGTGACCGGTGTATGGCGCAATTAATACCAGTGATTATTAATATCAACACGTTATCTTGTTCGTTGAATTATATTACTTTTAACTTATTGCGCAGTAGATTCATTCATTAATATCACACCCATTAATAAAGTGATATTGGTTATCCGGTGGTAGGTCTCCGCTGATATAGACCGTATGTATACCTGCAGCTTCCATTTCCGCCGCCGAATAGTGCTGTGCACACAACAGTATTAAGGAGATGAGCACAATGTGATGCTGTGTATATCATCCTAACTAGCGTTGAGTAGGCGTATTCATTACCGTCAGTCAGGTGAATGTCTCGTTCGTTGAGTAAAAACACTGTGTCTAGAGAAATGTTTTTTTTTTTTTGCGTACCAGAAGAAATCATCAGAAGGAAATGAAGGGCTTGTAAGTAAACCAGGATCATGTCTCACATTTAAAACACCGTTGATGGTCGTCTTCATCATTCACGTCTTTCAACCGGTACATAATTTTGAAGCTAGTGAAATTTCTAAGATATCCATTCTTCATCTCGAGCTACAAGCACAACATAATTGATATGCGTATCACTTATCATCTGGTGATCATCTTGCTAGTTCATCGAAGGCGATGACTTCAGAAACAATTTAGTTTCTCCTGTCACTCGACATTTGCTTGTCCATAACAATGTGGCGCTGGTTAAGATGACATACACTGCACCACATTATGCTCGTCGCCTTTAGATATAAGTATCTTTACTTCAATAATTTCACTAGCTACAGCGACCTTTAAACCAGAAGAGGTTAATGTTTGCACATTACTATTCGACGGAAGAAATATGAACTGCAGGAGTACCTACGGGATAGAGATCTACCACCATAATGATTTTGACGACATCCGTCACTCGATATATCCGGTTTCTATTTATCGACGATTTTTTTATTTTTATTGGTCACTGTTAATATGTAATCAGTTACGAAGTGGCAGTTAACAGCGATCACCATCCGCTGACACGCCCACTCCCTCCACCACCGCAGCCACTCCAACCGCCAGTTGTCGAGCTGTCATTTGTCTGTCAACGGGGTCCGCTACGAGAACTCAATCGGTCGGCTAACTGTTAGCTGGAACTCATGAAGCAGTTCTATATTTACTTTCGGTCAATACAAGATCGGCCGGCGGGCGTTTTTGCCGGTCGCCGGGCCAGGGTTCGATGCCCTGTCAGTTTTTGTGACCGACTTTTTCTTCCAGTTTTTTCCGCGAGTTTCCGCGCGGCTCTCGCTGTTAACAGATGTTGTTGTTAATTTTCGTTATTTTAATTGCTTATTAATGAGATGCGCCAGCACCCGTGTGATCTTCGTCTGTACAATTTTTTCTTCAATTATACAACATGCACAAAAAAACACAAAGTAACATCTGTATGTATGAACTGTATAGCGATTAACTATAGTTTAAGGCTTAAAGCACAATCGCCGTGACTCTTCAAAGCGGTAATGAACCCAACGGATAAGTAAGAAATTTAAAAACAATTCTTGAAGGTATTCAATAAATCCAATTTCACTAATTCACAAAATTCTTCAAAGATTTATGGTGTTAATGTAGCTACCGAAGCTGCTATAACTTTATTAAGCTACGACTCTTCAAACTAATCAGATTAAATCATACATCTCTGTTTATAAAGAAACCACCTATCTATTGTGGGAAACGGAGGTCCAAAACGCTAATCTACCTTTGCATGTAAAAAGCAACTAAAGAGGGAAGAAGGAGGTCCATCTGCGCAAAGACCCCAAATAACATAAGGTTTATTAAACGAACTAACGACTTTCTCATGAGTCAGGGGGTAGCCGTTTTCAATAGTCTCCTTCATGAAACTGGTGGTAAGTCACTGTTACCACCGCAGCTCCTGCTTCTCCCACTAAATAGATTTTTTTTTGATCGAAGCGACGAGACGTGCGTAGCGTTTACCTGTTAATAAATGATAGCCTGCTCATCATCATTAGGTGCCATCTTCAAACTAACGATTGGCGATCAGATTGAGGAAACCACTATCTGATCCTCAACTGTTCTCTTTAACTGATGGTATTTAAACCCGGTCCACTACTTTACGCCGTCAAACCATTTCTTGCGCTGTCTACGAGGTGAACATTTTCCAGGAATTTTGCCCTCCAGGATCAACCTTGGGAACTCATAAAGGGAGACTGAATATAATAACATAGCGCTAGTTAGGATGGTACACACAGCACCACATTGTATTCATCATATGAAACATATGATGTTGATCTCTCGTTGCTCCAGTAACTTCACCAGCTACAGCGCCCTTCAAACCTTCAAAAAGTATGCAAACGTTCCTATACTCCGGTTTGAAGGTACATACAGTCGCGTCGTATTAGCGAATATAAAAAACTGAGTTGCACTACTTTTTAGTTAACTTAATACAGATCATGTTCTACACCAACAGGCGAAAGTAGAAGCCAATTACTTAAAAGTTCCCACAGCAATTAGCATTTTAACGCAGGCGGCGGTCGGTGCACGCGTCTCCACCGCCGATTAAGGCAGGAAGGCGTCCATTAGCCTCTGAGTCACATGTCAAAACTGTCACGAACTCCTTACATGTGAAAGTCAGGACTTTTGATGCTCCGATACTTCGCGTAACATAAATAATCAATGTGTATATGTGTAGTAAAATATGTATATATAGTAAGATAAATATGAACATATGTTAGCATCCACCATGTCAGTTCTGAACATTCTCCAGGGTTCACTGATAGAGAATATCTTCAAGCATTAACTTACAATAAAGTTTTGAAATATATATATATATAAAAAAATTATATTCTAGTTAATATGTGTTGTGGAGATCATTAGAGGAGGCCTATGTCCAGCGGTTGGGCGTCTATCGGCTGATGATGGTGATAACGATGAAATATGGGATATTTTAAAATTCATACTCTTGAAAAATTGGAGACGACCTCACCTGATGGTAAGCAATACGCCCGCCCTTGACGAGGCGTTAGTTAGATTGGTATAAACTACACTACATTGCGCTCGTCGCTTCCAGACGTAAGATGTTGAGTCTGGTCATCCTAGTAATTACACTAGCTACAGCGCCCTTCAAACCTGAAAATAGTAATGTTTGCATACTGCCTTTTGGCGGCAGAAGTAGGAGCTGCAATGGTACCTACCTAGACGGTCTACATCGACAGAGAGCCTCACGAGTAGTTACAAATCAATGGCGCATTTTTTCCCGCCGAATCGTGACGCAAGCGCGGCCGACGCCCTCTACACCTGTCACTTACTTTTTTCTCTCGATCACGCTAGGCACTGGACACTCATCTATTAAGCCATTCGTTTTTATTGCGCCTCTTTACTGCTTATTGATTTATTATTGGTGCTGATGTGTTATTTGGCCTTTGTAATGCGTATTGTGTATGACGTTGTAGAATTTAGGAATAATTAAAGTGTTCGTAAATACTGTGTGTTAGGAGACCGCTTCCGAAAACGAAGAGCGGACGATAGTACCAATGACACCTTTGATGATAGAATGGAAACAAAAATAGATCCTGATTAAAAAAAAATCGATCTTGATTAAAAAAAATCATATTTTTAAAACGTTTTATTACCATTATTTACGCTACGAGATGCATTTGGTTACAATTTGAACTTATTTCATAAGGTCATAGAGCATTTAGATCGGTAATATGTGTCATACCAAGTTTGTAATAATTAAATTTTTAAGTTATGTATTTTCTATGAAACTATCATTTCACTTAGCTGTACTAACACTGTAGAGCGTAAATAATGCTAAAAAAATATTTTTTAAATTTTTTTTTTAATCAGGATTGATTTTTTTTCCATCCCATCATCGAAAGTGTCATCAGTACTATAGTCTGTCTTCGTTTTCGGAAACGGTCTCCTAATACACAGTATATATATATAACTGATTTTGTTATACCAATGACGATTCTTCTTCGTCGGTATCACTCTTGACAGAGTAGTCGTGGTCATCACTTCAGATGTTGGTGATAAGCTACAGAACACGCCGCCACTGTTCTTTGGTAGCATTGATTAGCACTCTTCTTGCATTCATGTAGAGATAATTATGATGAGCCACTTGCTGCCGCTTTTATCTCATCGGTCCACCTAAAATTTGATCATTATCTCACCTGTTGTTAAGTGTTGATGGTACGGTGGTAGGAACTCTCTCTTGAAGGATAAACAAGTTGTTCCAATTCTTGGCTGTTCTTTTAAAGAATTAGAAGGTTAAACTTTTGCGTAAGTTAACTAGAGATGTTTACAACACAAGGATGCTGATCCGCCGTGCGTCATCATGTCGTTCGGTGGTTTACCGGGGATAGAAGAATTATATGTTATAATTACAACGTGAAGGTGTGAGGGGGTCCCGCACGGGACCTAAACCAACCTCACTTGTTCGCGGTGCACCGTGCTAATCTAGAAATGGAACTCTGGCTTCGACCAACTCCCATTGGGCCAGCGTGGTGAGAAATGGCCCATGACCCCTCTATGAATCTCTACGAACTCCCTAGTGTCTTACAGTACCGGAGGATATGCTTACTCTGCGAATGTCGCTGGAATCGCTGGATCGATGTGGAGATCTTTGGAAGAAGCCAATGTCCAGCAGTGGATGTCTTTCGACTGAAGATGATTAATTCCAACGCATATTCTCCGAAATTCCGCGAGACTGGCCACATAAACAACAACCTTGTCTCTCATGCATCGCAATACAGTAAGATGGTGCTATATCGCTTTATCTCATTTTAAAGCCCCGCGTCTATTCTTAGCTACAGAACAGTGAGCTCAGTTCCACTTGTCTGTGGAAGTCGTAAAAATATGTTCTAACCCCGGCGCTCGTTACACCGAGTGCAATCGTGTAGTGAAATCTCGCAGTCACGAGACCCTGCCACTGGACTTACTTAAGACTTTGCTTTTATGACATTTTAAGTGGCCATTATAACGATAGAAGACCGAACTTAATGTCTTTATGCCGGGACAAGGCTCCGTCACGGAAACTTCGAAGCCCCGTTCCAACCGCTTGCTCACCTGTCATCTATTCGAAGTACTCTACCACGCTAACTTATCTCTCTACATAAATTTTAGACTATATAGGACGATAGGAGAATATAATCTTTGAACAGCTGAATCGGTGTTTTTTTTTTTATCGTAGTCAAAAAGTCCAGGAACATTTGAAACAAAATCGTTTCAGACGTTTCAGAACTGAGAGAGTATTATTTGGAGACGTTAATAAACACAAGTATATTAAGTAGAATACTCGTCTTCGCCAATTCTTAAGATTAAACCAATGCCTCTTGGATGAGTGGATACGACAGTCCTCAAGTGTTTTTGAAATTCTGCAGAGAAGCTATTTTTTTATTAAAAAAATTAAAAACTAAGTGTCTGATGTTAGAATATCTATATCAAATAACAAGAACAAAAAAATAATAATAAAATAAAGATAAAAAGTATAGTAAAGACAGAAAAAACAAAGCAGAAGAATATATATATTAAAAAAATTTCCACGACTTTCAGGTCTTTTACAGCTGGGAGTCATGAATGAAATGACAGTCTTCACTTGGAGAGGAATGGTAGGTAGAACTGGGTTTTAGAATGATAGAGATAAGTTTGAAAGAAGAACAGATCATGAAAGAGTAGAAAGAATGAAAGATGTATATAATTGAAAAATAGAGTAAGAAGGTACTGATGGTGGTAAATGTCAATTTCTGGAAAACGAAAGGTGGGGAGAAATAAAATGTCATGGTTGAGGAATGTCAGGGAATGGACTAACCAGAGACAGAAAAGACTATACCACGCTAATCGCCAACCTTCACTAGTTGAAGAGGCACTTTAAGAAGAACATGGTAAATTAAAAGAAATACAAAGGCCCTGACAATACGCACCATACCCAGGGGAACGATTTAGAAAACATAAAAAAAACATAATTCTTTAAGCTTTAACTTAGTAGATGCAGTTTATATATTAAGTAGGTATGCATGCAAAATATTTTGCTCTATAACTTAAAATTATATCCGATGACAATTTTGATTGTAACTTCAACGAAAACAGAGTACCTTCATCAAAAAGAGACATTTCAATACACAGTTTTTAGATAAAACCAAATATAGGCAAGTCTATGTTTATTATAAAAAAAAATCTGTATCCGTAGTAAACGCACCACAAATAGGTTAAAGTATCATCTCGGAAAGGATGCGGTGTCGCTGTAATTTTTTCTGTCGCATCAAACCTCGGCAAGTGTTTTGTAATGCGATATTTGTTTTGTTATTATAATAATAACTGCCTTTTTACTATCGTGGGCACTGTACTTATGTCGTTATAGAAATCTCTGTCCCACGGATTTCTCTCAGCTGATAACGGCTTCAGTAAATTGTCGGTTAAGTAACGAACGTTTGACCCGATTTGCGAAAGTGGCCAACTTGAAAAATCCGTCTTAAACATTATATATATATATATATCTTAGATTAATGATACCCGACCGATGATCTGCTAACCCTTGGAGGTCCGCCCCAACAAGTTCCCGCCTTGTCGTAGTGGAGGGGCTTAGTAGCCGTGGCTGGGTCGCCCAAGATAGGATCCGCCACTGGGAGCCGGGAGTTTTCTCTCTTGGGTTCCACGGCCTCTGTGTGACAGATTCGGGGAAATCCGTTGCCCGGGTGACAGCAAGAGGCCGAGGAGAGGGCGCGCTGTGTGTTCCGACGTGCTCCCACAGAGGTGAAAAGGGAGGGTTTTTCCCTCCCTCCCGAGGTGGCGCTGCATGCCCGTGCGGGCCGGCGCTGACGGGGTCGCGGATGTATGCGAAAGCGTTCCCGTGACCCTGCCTTAAAGCCACGAGGCAGAACATCACGTTGGTTTGAGTCAGTGCAAGTGCGACTTAACCTGTCCTTGGCTCCGCGAGGGCAGGTATGCGCAGACATTTCTTCCACGTTAAACAAAACAAAACCCTGACTTCCCTCCAGAAGTAGGGGGAATTCCCCTCCCCCCCCCCTCGAAACACAAAAAGATATAACACTAGAAAATATAGAGAAAGAGACAGAGTATATTTCAAAGTTAAAATTGACACAGTTAAAGTTTAAGAAACAAGAGATACGTTGCTTAGCAGTAGGTCTAGAGTTATCAGGGAAGGGGTAGTTATAAATAAAAAGTTTTATTGAGGACTTTTGTTGTTCTTGGTCCAAATACCAAACTGCTTCAAAAATGTACCTTTTTTGTAAAAGCTGTAAGTATGAAAGTTTAAGTTAAATCTCATTTTGATATAACGAAGAAATTATACTAACGAAATATTTAAAAAACCATAGGCGGGGGGAAACGAAAATCCATCCGTTAATGATAATGGACGGTCTACTAAGGTTTAGTTCAGGTAGTTCAGTTTAGTACTGCATGGCTGATATCTTACGCCATGCGTCTTTTAACCTTCTTTTACGACAGTTGTAAGTTCAATTGTGAAAAACTGTCCAGGCAGACACTTGGGAAAATGCTGACATGACACAACTTAGTTCTGGTTTTAAAAGCTTTGATTTTCATCACATTACTTTGATTTCAACATGTTACATCTCAAAGCTATAAAATGCTGTGTACACATCCCAACTAACATTTAATTTTTATAGGTAAGTACTTTCTATCAGGTGGATGTTACGCTTGCGTCTTAATTATATATAAATAGATATTGTAGTAGTATTTATTCACGTGGGGGTGCGGAGTCTCTGGTAAATGGACAACGCACGCAGCAATATCAGCACTATAATATATAAATCACTAGTATTCGACGATAACAGATAACAATTGTTGTAGCGATGTCAAAATATCATTTATAATTCACCATACTCAAGATATTCAACCACTATCAACGATCAACGTATTCAGTATTCGATAACAGCTGATCGCTAACATAACTTGAAATAACAGAACAGCCAATAAAAAATGAAACAACTATTCTTGTCTTTGTCTTTTGTATAATATTGTCATAAGCTAAAACGAGACACACCTAGTATTTATTGAAAATTAACCATAATTATAGTAAATAGTTTCATAAGAAGAAATCCTCTTTGAAAAGCGAATTTTTAATTAGATCCTGTTATCTCTTATTTGGTTGATTAATCTATCTCGCTCACACCCATTTGATAGACTGTTGTTAAACCGAGGAGCAACTAGTATTATAATCCGCAAAATAGAAATTGTAGTCATACAAGAAGATAATTATCCTCGAAATGTCACTCCTTAATTAATTCGTGTTACTTCATTGATTCATTTATCTCGCTCACACCTATTATATATACTGTTACTAAAATGAGATGCACCTAGTATTATAACCCGAAAATATCGAATTTTAAAAAAATAACACTTGGTTATTTAATAACAGAAATTGGTACCTATTATCATTGTTTAACAGTAACTAATAACAGATATTATGTTTATCCCTATTATAACCAACGTCTAGTCGTAATACTTCGTGATAGGCTCTTACTCGTCTCGATTCTGGGGTATTACGAAGATCCACAGATAATGGATACAATACTCCACTCCTTAACGACTGGAAGACTCAAGTCAATGCTCACAAAAATGTTTGAACATTGTATGTATTTGCGATATAGTACATTAAAGCGCGATCTATTATTTGTGGTGGCGCCATCTGTTGAGTTTTTCAAAAAATCTTGTCACAATATTCTTTTATAACCGGCAACTATAAAGCTGATCCGTTCAATAATTGATCATGATTCCAGATCTATAGAGCTATGGCTGAAGACCGGACGCCGTCACAGCGAAGTGCTTGACGAGCAGAAGCTGAGCGAGGGTCAGCTGCGGCGGCCAGGAGCTACGCTGATACTGTGGCTGAAGTGCGATCAGGTTTGTACAAGCTTAACTTTATTTGCTTTACAATGTAATGAGGTTCAAAATTGTGTTCCAATTCAAAAGTATAACAAGGATATAACATCGTTATGGACTTCTGCGAATCCAATATTTTTTGTATATACTTCCACTGTAATAGCATCTTTATTAGAATCAAGCAAGGCGCTAGTTAAGATGAGCGGAATGCTGTCTCCGGCAACTCAGACCTAACACTAGATGATAACTTATCTACCTGTTCATCACACCTCTAACAAGTACTACCGTTTTGAAAGCAGTTGCGATTTTAAATGATGCATGCAACGTGGTACTGGGTACTGATGGTAGGTCTCTCTTCCCGGAGACCATCTAGGTAGGTACCACCGCAAGGCCATTATCGTGTTCCGGTTTTAAAGGTGTCGTAAACAGTGATATTACTATATTTTTTTTCATTTTATATATTCCAAAATAAAGAACACAATGTTATATTTAGCAATTAGACGAGCAAGACGTTCACCTGATGTTGAGTGATTCGCCCGCCCGGAACAACGTGGCGCTAGTTCGGAAGTGATGCACTGCAACACATTGAGCTCTGCCTGAGACACAAAATGTTGAATCTCGTTACCCCAATAATTACACTAGGTATAACACCCTTCAATCCAGAACACAGTAGTTTGCATATTATTGTTTGGCGGCAGAAATAGGCGCTGAGGTGGTACTCACCTGACTAGATGAGATTGAAGGACTCTTCTCCCGCACTAGAGACCCACTACCAATGGTGATGCATATATCATCAACTAGCACCATGTACCGTCAAACTGTGTTAACATCATAAATAACACTTCATTGATTTAGACGAGATTATTCACCACCAGGTTTACTACCATCCCTTGCAAGATTATTTTTAGATATACGTTAAGTAGCAGCAGTAACCGCGGTAAACTTTGAGGTTAACATAAACAAATACATGGTCATATGGTTAATGCTAATGGGCACCAACAACTCCCTCGGGCACCTGTCCCCGCTGCAATAGGAGGGCAGAGCTATGCGAGCGGCCATTTTTTATCCGAACAGGTACAAAATCCTCAGCCCTGTATAGCCGCAGCAGATGCATTCAACCACCACCTGCCAATCTCGGTCCCGTACAGGTGGGGTTTGTTTACGTTTTTTTTTGTATCCTCGATTTAATTTAACCGGTGATTTTGACCGCAAATAATTTTTATTCTATCTATCTATCTAGCTATCTATTTGTCTATCTATCTATCTATTAACCTATCCATCTATCTATCTACTTAACTATCTCTCTAACTACCTCTACCTTTTTAAAAATATGTTTCCATTTGAATTTTACAAACCGTATAATGAATAGTACCGGTGTTAGATATTTACTTCCGGAGACCGTCCAGGTTCTACCCTCCTTACCCTCGCAGTTCCTATTTTTGCAACCAAACAGCAGTGTGCAAACATTACTGTGTTCTGGTCTGAAGGGTGTTTTAGCTAGTGCACGTGCACAATATGTTGCTACATATATCACCCTAACAGTCATGCGGTAATTAGGATGATATACACTGCATCACATAGTGCTCGTCGGTTTGCGACGTTATATCACGTTATCCAAGTAATTTCACTAGCTGCAACACGCTTCGAACCGGAACACTTCTTCGTTGGTTAGGTAAGTCTCTGTTGCTGGAGACCGTCTAGGTAGCTCCTATTTCTGCTGCGAAACAGTACTGTGTTCCAGTTTGAAGGGCGCTATAGCTACTGCAAGTACTGAGGTAACGAGACTTAACATATGTCTCAAGCTGACAAGCGCAATGTGGTGCTGTGTATATCATCCTAACTAGTGCTACATTATTAAGGGCATGCATATCACTTATAATCTAGTAAAATCTTATCGTATAAAAAAAATAATTATCTATACAAGTAAAAGTAGGAAGTCTTATAAATAATACACTGTGACGTTGCTATACTTCCCTTTTATAATTTAGAATATTTCCTTTAAAATTATAATTTCTTGGCTTTAGATAGGGTTATACATTATTTTTTATTTCCTATTGCAACCCTAAAGGAACCCTAATTATTCCCCTCACGGTCGAACAAGTGAAACTCTTACTCATAGTCATAAATATGCACTCCGTTCATTTTACTTATATCTAACTTATCTTTATAAAATATCTATATATGTAATAATCGCCACGTTGTTATGGGCGGGCGTATCACTTACCATCAGGTGAACGTCCCGCTCGTCTCGTCGCTCCGTAGTATAAAAAGAAGGAAGTGTACGAACATCAGTCGGTTCTGCAGTTAGAAAGGTGGTGACCCCTTTCGTGTAATTACAACGGTAATCGATTACAGCAGGCATACCGTATACCGAGGGGTCGCCTTTCCGACGGAGTAGGTATCTAATGAGTATACCTTTTATTTGATAATGGTGTCGTAATTAAGTAACGCATTCGAACCGGTGCACCGGTGCAGAAACGACAAGAAGAAGCCGCGTCTAAATGTTACGCGGCCGTGGCGCTGTACCGGCGGGGTCGGCGGCGTGCGCGCGCTTTTGTTCGATTACTTTTTTTTTTTAATTTAGATAATGTTTATAATGGCGGCAGCTCAAAGGAAACACGAACACACGAATTCTATGCAGTCTCGAAACTTTTTTTTTTTATTCACAGTTTTGTTTCGGTACTCAATATATATAAACTAACCGCAGAACTTACTAGTGGTTGGTTTCTGAGACCGTCTAGGTAGATACCACCGCAGTAAGCAAACTATACTGTGTGCCGGTTAGCCCTTTTAACTAGTATTATTACTTTCCTAACGAGACCTAATATCATGTCTCAAGGCCATGTCGTAACTAGCACTACGTTGTTATGAGCATCGTAATCATCAGCCGATAGACGTCCACTCCTAGACATGGACCTCCCTCAAAAATTCCCACCTCGATCATGTAGGGATTTATATGGAGGGATTTAAGCTATTACATACCACGCTGGCCCAATGCCAAGCCAAGCCAATGTTGGGAGCCAGAGGTTCGTTTGTTGATTAGCAGAGTGCACCACGAGGAGGTGAAGATTGACTTGGATCTCGTGAGTTGTTGTGTAGTAACCATTACAGTCTTATAAGGATGCGTATTACTTACTATCAGGTAAACGTCACCACTCGTGCTGTCGCTTCATAAAATAAAAAAAATTTTTTGGTGAACTTTGATGGAAATTTGACTTTATTTCTATGATAGTTTAGTGTGTCTAAGTATTTAGTCCGTAATTCAGAAATTTAGTTAGTTTTGTATAAAATTTATGGATGGACACGTGAATTTCTAAATTTATGAGAGAATTGTTTATTAAAATGTTTTAATTACTTTAATTAGAGACGGACATTTTGTGCGGTGTGCATTTAACATAAACAAGATGGCTGCCGTTGATAGTGACGAGCAAAGCAAGACCAAGGCCAAGACTTGCACAATCTTGCTATTAGAGTCTTGGTCTTCTGTTCGGTCCTGGTGTTGGTCTTGTATATCAGTCTTATAATACATTAAATATTTATATACAGTAGAAAAGCATTAGTTGAAGTTACGATAAATATTTTAATTCTTGCACATTTGGTCTCGGTCTTGTTTATTCGGTCCTAGTCTTGCTAAAAAGCAAGACTAAGACCGAGAGCAATTATACACGAGCAAGACCGAGAACAATTTTACTCATCACTAGCCATTAATGGCGCTAATCATGTGTTGGCAGAATTTCACATTTGAGTTAGTTATGTGCGCAAGGTGGATGCCTATAGAGGGCGCAATAGGACCCTCGGTATGTAGCATGTTCACTTATGGGATGTTTATTTACAATTATATTACTATTTAACCTTTACATACTGATTACCAGTGGTAGATCTCTCAAGCAGGTGGCGCTTCAAGTCATCTTTAATTAATCAACATAGTCTCGAGACGAGACAATGACCTACTGGTATTAAGACTCCGTTGCCGGAGGCCATCCTGGTAGGTACCACCGCAGCGACTATACCAGCCGACAAACATTACTGTATTCTAGTTCAAAAGGCGCTGTAACTAGTTAAATTACTGGAGTAACGAGATACGACAAAGACGCACATCAACTGATAGGCGTCCACTGCTGGACATAAGCCTCCCGCAAAGATTCCCACCTCGGTCATGTAGGGATTTGGGTCATTTCCCACCACATTGGCCCAATGCCGCTTGGTGGGAGTATAGTCGCACAGCTCACATAATATGTGACGACATTGTTTCAATGTTTTGTTTTGCGATAACATTCACACCAGGTCTTCAATTACACGGATCTTAAATGATTAGTCAGTGATAGAGTGTTCAGAGAAATACACCATAATATTTCTTTTATTCCATCAAGCGACAAAACGAGCGGGACGTTAACTTGATGATAAGTGATACGCCTGCTCAGATGATGTATACTGCACCACATTGCGTTCGTATCCTAAAACATAAGATGTTGCATCTCGTTGCCCTAATAATTTCGGATTTTAGAACGGACCCACTTCAACGGTCTCCGGCAACAGAGACCTACCACCAGTAATAACATTAAAGTAGAAGATACGCTTTAATGTTACCACCATAATATATAATGTATTCAAATCTAAGCAATGTGGTAACTGCAGGGTAGTATTGCTATATAATATACAAACATACTCAAACATACATAACATACATTTGACTTACTTTTACTTATTTTGACGCACGTGGAAAGGGCTAACATTCCTTCTTTTTTTAGTAAATATTATTATCGAGAAAGCTGTTAATTAACAAAATTAATTAAAACACATTGTTATGCGAATCGTCAGATGCGGAATACTTTGCTTGTTTTAATTGAGATAAGTTAGACATAAGTAAAGCTGGACGGAGTCCATATTTATGACGTGAACAGTAAAAGTTTCACTTGTTCGACCGTGAGGGGAATAATTAAGGTTCCTTTAGGGTTACAATAGGAAAGTAAAAATATTGTATAACCCTATCTAAAGCCAAGAAGTTTTAATATTAATCTTATCAAGACTTTAGAGGAAATATGCAAAATGATCACAGTCAAATATAGCAAGGTCACAATGTATTATTTATAACAATTTTCCTACTTCTACTTATATATATAATTAGTTATTTTATACGATAAGATTTTAATAGATTATAAGTGATATGCATGCCCTTAACAATGTGGCATTAGTTAGGATGATATACACAGCACCACATTGCGCTTGTCGCCTTGAGACAAAAGATCTTATCATCTGATCAGAAACAGGCGCTGCGGTGGTAGCTACTTAGACGATCTCCAACAGAAACCTACCACCAATGATGAAGAAATGTTGAGGCTCGAAGGACGTTATAGCTAGTGACATTACTTGGACAACGAGATAAAACGTCTTAAACCGACTAGCGGCGATAGTTTAGATTACACACACAGCTTCACATTGTGCTCGTCGTCTTAAAACGTAAGATGTTAACTCTCGTTACTCCCGTTATTTTTTTAGCTTAAACACCCTCAAAACTGGAACACAGTAACATTTGCACACTACTGTTTGGTTGCAAAAATAGGATTTCCGGAAATAAATACCTAACACCATTACTATTCATTATACGCTTTGTAAGTTTCAAATGGAATTATTACATTTGAAAAAGTATAGATTTAATTCAAGCAGTGATCTGACAACCCTGGTCGAGTGGTGATGCGCACGCGCATCGCACCTGCTGCCGGCCGGCTGTTGCGGGCGTACGTACTCGTACATACACATGCTGCACCCTGGCTGCGGTCTGCGAGCGCTGATGATCGAGCACTATCTTCTTTTAGATCTGACACACTTGACGCCAATTACACATAAACAAGTGAACGGTGAAATCGTTACGAAACACGGCTCTCGTTACGCGAAAAAACACCCCCGGCAAAAAGTGGACAGTACAGTCGCGACATTAAGCGCCTGTCACCCTACTGAGAATTTATAATACAGTAATTTCGCGGCTATTTAAATCAATTATACGCACCGGACGACAAAATTATAAACAGACGGTTATAGCGCCCTATTCAATTATTATTTTTTCCACGACAACCTCCATATTGATTAACTTGTCCCTAATTTTCTTTTTGTCAACTCCAACTTTTTGCAAGGCTCCAGTTCTGTTATAAAAACTGAATCAATTTGTTCTCTGTGGCCGGAGACCGTCTAAGTGGGTTCCCTTAGTTTCGGCTAATAGCGTCGGGTGAGAAACCATGGGGTTTTGGCCAGTAACAGTCCGGCAAAACCCCTCTGTTGCCCCCACAGCAGAAGTATATCCAATGCAGGATTTTTCCACAAAAAAACAAAACACCACCGCGCCCACCACATTATTGAGATAGGTTTTAGGGAGCTGGGGTATCCAGTGCTCACTTGCCTATATGAAGCTCGTGTCCATGAACTCAACGTGTGGTGAGAAAGTGAGAGAAAGTAACTTCAAGGTAACGACTTTCCATCTTGACCATTATTAGAAAACTCCACCCGCCATTCAAAGATAATCTTTTCTAAATACCCTACAAAGGTCATAAGGGTTGACGAGGTGTCAGATATATTTAAAAAGATTTCATAGCCTTTTTCTTTATAATTTTTAGATATATATGTAAAGGTGGTTCGTTAGGGCATTTCATCAAATCACCAAAGTAAGGGGAGGCACGCGAGCGCGTGGCGGACGGCCGCGGCCACCTGTTGGTTGTACGAGCACCCTTTCCTTATACAGGTGGCTACAAATACACTCTATTAATGTTTACATTGCCTACAATCTGGGCAATGACCAATTCATCAACAATGCTAATTTAGCTTCTTAATAAGGTCAGAATTCAACTCCGCGATCACTGAAACCTAGTCTCTGAAGTTTTGTAGTCAAAATACCAAATTTTTTTTAAGAACAACATCTCAAACTGATGATTTCCCAGCTTCTATTTAAAGATAACTCTCTATGTCTATATAATATCCGGGGCTGAATTATCTCTAACTTTCAATAATTTTTATGAAGGATTAAGATTAAGTTTAATAAGTTTCTTAAGAGTATAAATGTATGTTACTTATTCTTCTACATCGTTCCCTATGAACAAAGCTTTTTTTTCAAACAGCCTGTATAAGATACCTCCTTCGCACCTGCCGTTCAGTTTAGTTTTTTTTTTTATTTCCTTTACGCGTGAGTCGACAACACAACAGTTATAACGCGATACATATTATGGTAGGTCTTTAAAGCCGGTCTCCCCGCAGCACCCTCGTGGTGAACGTTTTGACACAAGACCGTTTAATATCACAAATATTATTAATAAGCCTAAGGGTAATATTACTGTTAACCCATTTATTTTTTTCAAGACGTACACCTGTAGATGGCGGAGTCACATACGATACCTTCATGAGGTGGTGTCATCAACATTGTTATGAATGAGCATATCACTTGTATCAGTGAAAGTCCCGACACTAACAAATAAAAATATTTTTACTAATCTTCTAGTTTCCTTATTTCTTAAGTTTTTGAGAAAAAAATGGAAATGATTTTGTTTGAAAACACATTTGTTTCAACATCTAATCCAGGAACAGGATGCTGTACAGAAGAACCTATATTGATGTAATTTTTTTATTTCACTGATGATTATATGAAAAAGTCTTAGACGTGAAAACAACTATAACTTATTCCTAATTTAAGTAGATTATTTCATTATGGATATTTAACTTCATCGAATTCATTTTAAATTTCAAATTTACCTCCTTATCGTGAATACATATATAAATACATAAAGAAAAAACAATCGATCGATGTAACGGGGAAGGGTTGTTGGGGTGAGGGTTAACGGCACCACCGTTCGTTTTCGTTTTGGGGGTTAAGAGTAAACATTTGCCTTTCACCTAACCGATGGCTTTTAGAACACCCCGATTAAAGTAAAGAAAGTTCAAATTGCGGTGTTTTGTTTCAAATTAGCGTTCCTGTTGTTTCTTTTAATTACGCCCGCACCCGAATTAAGGTGAATGACCCGACATCGGCTTATTATAACTTGTATATTAATACCATTACACTGTAATTTGCACTCTATCTAAATACCACCACAACCCACCACGACGATTACTTTGCTAGAAATCCTCCATCAGAATTCAAGTACAAAATTATATCATTACAATTACTATATCTACATAAACGTCCTTATCTTACATTAAGAGACATCTTTAACTTCTGACCACAGAAAAAAACTAAAATAGTTGTCGAAACTAAGATCAGATATTTTAGCTCTTAAATTGTTAACTAAGTTTTCCTAATATCCCACTAAAAGTAAACTCCTCATCATGATTGTTAACTTGGCAACTTACATTGCTGTGTTCCGGCAGTCGGCATAAGACTGCTGGAGTGTATTTGATAAAAACGCTCAACCATTCTCCGATCTCATCGTAACTTAAACTTAACTTAAATGTTAGCCCATTGTATAATAAAAGGGAGTTATGATGGTACAAATATACAGCACCATTTTGATGACTGATTGACCACCATTCCGTCGGCTACAGGTTAACATGAAGAAAAAATCAGTAACTATAATCTGTATTTTGATTATCAGATCTTGAGTAATGAAATAAAAAATAAACGCTACCATGTTTACGATCCGGACTTCCCACAGATGGGCATCGCAGAGACGTGGACCCAAAAGGCCGTCATTACCAATCGAAATTATGGGTAAATCACAGATATTAGAGGCGATAAGATGGCGCAAGACGCCTCGTTACTATCTGCAAGATTAATCTTACTTTACTGACGGTTGGGGGTTCAAAATTATTTAATTTCAATCATCCCTACTTGAAATATGGTAAGTAATGATTTTCTATATTTAATACTCGACTCTCAAGTTTACTTTATATTATGCATACTTGATCAGTATCTCTTGTTTATCTGTTATTTATTTTCTTTCCTCTGACTACAGAGCCCAAGCATCTCATTGTGCTCCTTTATTCTACACACTTCTATTGTAATATTTAACAAACTTTAAGATTATATTTTGCATCTTTTCTTATTCATGAGCAGTTTGTCGCCATTAGCTCATTGGTTTGTTGCATAACAGTGTCAGCCAATGGAGTGAAAGTGGTACGGAACTCAAATAGTCCATATACACTGATACCATGCAATTATCATTGATTAAATTCAATTTCCATAACAATTAAATAATGATAATAATTAGAAGATTTTAATGCAACTAGAACAGTAGTCAATTCTGTTGACTGCCGGACTTTTACTATTATTATATCTAATCTATGTACTATGTGTACTAACCTATCTATTTTATTTATTCTATACTCTCAGAGTCTGTTATTTAATCTTACAAATAATTTAAGTGCTATCTTTTTACAATAATCAAAAACTTTTACTATCCTTATTATATACTATTTTACTAATAGTACTTTTAATTACTTCTTATTTTATCTCTCTCTCTCTCTCTCTCTCTATAGATATGGACGCAGAAGTGTATATCAAGAGACCTACAGATCTCTTTTAGCTTTTATAATATATACATCGAGCATTCGGTCGGTACTATATAGTACAGTATCTTTTTATCCTGTATCTCACTTGTATGCTGAGCTCTCTGGCTCTCTCAACAGGAACCTTTTCGGCTTCTACTATGCTAAATTAACATTTTGAGAGTGGTAGATATACACATTCGAAAAATCCTACCACCAACCAAATTCCACCATATCAGTCCACTACACTATGAATATAGATTTATTGAGCTTTAATGCAACATTTATAATAAGTATTCAGATACCCACCACCAGTGTTTTCTTTTGTATCAAAATGAAAAATATTACATTTAACATTAAGTACAAAAAGTAAACAGTTGAAGTACAGTCTTCATTCAAGTGACTAATTCGCCGTTACTCTAATAAGTGAACTGATCAAGTTTAAGTTAAAATTAAAAGTAACGTTTACTACACTTCGCCGACGGACCGCCCAGTATCGACAGTGCGGAGACGCCATTCACCAATTATGCTGATGACAAATATTTATTACTCGTAGCTTTTTGTTGTTAAATTTATTGAAACCCCTTCAGAAGAAATTTTATAATTAACATATATCTATCAAAAAAAAAAAATATTTCAAATATATTTACCGTGTCCATGGTGGTATTTTGTTTTTTCTACACTGCACCATATTGTGCTCGTCTCTTTGAGACGTTGAGTCTCCTTAACCCAGTAATTACGCTACAGTGCACTTCAAACCGGAACTCGATAATGTTGCCACACTACTGTTTGCCGGCAGAAATAGGAGCTGCGGTGACACCTACATAGACTACTTCTGGCAACGGCCACCTACCACCAGTAAATTATTTTTTGGAAAACTTTGCAAGGGATATCCGGTTGAGACGATTATGATTACGATTAATATCAGTATCAAATTATAGAAGTGTTTTTGTATATTAATATATGTATGAATCCATACATTAGAGGTACTATTTTTTTTTATTTCTATTTATCTATTCATATATTTCCTTCATCTTACCTCATCCATGTTGTGTAATAATATTTAAGAGCATTAAGTCCTCTTCTTGAACGTAAATATAATATTGGGTCCATATCGTTTGGGACTTTTGTGCTTTACATTATTTTAATTTAATTTCTTTTAATTTCTTTTCTTTTATCCATAGCTCGCAAATATCGAATCAAAAAATCTAGCGGCAAAAACTTTATCAAAATAGAAAAAAAATTAGCTTCTTACACATGTTAGCATTTTCTCGAACTGGCCATTTTGATCTCAAACATTCTGCTTTTTGGGTCGGAATTCCAAATTCAAATTTATTCCAAATTTGTACTTGTGTAGTTTGTTTTAGAATTTAATAATTAATTTGTTTTCGCGCCATTTGTTTATTCTTTGACGACCTCATGTCGACAATGTGGAAAACTTGAAATATCGCATTATTTAAGTTGATATCGACCGTGGTACCAACGCTGCGGAAACATCTCGAACTATTAATGATTTGTATGGGGAAGCTGGTGTGGAAGAAAGCATGTTACGTTTTTTATTTTAAAGTTTTCGTTCTGGAGATTTTGAGCTTCATGACAGTCTCATCGCACGGGGCCCACCAGCACATTCGGCTGTGCGTGCCTAGTAACAAAAGCGGTTGTCAAACATTTTTTTTCTCTCCACTAGTGTAAATACCGTTGAGTTCTTTGTCCGCATGAGGACAGTCATCAGCACAAGCGAGCTGTTACCCAATATATTTTTTTATCTTAAACTGTAATTTAACCGTATACTTACGTTACTTTACGTACATACTGGTGATAGGTGTCTGATGCTGGAGACCGTCTAGGTGGGTACCACCGCAGCTCCTATTGCAGCCGACAAACAGTACTGTGCAAACATTACTATGTGCCGGATTGAAACGAGTTGTAGGTAGTATAATTACCAGGGTCACGAGACTACCTCCTGTCTCATCGCGACGATCGCAATTTGACCTAGTATATACCATCCCAATTAGCGCCACGATGTTATGGGCAGGCGTATCACCATCAGGTGTACTTCCCGCTTCTCGCTGTTTAGTTTTATTTAAAAAAAAATACATATACAGTTCTTGCCTTACATTTTCAGTATTTTTCATTATTTTTTTTATTTCAGTATTAACCTTTGGCAGAGGTCTATGTCCAGCAGTGGATGTTTGTCGGCTGATGATGATGAAAGCATTAAACAATTTTTAAAACTATCCTATGTATTATATATACACACCCCTTAAATTGGGGAGTGTTATTTCGAGCAGTAGATATATACAAAGAATGAAATGCATACGAGATGTTAATTTAAAATTATCACTTGCTTTTTGCGATGCATTTGTTAAATGACAAAAACTCAGTACGTATCATCAACAGCATCAGCCAATAAACGTCTACTGCTGGACATGGGCCTCATCCAAAGATCTCCACATCAATCCGTCCTGCGCTGCCCGCATCTAGACCCTGCATGCGACCTTTAGTCGTATTAGTTTATAAAAGTTCATATGGGGGATGTGAACCGTTTCCCACCTCTCTAGCCCAGTGTGGATTGATGGAAGCCAGAGATTCGTTTGTTGGTTAGCAGGGCGCACCACGTGCAGTGAATTGTTGTGAAGGACCCCATACACCTCAGTATGTAGATCTGGTATATATATATATATATATATATGTGTGTAACGCAAGTGTAACAGTATGATTATCTCTTATCACTCGCACCACACACCAAACAAGACGCAACCGCCACCGGAATCGTCGTCGGCATTAGTTTAAACGAGCACCTTGTTTCACACCGGCCCCAAATTGTATGGAACATCATTTACATAACCATTAAGGTGCCTCCAGTTGTTTACACTGCCGCCTGCCTGCGGGGGAGCCACGGGACAATCATGGACTTTCAACGAACAAACCAATACACTGCCACCTGCCACCTGCCACCACTGTTTATCTTTTACATATATTTCTTTTGTATATTGAAAAATATATTCTTTCTTAACCCTTATAACCTAAAATATAACCACAACACATTATCCATAACCGCCAATTTACGTCCCCCGTGTTGCACAAGCCTACCCTCTATATGAGGGCGATGGGCAATAACCACCACGCGGGCCCAATGCAGATTGGTGACTTCACACACACCTTAGAATAAATTCTAATTCATATGCAGGTTTCCTCGCGATATTCTCCTTCACCGTTTGTATTTCGCTGTTGTTACTTAAGTACACAAATGTACATAACTTAAGTATTAAAGTCATCGGTACATGCCGAGATTAGAACCCGCGACCTTCGGAACGAAAGCCGCGCGCTCTAACCATTAGACGAGCGAGATACTATAACACATTAAATTAAGTGATAATAAAACCTAGATCTCTGTTGTCTTCTTTTCCTTGTACCCCTCCAATTAATGAAGATTGGACTCCAGTTCTGCGGATCCATTCCTGTCGCGCGCTAGCTCTTGGTCTTCATCCACTCCTTAATATCGTCCAGCCATGCTTTATTTCTGCAATCGATCTTTCTCTTTCCGGCTACTTTCCACATTACTCCTATCTATGGAACACTGTATTTAGCATTTCGGACTACATATCCTAGATACGCTGTTTTCCGCTATTTGATGATTAGGAAAAGCTGTCGTTCCGCTTTCACTCACCGCAGAACCTCCTAATTAGTCTTCTCTACTCAGCTCTGTTGCCAGAGACCGTCTAAGTAGGTACCACCGCAGCGCCTATTGCAGCCGACAAATAGTATTGTGCTAATATTGCTGTGTTCCGGTTTGAAAGGCGCTGTAGCTAGTGTAATTACTGGAATAACGAACGAGGCTTAACGTCTTATGTCTCGAAGCGACGAGCGCATTGTGGTGCAGTGTATACCATACTAACTAGTGTTACCGCTGTATGTATCACTTACCATCAGGTGAACATCCCACTCGTCTCGTTTCGCCTAGTCATAGATAAGACTAGAATACTCCGACTCTAATATTACAACCAGATCGTAACCATTCCTGTAGTTCCGGAATTGAACAAGCGACCTTCGTGTTAAAGGAAGCGGTCAGCCGCTGCGCCACGGAGGTGCATAAGACACCCGTTTAAATTTCTCTTTCCTATGATCAAGTCATGATGAAGGTTAAACAGAGAAAGTTTTATTGCATCACAAAGGGTGTGAATGACTAAAGCGATCGTAAAAAGCATTGAAATTACTAAAACAAGTTCTTCGCAAGTAATAAAACTAAATTTTTTTTTATTCATTTAAGTGACAAGACTAATGGGAAGTGCACCTGATGGTAAGTTATACGCCGACTCATATCATGAACATTGCGTTCATCGCCGTGAGATATAATATAGCCTCGATGGTTATTACCCCAGTAATTTCACTAGTTACAGCGCCTATTAAACCGGAACACAGTAATATTTGCCCAGTACTGTTGGTCAGCAGAAATAGACGCTGCGGTGGTACCTACCTAGCGTCCGGTAACAGAGACCTACCACCAGTAATGAATGTGAATTAAAGCACAACCTGAAAGTTTAAATTTACTTGTCCACGTCTGCGTGTGGTGAAAAAATCCTCTCAAATTATATCCACGTGCACCAAGTAAGCACATCATGATAACTAGTTTGAGGATAGTAACGTTATCATTACTCGTAATTTATCAAGTAATTGATATATAAATGCAACAAAAAATTAAAAAGTGGTTATGAGGTAGTCGTGTAGGTCGTGCTCAGGTCTGACTGGACAAGCAACTAACCAGGTACACGGTGCGATCGCCGGCCGATGGACGCCCACTGCTGGACATAAGCCTAACCAAAGATCTCCAAACCGATCCCGTGCAGAGGAGTTCGTTCAGGTCTACGTAATCAATTCTATGGAGCGTTGTAGGTATAATAAACCCTTGGCTTTTATAATGGGGAGTTATAACATTTGATGAGTTCCTTTGACCCTGGTGATGGGCGTGGAACCCGTGCGTCTGCGCGGCGTAATGGACTTGGCCAATGTTTGCGCAGTACTGCTTGGCGGCAGATATAGAAGCTGTGGTGGCACCTACCTAGACGAACTCCGGCAACAGGGACCTACCACCAGAAAAAATTATCTTTAAATTATTGCTCTGATATATCAAGAATTGGAACTGGATAAAAATTTGCTATGTAAAGAACGTGATACACATATATATTTGACTTAAATTATATATTTGAATTGATGGATGAAGGCGAGAAGCTGAGGATCGCATTTGGTGAAGGCAGCATCCAGCAGCGAATGAACAAAGGCTGATAATGATGTTGATGATAAAATTGAATTAAATCTGGGTTTCATTGTCTCCAGCAACCACATTTGTGGCGCCACTTTTAATGAATAAGGTTAACGCTGCCACGGTCCCACCTGGTGTTAAATAGTGATGTGGTCCGTGGTGATAAAGAGCTCTAACCAGCCTACTCACTCTTTTCTTGAAGACGCTGTGATAGGGGCGGCAGTCTTCCAAAGTATGTCAGTATCCTGAGTACTTCCTTCAGAACTAGAGAAAATATAGAAATTTCAAGAAAGTCTAGCCTTTTATTTGGTGGCAGCCATTATCGGAGTTTTTGATGTGGACCTTGAGCTGTACTTCTTCCAGATACTTTTCTTCACAACTATTAGCGAGTAAATTATTTCGTATATCTTTGTTCAAGCAGACTTCTTCAGATCTTTTAAATCGGATTAGGACCTTTTAACAATAGTTTTTCTGATATCCGTATTAATTTTAATAGATCTGGTTCATCTTACGATCGGATTTTCTTAATGTGATGAATCTCCATATACTTTTTACTTGGAATTATTAAATAATAAATATCATTAGTTCATCATCAATCGACCACGCCGCCCACTGTTGGTCATAGGTATCACTAGTTACTACTTATACAATAACTTTTTGTCAATAAAAGACCTTCAAAGTCCATCAAGCCTGATCTGAAAGTTGTATTTATATAGTTATTTATATTAACTAATTATTTTTAAAATTAACTCTTGATACCTTTCGAAAATATTTGTGTTCCCTTGAGTATTAATCTATTCTCTTGATTCTGATGATGTAAGCGCTTGAAAGCCATAGCCTTACAGCTTATCTGATACGGGGCTCGTGGACCTGGATCCTACCGCCTGTTATTAATCTGTATCTGTGGAATGGGTGCCGCATAACAACTCACGGGACCCCAGCCAACGTCACCTGCTCGTAGTATACCCTCGTTAATCAACAAACAAGGTTCTGACTCCGCCAACCCGCATTGACATTGACATTGGTGGTGAGAAATGGCCCAAATCTCCTTATATGAAGCCTTATAAACGACTAAAAGTCGCAGACAGTCGCTGGATGCGAGCATCGCGGGAGTAATCAATGTAAGGATCTTTTGAGGAGCTCTATGCCCAGTTGTGGATGTATACGGGCTGATGACGACGATTTTACTACAATTATTCTACCGTAATTTATTCCATATAATTTTGTTTATACATTCAGTGACAATAACAAATCGCTAATGTGACAACGCCCTTATATTTACAAATAGATACGTTTTCGCCGCGCCCGCCGATGTGATGCCAACGCCTCCATGAGTTTTGGCGCGAACTCGTCACGCTCGTTGTCTATGGTTTTTTTTCTTACATCATTCGGACAATGGCGGTTGTATAAAAACACTACCAACTTTACCTATCAATGATAAACATTATTGCGAGCGCGACACAATAAAAAATTGACTATGAAAAAAAACTATTATGAGGATCGTAATACAATGAGTGTACGTGGTAGGATTTTTTTATCTATTGAAATATTTATTGTCTCGACGTATAGTTCTTTCTAATAATTTTTGTGAAATATAAAAAAAATATAATTTTTTTTATTCGACGAAGCGACGAGACGAGTAAGACGTTCACCTGATGATAAATTTGACAGTGTCCATAAGAGTGGTGCAGTAATTAAAAAGATATACATTGCACCACATTGTGCGCATCGCCGTGAAACATAAGATGTTCAGTCACTAACTACAACGCCCTTCAAATCGGAACACAGCAATGTTTCCCTACCTACTAATGCCTAACTACATAGACGGTCTCCGACCACAGAGACCTATCACTAGATTTTTTTTTAACTTATGTACAAACTAATGATAACGTAAAATAACTATTTATCGCAGATACGAACCAAAAATTATAAATACACACACTTCTTGTGTTAGTAATTTCGTAATAATATTATATTCCTAGACTGCTATTCATTAACAAATTAATAAAATGTACATATTATTGCAATTAACACAATATGATTAAAGATTAAAATCTCAGCTCATAATTAAGCAATTAAAAGAAATAACAGGTTCCCATGAATATTAATAAAATTAGCACTAAATTTAGACTTGGCTAGAACATCACGACTTGATACTATCAACATTACTATAAACGTAATAGTCACTATACAAAACCTGAGACGGTAAATGTTTACTAATGTTATTGACTGAGCTTAATATTAAAAAAAAAAACTTAATTGTCTATTACATAGTCACGTGGTAAAAAAGTCCGACATAATGTCGTGACAGCGTTCCTTCGAGCCTTCCTTAAATAGTAAATGAACATTGAGCATACGTCGTGCTCACATTTTTTTTTAATGGCACCAGGTTTATTATCACACGAGGCCTCTTCTTGATATTGATACATCGCCGAGACCGATGTCCTCGCATGGAAATGTTAAGTAAGATACAACTGTATGAATTTTAACTAAAATATACTAAACTAGCAGTCCCACGTCTCTCCTTTTCGATAGCTGTAACTCTTCGAAAATCTCTTTGGAAAAGGAATTTTATAAAATCTACTCTTAGCTGATCTAAGCGATATTCCTACCAGATTTTGAGTCTTTGCGTCTAATAGTTACTGTATTACTAATTTTACCGATCCTCGTAGGGACAGTAATCATTCAATCAGTAAGAAATAAGGAATAGTTAAAAATAATTATTAAGTTACTCAAAGAAACTTCACGATAATAGAATGGTAAGGTCCTTAAATGGCTTTTGTATACTAGTAGACTTAATGCAGGAAGACCCTCTACAAAACAGCAAAGATCTGGTGGAAGTCACGGGAATCCGGAGATGACGATCATATATCCAGCAGCGGACGAAATTGTAAATAAAACATAAGTTATCCTTATTGTAGAAACCGTTCCTTCAACTATATAAATATATACTATCCTTGAAGTATATACCTTTATTCCATTTTATTATGTACCATAGCTTACTTGTATACAGTAATTACTTCCATCTACGATCGTGACTACGTTTAGTGCAGATAAAAAAATATTTGCAAATTACAGAATGGCGGTTCAACCATTTCAATAGTGGGCATGAAAAATTTTAACACTTCTCTATTAATAATTGTTGTAACGATCTACAATCAATTTAAGTATAGATCGTATTATTATTGTTTATGGCTTTAACTATTCGAACTGAATTTTAGACAAAGGCTATAAAACCCAATACCATTACGATGAAGTTCCACATTGTCCTGACTCCTCTAACAGATTGGACATTATTCAAATATTTTCCTATCTAATATAGTAAATAAGACAACGATGATCCGGTCCTCAGGCTTTGTTAGACCTCAGTTTCAAACTCTACATCTATAATGTATGAAAAGACCAGACAACTCAGATGTCTTCACTGCTGTGTTGCTGTTCCGATGGTATAGTATGAATGGCAGAGCAGGAGCAGAGAGATCCTGGAGATCAGAGAGCAAAAGTGTGGGTCAACGATCAGGTGAAGATCGCCACCTACATTCAGCTGTGAACAACAATAGACTGAAATTATGATAAGTATATAAAAAAATCATATTTGTATCAGTTACAAATTTTATCAGTTATCATAATTCGCGACATTTATTTGTAATTGCTATACCAAGACCGATTGGGATGAAGATCTTTGGGGAGGGCTATATCCAGCAGTGATTGTCTATCAGCGATCGAAAATTCAATAGTATGGTATCTTCACTATACCATCGAATTTTCGGTTGCCATATTTTCTCCCGATAGGAACAGTACCGTCCCCAGTGAACACTGGACGATCACGAGGAGCACGATTAGAAAGAAAGAGAGAATAAAATTGTTAGGTAATAAACAGATATATAAAATTGAAATAATTAACTAGTATGTAAAAGGATGCGATAGGATTATTTTTCTTGTAAAGTAGTATACTTTTGGTTTTTTTTTTCGTCGTTTCCCTTGCGAATGTGTATATGTAAAGCGATACGCGTCCGTGCGCCGGAGGCGCGTCTAGGTCGACAATTAGCGAGTTTCGTCGCCCGAGCTGAGTCAAGGGCGGTCACCGCGCAGCTGGTTCCTGCTGAATTTTAATACCTTGCCGATTCGATACGACCGTTAAGGTGCTTTCACACCGCACGACACCAGCACTCGGCACTTTCGATGGAACACTCAATTCTACTGCTTCAAGTATAAACTGTGAGGAATGCCCTAGTCAATTTGATATAAATATATCGTAATAGGTCTTAACGTCTTATCTCATGGCGATGATCATAATGCGTTCCAGGGTATTGTTCTAACTACACGTTATTACTACAAAATAAAAAAAATATAATATTAATATAGCACGCATCGTGAATTTTACAGTGTTACGTGCTGGTTTGGATTTGATAGAATAAAACGATGTTGCGACATGAGAACTTGTTATTCCTGATAACAAAAGTCTAAGTAAAATAAGCTGTTCTCAAGTTCAAATATTACTAGTCAAATAGTATAACGCTAGCGTCGCCCATATAGATTAACCGCAGTATCGCATTGAAGTGCAAAACCAGAAAGAATTATTCGCTCGCCGAAAGCCTATGTAATATCGTCCGTCTACCGCTCTAGAAAGTTCTAGAGATTATCAATCTAGACATTTCTAGAGAATTCATTTTATTATTGCAATATATATTAATTATTACCGATGATACCATTATTTTAAACTTCCCTCCGAATACATGATTCACAATCGACGCTCTCGAATGTTCTAATACTACATTCGATCACGATCATTTTTGTAAATATTAATTTCTACCCTCTGTAGGTAGACATGATATCTCTTGTGACAAAGATGGTTATCTAATGCCTGTTTCGGTGTCTGTAAAATTGTGCGGTGTGCGGATGCCTTAACACGAGACTAGTTTGCGCCCGCTCTCGAGGTCACTCGGACAGACGATAATTTTGCTACGTCTCTTGAAAAAATACAAATTAAGAAAAAAATATATTAAAAGGCGGAAGAGGCATAACCGAATAGTTAAGAGACGGGAATGAGTTGTGACAGCTTTTTGTAATGGACAAACGTGCAGCAGTATCTGGTTCGGTGCACGTACGGATCTGAACGCAATACACGACAAACAAAACACCGTGGTGATGTATACAGTTGTGTACATTAGTATATTGGAGAGGCGGATAAAAGCGAACTCTTGTTTGTGAATATTAAAAACCACTTTCGAATATTTCAAATGTAAACAGATACTGTTGACGAATAATATAGTATGTAAAACGGAAATACAACAGACATTGTGATTTCAATAGAACGGATCGAGCCATGATCATTATATTGAACATCATGTTTGTAATACTGTAATACATACTTGAAACCATTGCTATGTCATTTTCAGTTTTAAAAAGGTACCAGCAGGATCTATATTTCATATTAATCTATTTCTACATAGACCACCTTTGCACCACCCACCCGCTTTGCTAGTCGTAACGCCCCTGCAACTGCTGTTGGGGCAGAACTTTCGTAAAACTAGTTCTTAGGTGATTTGTAATCTATAGCACAGCGTCTGTACTGAGGAGGGGTTTGCACTTCCGTGGGATGTTTTAGCCAGAGTGCAGGCGGGCATCGGTGTGTTCCGTAGGAGATCCCGGAGCCCCTCCTAATGCACCGAGCGAGACCATAGAAGGGAGTTTTAGTAGGTAGAAGCCCCACATAACCTTGTCTTCCCTCTAGAAGCAAGATATCTTTTAAGAAGATTTTCCCCGCGACAAAAAAAAGGTGAAGTATACTCTGATTCCAGTGATATTGTGATGAACCTCTATATAGGTGGAAATCTCATATCTATGTATATATTATAATGAAGATAATATCTGTTGTAAAGGACTAGAGATATGGATATAAAAGATGGGACTGACTTAGGTTGGATCATTCGCGGTACAGTGGGACCGGGCTTTCTAATCCTATTTCTTACACTCTAGATTTATGACCTTTTCTTTATCCCACTTCCTTCATCCATTCCAGTTCTATAAATCTCTCTTTCTTCTTTCATAATTCGCATTCATCGAAAGAAATCCATAACGTTTTTTTTCTCTACAATTATTTCTAAAAACTAATAACAATTCCTTTATTCTTATACCTTACTCTATTGTAATACAATTTTCTCTTTTCAATTGGCATTTTAGTTTCATTAGTATTTTAGTATCGAACAAGGAAGTCCTGCAACGGGTAAACCAAAAACGCGAACTTTTGCAGACCGTCAACACGAGAAAAGTATCATATCTCGGCGACGTGCATGATAGGTACAAACTGCTTTAACCCATCTTGATGGCCAAAGTGGCGGGCAAAAGCAGTATTGGTCGCAGGAAGAAGCCATGGCTGCGTAACATCGTGGAGTGGACCGGGATAGCGATCGTCGCCCAACTGTCCCACCTCGCAAGAGACCGGACGAAATATCGTAAATTGACTTCCAATTTCCGCTAATCGAAGAGCCACCTTAAGAAGAAGAAGAGCATTTATTGGCCAGTCTTTTAGTAACTCAACATTTCATATCTCGAAAAATATCAAACATAATCTAATCTAATATAAACCTCCTAACTAAAATAAAAGAAACTTCTAACTTACTTCCTATAAACAGAAATTTTAAATTTCCAGCAAGTGGCGGTTTTCGAATCTAACAGAGATAGCAATAAACTTTTATAAGTACTAATTTGAATAATTATTTTCTATTAAAACAAAATATACCGTGAATTTGAATTAATTTCTAGGGTGAACATCTTTTTTTTTTTAATTTATGTTAATGTATTAATGGTAAGCGTAATTATAACTTAGTAAATTGCCTCTTGACCATCGACCTGTAGGTTGATAAATGGCGAAACGTAAACTCACATAATAATAATATAAGTAAAAAACTAAGTATAGCACTGTAATATTTATTTGTCGACGAAGCGACGCGACGTTCACGTGATGATAAGTGATACGCCCGCCCATAACGTCGTTGCTTAGACGTTACATGTTAAATCTCATCACTACAGTAAGTTCACTAGCTACATCGCCTTTTAAACTAGATGTTTGCACACTACTGTTTAGCAGCAGATATAGGCGATGCTGTTCTAGCTACCTAGATGGTCTCCGGCAACAGAGACCTACAGCAATTTAAGAAGGTATTGGCTAATAATACTGGTTACTTATGTAAGTCCAGAACCGAACCAGAGACAACCGCATAACAAGGAAATCTGCTTAGGTGATGAGCTACGAAGGTAGATAAAAATTTTTAACCTGTTAAAAATATATTAATCTTTAAAAAAAAAATCATGTGAGAGGCACTAAAAACAAACCTAGACATATTTGTCTTATCTATGTAATACAATTATTGTCTATATAGTACGGACCTGGAACTAATATCCTTACTGAACTTAGGCTGGTCTCCTAAGTAAAGTCAGGCTGGAAGATAACTGTTAGATATGACTAGTGCAGACTACAATTTAAAGTAGATCTCTTATACCAAAAATGGTTCAGGTTGGTGCTTACTCCAGCATTAGCGAATAATAGTATATTCCAATTTGAAGGACGCTGTAGCCATTGAAATCCCGTAGGAATTAAGGAGAATGTAGAAAGGATGCAGCGTAATAGCTTTATGAATCCATCGTAATACCTCATTGTTATGTACAGACATTACTTGCCGATTGGTAAGTAGGAACTTTGTTGGTGAGGTGTATGACCAGCCTTGACTTCAGCGCCATGTTCTGTAGCCTCGGCTTAGCTTTGTTTGCAATTGACAGCTCAATTCCGAATTTATATTTAGCTCTATTCAATCATAGTTTTGCGGTGAAGGTGACGATAATCACACTTCGTACACAACAATGCCTGTATGAGAAGCATCATCATCATGTTTATATGGTGATAAGTAGCACATCCTGCTGTTAGCATTCGAACACAACGAAGCGTCGCGCTAGTCGCCTGTAACTTCCTGGTAGAGCTCCTTTCAAACCGGAGCCGAAACCGGCCGCGGTGGTGTTGAGCGAGCGGGGAGAGGTAGAGGGGAGGAGCTCTAATTTTACTGCGCAGTTGACCTTATAACGAGGAACACGTAAATGCCTAGGACAACACAGAAACTGGAAAACGGGCCCACCCATTCAGACGGCCGTGACTACGTCTCGCATAAAAAGAATTAACGTCGTTTCCATTCATAAGTGTAATAATAAAATACGCGATGACCGCCCGCGCTAATTAACATTAAGCTAAAATTCAGTTTCCAACCCGGGTAAAGGAGACCGCACACTGTCCGACGTCATTTGATATTTATTATATTACATTCTTATAAGTGCACTGGCGGCAGGTCTCTGTTGTCGGAGATCGTCTAGGTTAATCTCTGGAGTTATGAGTAACCCGTATAATTAGCCAATCCCCTTATTAGTAATGTGATAGGTCTCCGCTGCCAGAGACCAACTAGCCCACCACAGCAGCTTCTATTTCTGACGTCAAACTGCTGTGCGAACACAACTGTGTTGCGGTTTGAAGAATGCTGTAGCTAGTGTAATTACCAGTAATGTAAGTAACATGTTGAGTCTCATTAACCCAGGTTAATGAGACTCAACATGTTTCAAAGCGTCGAATGCAACGTGGTGCTGTGTACACCAATCTAACAGACGCGACATTGTTATGGGCAGGCGTATCTCTTTCCATCAGAAAAACATCGTGTTCGTCTCGTGGCTTAATGGAAAAAAAAACTGTTTTCCGGTTTGAAAAGTCCTATAGCTAGGGAAACTACTGGGTTATCGAGATCAACACCTTATGTGTCAGGCGTCGACTGCAATGTGATGCATTGTACATCATAATAACTAGCGTTGTTATGAGCAGGCGTATTACTTACCATCAGATACACGTCCTGCTCGTCCCATCGCTTAATGGAATAAAAAAACAATTGTGTTCCGGTTTGAAGAGCGATGTAGCTAGTGAAATTACTGGATTAACGAAACTGAACATCTTATGTCTCAGGCGTCGAGCTCAATATGGTTGTTATGGGCAAGCGTATCACTTACCATCAGATGAAACAATCAGTTTGTTTTATAAAGATCTGTGTAGCGCACTTGCGTCGTGTCCGCGGCACGAGCACCAGTGTGCAAGCACCGTTGCCGTCACTTCAGCAGTAATGTACGCGGCGTTTGATTGAATTAAAGTTATGGGCAAAAAATTCCACACAGCTTGAAGGCCAGACGTTGCTTGAACCCCGAAGCCGCTCGTTATGTTACGTATTTTATTTCGTTTATTGTAATTTATACACCGTGACACGGGGAATTTGGTATTAGATTAAAACAAAAAAAAAACGCAATCGAGCCATTTCTTACATCACGGTGGTCGGACGGTCGCGACCGTCTGGGTCTGGTAGTCTCGGGCTAGTAAGAATAGGACTAAGGTAAGACCTGCCTGTCGTAGAAGGCGACTAAAAGGATCTAGGAGTTTCGCGGATCTTGAGGTTGGAGGCCCTTATCGGTCAACAAGCGAACCTGCGTGGAACAGCGTATGGGTCTACGATGGTGCCTAGGAGGGTTAAGCTCCTCATCAAAGACGTGTTAACACAAAGTGTAGAGGGGCACCGGTGCGTTCTATAACAGATCTCGGAGCTTCTCCGAAAGCACTGATGCAGACCACTGAGGAGGTTTTAGTGAGTAAAACTCTCACATAACCCTGCCTTCCCCCCAGAAGCCGGATCTTTCGAAGATTTCCGGACCGTAACCAAAAAAAGGGTTCGTCTGAGTAAAAATTTTTTATTCCTTTAAACAACGAGACGAGGTAGCCATTCACCTGATGATAAGTGATACGCCTGCCCATAACGTGGCGCTAGTTAAAAGGATATACGTTAAGAAGCGTATACACTGCTCCACTTTGCGCTCGTCGCCTGCGACATAAGATGTTGAGTCTCGTTAGCCCAGTATTTACAATAGCTACAGCGCCTTTCAAACTGGAGCACAGTAATGTTTGCAAGCTAATGTATGTCGGCTGCACTAAGTGTTGTGGTGGTATTTACCTAGACGGTCTCCGGCAACAGAGGCACTATCACCAGGGAGCGGGTATGCAACACTGCAGCCTCGTTAGAGTCAAAGAGAATCTTCCTGCTCTGACGGCAAATCAGAGTTATAGTAAATTTTACTAATTAAAACCTCCTCGGTGGTCTTCTACAATTAATTAGGAGGGGCTGCGAGATCTATGGTGCCATTGGTACCATCAGTAAACTAAGATTTCAATCCCTTAGAGTTAATAGCATTAAATATTGTCTAATGCTAATCTATAGGTATATAAAAATTATGAATACTTGGTGCTGTTTTTTTTTAATAATTCTATTATCGACCCTGGAATAATTTTATTCTAGAATGGAATATTCAATCATTACGTCATCCACGTTATCCACTCCATAACTTTGTCTCGTGATCTTTGACATTCAAATATTGTGACGTAATAAAATAAATTACTTTTGCAGCTTCGTTCGAGGAAACACATTATCGTAAATTTAGAAAGGATTCAATGAATATCCTGTGTTTATAAAAAAAATATCCCTCATCAATAGCCCATATATTGAGGGTAAACCCCTGCCCCAACAGTGAGGGCGTAAATGACTGTTGAAACAAAAAAAGGAAAAATCAAATTGCCGACACTGAAAAACTTTCTATCGATAGGTCTTTCAGTCTTCCATCGCTGCGTGCGTCGACTTTATGGTTATATAATCATCATCATCAGCCTATAGACGTCCACTGCTGGACATAGGCCTCCCCAAAGATCTCCACATTGATCGGTTCCAGCGTTGCTCGCATGCAGTGGGTTCCCGCGATTCTCACCAGATCGTCGGTCTACCTCGTTGTTGATTGTTAGGAAGGTCTTCCAACAATACGTCTACCGGTACGCTGGCGCCACTCGAGAAGAGTGTGGAAGCATCAGATTAATCCGTCAGGTATTTCAATAAAAACACGATCTTCAGTAATGAATGGCACGGAAGAGACGTACCGTACAACTTTACTGCTGGTAGGTCTCTGTCACCGGAGACCATTTACTTAGATACCACTGCACCGCTTATTTCTGCCGCCAAACAGCAGTGTGCAAATATGACTGTGTTCCGGATTGAACGGCGTTGTGACTAGTGTAATTACTGGGGTAATGAGACTCAACATGTCTCAGACGACGAAAGCGATGTGGTACAGTTTGTACCATCCTAACTAGCGCCACAGTGTTTATGGGCGGACGTATCATTTACCATCAGGTCCCGCTCGTTTTATCGCTTCGTATAAAAAAAAAGTATTTGTAGGGGTGGCCAATTACCGCCAGGCGAGGATATTTCTGATAAATTTGAAGTCAATATTCAAATCTAATTTATACTATAACCAGCAAAGCGGGCAAGAAACAGGTAGTATAATAAATACATTAATGTTATTGCTGAAGCACTAATTCATATTCATTAAAATAATTAAAATAATCAATTACCCAACAACAGCATGATCATCATCATAAGCGAACAGACGTCCATCACTGCTGGACATAGGTCACCTTCAAAAAATCTCCACATCGATCGGTCCTGCGCTGCAGTCAGCATAGCATCCAGCAACGCCGGGCACAAGGGACCGTCCTTTGTAGGAGTCAATATGAGGGTATTTGGGCTATTTCCCACCACGTTAGCCCAATGCTTGTTTTTTTTTTCTTTTTTTTTTAAGCATTCCCCTGCGTATTGTGGGTCAGGGCCTATTCATACAGTTCACTTATCACCAATTTTTGTCTCTTTCATTCTCTCTTATCTTTCATACCATTACTTATCATTCTTACTCCATCCCAATTCCTTCTTTCGTGCATCCTCTCTGATCGAAGTGGAGACTGCCTCTTCCTTGTATTTCTGGACAGGGGAGGGCCTGAAACAAGCATTCCCTGTAGCATAAATTTTTCAGGCTAATCTTCTTTCTTCTTGCCTAATGCTTGTTGGTGGGGGCTAAGCCTCGTTTGTTGTTTAGCAGGCTGCACGAGCAGGTGAGGTTGGCTAGGGTCCCGCGAGTCGTTGTGCGGGCCAAGTTGCATAACTTTGTCAACGCGATATTTACAATTAACTTGGCTAATTAAAACAAACAGTAATGAACGCTCTAAAGATTACATTTGTATGTTACAATCCAAATCGTACCAACATGGATAACGTCTCGCATACTGATTGATGAAATAAAAAAAAAAAAATTACCAATTACAAGTCATCGAACCCGTCTGCGCGCGCACCTTCGAACATATTAATGAATTGTGAAATACCGCATACCGCAAACAAGAAATCTAACTTGCGAATATCTTGGTCTAGATGTTCAAAACAACTAGGTCCTAGTTTCTTCTGAATTAAAACATATACACTATGAAAACACTATAATTAGTAACATTATGAAATACCTGCATCAATTTCATAATAATATTTTTACATGAAAAAAACATTGTGCAATGTTGCTACTGATGGCAAGCCTCTCTGAAAGCTGATGCACGCGGCGATAAAAGACTGAAATACCAATCGATAGAAAGTACTTCAGTGTCAGCAATTTGATTTTCCTTTTTTTTTATAAATACAGGATATTCTTTGAGTCCTTTCTAGATTTACCACGTGTTTCCTCGAACGAAGCTGCAAAGTAATTTATTTTATTTTGAATGTCTAAGATCACGAGACAAAGTTATGGAGTGGATAATGTGGATGACGTCATAATTGAATATGCCATTCTAGAATAAAATTATTCCAGGATCCATAATAATTATTATAAAAAAAAAAACAGCACCCAGTATTCGTAATTTTTTTTATACCTACATATTAGTATTAGACAACATTTAACACTATTAACTCTACGGGATCCAACTGATGGCACCAATGGTTCCGTAGACCCCAAAGCTCCTTCTAATCCATTGAAGAAGACCACCGAGGAGGTTTTAATTAGTAAAACTCCTTATAACTCCGATTTGCGATCAGAAGCTGGAAGGTTCTCTCATACACTGAAAAGGCTACAGTGGTGTACACCCGCGCACTGGTGGTAGGTCTCCGTCGGCGGAGACTGTCTAGATAGGTTCACCACCACACCGCCTATTTCTGCCACCAAACAGTACTGTGCAAGCTTTACTGTGTTCCGATTTGAAGGGCGCTGTAGATAGTGTAATTACTGGGGCAATTAAACCCTTATATCTCAAAGCGATGACCAAATTATTATGCAGTGTATACCACGTTGTTAAGGGTGGAAGTATAGCTTACCATCAGGGGAAAGTTTCGCTCGTCGGGTAGCGTCGTAAATTAAAAAAAATATTTAGCCATAGGAGTCCAGGTTACCTATTGAACTACGAAGATACATAAAAAAATCTGAGGGTGTAAAAAAGTCCAAGGGTTACGCGCATTTGATATTGATCTAGATTTTAAACATTTTTCTATACCTATATATCTTTGGTGTGTTCCAAGCACACCACGAGTACATTTTGATGATGATGATGATCAACATATGTACTATATAGAAATTAAGGTCATGCTCTCCTGTCCGTCTCACATTTGAAGCAATATATGAACGGCTTAGTCACGACCTAGCGCACCTAGACACTTATTATCTACCGGCTCCTGGCGTCATCGGCGCGATTAGGATCTAACGTTATTTAGTATTTAATCATAGTATTCCCTTAGCGTGTTTAGACATAGGTATTATATTTTTAGCTCACAAGTGTATTGTTATATTTATGCGAGAATACTTGTATTAATAATATCTTAATTAATATACTAATTGGCTTAGTAATGAGTACATTGTTATTATTGGACGAGAAGGAGACGTTTACCTGGTATTAAGTAACACACGTGGCCATAAAAACGTGACTGTAGCTAAGTTATCACTACAGAGCATTGTACTCTTCGCTTTAAGGCATAAGATATCAAGTCTCGTTACCTGAGTAAAGTAAACCTACGGCGCCCTTCAAACCGTTACATAGAAATGTCTGCATGCTACCTAGACGGTCTCCGGCAAGAAAGACAGCACTAGACTAGTATATTAGACTAAGACTACAATAAAAATGCAATACTACTCTGGATTTCAAGTGTATTTTCTGTACTCGATATAACTTAAGCTTTCACTTTACATTAGACTAGGAACTTCCGTAGCTCTGGCCTTACTAAGAGACCTTCCACGAAGTGGATCAATCTTGTAAACATCGCGAGGAAACGCTAGATGCAGGCAGCGGAGAGATCGGTGTGGAGATGCTTAAGAGTCTATGCCTATGTCCACCAGTGAGCGTCTATCAGCTGACGTTGACATTAAGATGAAGTTAAAATTAGAAATAATATGGTATTATAGTTTGATATTGGGAACGCTATCTCTTTAAAAAAGCTAGATTATAAACGGTTAAGCCGTTTGATAGTTGAAATGTCGGACAAGCTTCTCACTCAAGGACCTTACTGCTCCATCGGCCGTTGCTCCTTCAAGCAATATGCCCTGCTCACTGCTATCCAAGTCTAGCAATCTTTTGGGCTATGTCGATGACCTTAGTTCTTTCGCGAACCTCCGCATTCCTGATTCGATCACGCAGAGAAACCTCCAAGCGTAGACCTCTCCAGCACTTAACACACCACTTTTGCTACATTTAAAATAATCTTTATATCCACTAGGAATAATTTTCTTATCTACTATAGGTTTTTTTTTTTAATTGTTCCCCCTGCGTGTTTTGGGTCAGGGCCTTGTACTATCAATCACTTAACATCTCTTTTGTTCCTTCTAATTTCCTTAATTCTCGTCTATCATTCTTCCATCTTTTATTTCATACTTATCTTACACAAACTTCATAACTCTATCATTCTCCATTCCATTTCGTTCTTTTATCCATCCTCTTGGAGTGAAGACGCCTTCTGAAGAGAGGGGGGAGCCTGAAACAAAATCATTCACTGTAGCATTCCTTCTTTTTTCTTTCTTCTTCTCCATCTCTATTAACCTTTCTTCTTTAGTTCCTATATTCTTATTTACTTTTTATTCTCCCCCAATACTCTTTTCACCACTCTCCTGCAATATTTGACAAATATTTCTCGACTTTCGTCTTCACCCATCGGAGAGGCGATATCTACTATAGGTTGTGTCTGTAACGATATTAACTATGTTATATTTATTTTACTACACCCGACTATCTAGTACAAGGCTGTCGAATACCCCAGGGAAAACTATGGCTAGTGTGCAATACCGTGCGTTGTAAACGAATAGGAAAAACCCGTCGCGGTATTTGACAAAGATAATTGTTGTACTCTAGTGTAAACTGGATTATATGGTGCCATCGAATTGTATGAATGTAGATGATGAGGAAAATATATTATTCAGTAACAATAGAGACTATGTAAAGGAACTGTTGCTATCAATGTTTCTTAAAGTTGAGACTAACACAGCCTGTAAAGTTTTATATTGTATATAACATTGCCGCACTATCCGTATCTTCATAAGTAGGAATTACACATTGGCAGCGACGGAAAAGCTGGTGATGATGAAGCGGCCTTGATCAAAATACTCTCTCTTACATGAGTACCAGAGCACTGTAATTAATACAGCATGTTGAAGATGATAGTGGTGGCACTTAAAAAAATGCTTATCACCATCAAAAGTCCACAGTAACTAGCCTCGGAATCGAGAAAGCTTCTTCCTATTAAAAAGACAAGGTGTTAACTGTGCAGTCAGTTACGGTTTAACTTTATTTATAAACTTTAATTTAACTTTTAAGCAGCGATAGTAATCTTCGAAATCATCAGCATATATACAAAAGACTCCTAGTAGAGGTTCAGGTTTGCCTGTATTTAATTATCTCCATTGGACTCAAATCCTTCATTTATTATCGCGAATCCTTGCCTAATACAAAGGACAATCTTAATTTTATTATAATAAAAAAAAATAACTTATTGCCTTACTGTAAAACTTAAGTTCATCAAAGTTAATATTCGGAATGGATATCACTGAACACAAATCGATATAGTCAATATCCTGTTATATCATGAACATCACTGAGATGGGATGAACCTTCAGGGCTAGATCGCCGCACGCCTGACCCACATATAGCCGATAGTAACATGAATCTACCATAATATGGATGCGGTATAACCAGTCCCTTTTTTACCAGCGAATTAAGATAAAAATTGTGATAGCCTATCCATTACAATGCTTTGACTGATTGCTGGCGCTTCAAGTTTTAAGTGTGGCAGGTGGCCTTAGGTGCACTAATTTGTATAACTTAATGTTATGTGCGATTTAGTTATGGTTTGTTATTTTTTATATATACTGTATAATGTACACGAATACACATAATGACGAGTTTTAAAACAATAGTGTATCACAAGTAGAAGAATTGTTGGGAAGAAACACATCGATATCATTTACTCTCATAAACTTAACTGCATTTAGCAGCAGTGTTGTGAAATAACTTAACTGTCTTAAGCACATTGTCACTCCATATGTCTTTATCATCGTTTTATTGACAACAGAAGGTACGATACTTTAAGGAATACAAACAAGTAAACAAACAATTAGCTGTACTCTCCAAACCTTCGAACATCAACGTACGAGCACAGAGTGCACTGACGAGTCCAACAATGGTGCACGCGACTGCATTCGTTTAATCACTAGTTGTATGGCGTCATGACCATTAATACTAAATGAATAATCGTCCACCTTTTACTAACAATCTTATAAACTTAAAATTTTTAATCTAAAATAATATTAACCCTTACCACTTAAGTCAAAATTAAGTTAAATTTGAAACTGGGTATACGTATTGTTTTTGTATGTTATGTAGCAGTTAAACCATGCACTAACCATAACACTGTTTATATTTGAATACATTATATATTACGGTGGTAACAGTAATGCAAATCATGGTGTAATTCCCTGCCACTCCTATCACTGACTTATCATTGAAGATCCAGCGTGAGTGGCATCGCAAAGGAAACATTCAAACAATGCCTCTCATATTATACGCCTAAGCACTCAACGTCAGGTTGCACATACGATGAATCATGGTCCAAGCCCTGCTGGATTTAGATCCTGGCCTCCTCGCTATATATCATTGGACTGTGATAGATTTCTGTTACCGGAAACCGTCTAGGTATCACCACAGTTCCTATTTCTACTGCGAAAAGAAAAATATGGTTCCTTACATATCATTCAGGCAACATTGTTAAGGATAGGCCTGTCACCATCAGACGGCCATCCTGCTGGACTGGTTGATTCAAGATATAAAAGAAACTGTCTTAAGAAAATCTCTAAATACATCGGGATGTAGAAACAAGAACAGAGACGATATTCACACTATGAGATATCTGTTTGTAGATCCCTAACGGTTCAACCACATTTGTATGTCTCCATTCAAAAGGTGTCTCAGCCAAAATAATTCTTCCGTACCCAAAGATAAAAATATGGTATAGTAAAAAATAAGTTGTGGCACAAGCTCCGGAAATAACGATCCGACGCCAAGTTAACAAAAAACAGTGTTCATCTGTAGACACCTGGTAACTTAAACATTACATATCTAAAACTTCAGCCCCGCAACGGCTCAATAAACAGCGGAAACTTCACAAGTTGACGCTAAGTTAAGTCGCACTTAACATTCAAGCAAAGGGAAGACTTGCTTAAGTGGTTTTGTTTTAATTGAAATTTTCAAACTTCGCGATGTCTTCAAAGTTTTAGAAGTCGAGCTTTAACACCCCTCCTCATAAGTACATTATGTTATAAGGCATATGTTTAAGTTACGTGTTATTTGGGTAGCCAAAGAATAATATAGTTAAAATTGTATTATTAATAATTGTTTTGTTGTCTTTCCATCGCTTATTACAACGTCTCCTTTCGGCAAGGATTTTTTTTTTCAACGGTCAATTTACGTCCCCACTGTTGGCGCACAAGCCTACCCTCAATATGAGGGCGATGGGCCATAGTCACCACGCGGGCCCAATGCTGATTGGTGACTTCACACACACCTTAGAATAAATTCTAATCCATGTGCAGTTTTCCTCGCGATGTTCTCCTTCACCGTTTGTATTTCGCTGTTGTTACTAAAGTTCACAAATGTACATAACTTAAGTATTAAAGTTATCGGTACATGCCGAGATTCAAACCGGCGACCTTCGGAATGAAAGCCGCACGCTCTAACCATAAAGCCAGCGAGCTACTTCGGCAAGGATCAGTTGGTACATAATGATGTTCACCATTACTGTCCTAATTTCAAAGTTACAACAATAATTAAAAAGGCTTCATCTAATTAGCCAATAAGCATATCATCAGCCTATAGACATCCACTGCTGAACGTAGGTCTCCCCAAAAGATTCCCATGTCGTTTGTGCAGTTTCATATGGAGGGATTTGGGTTACTTCCCACCACGCCAGCACAATGCGGGTTGGTGGGAGCTGGAGCCTCGTTTGTGATTAGCAGGGTGCACCACGAGCAGGTGACTCCGTATATTATTTAATGTACGTTTAATAATATTATTAACTGATGATGTAAATATTATTAGAACATCGTCAGCCACGCATAATGTCTTCCAAACTACTGAGGAGGATAAGGATATATAAATTAACATCTATGTTTCCAGACGGTCCACGACGAACGGCTGAACGCTCGTGTTGACTCTATGCTGCAGGAGGGGCTGATAGAGGAGCTGATGAAATTTCATGACAGACACAACAAGCAGAGGATCAGAGACGGCAAGTGAGTGCAAAGTTAAGCGTTTATAGTATTTGTGTGTGCGTGTGCATATGCGTGTTATGAATGTTCAGAATTTACTCTAGATTAATTCTACTTGTGGTGGATCTCTGTGGTTGGAGACCATCTAGGTATGTCGACCAGGATCTATTTCTATCACCAAGCCTTAGTACCTTGTTCCAACGACAACGAGCGCAATCCGGTGCAGTGTACATCGTTCTATCATCATGTAATTACAGACAGTCGTATCGGTTACCATCAGGTAAACTTCCCGCTTGTCTCAGCGCTTTGTAGAATAAAAAAATAATACAAATATATTTTATCCCCTTTTAATTGCTTTTAAATTAAGAGAATGACGCGAAAATGATCACGATTTTTTGCTCCATTCCATAAGGTATCTGTAGCATTATCCGCGCCGAGGAGAATCCATGGCCGAGAACGGTGAACGTGAACGCTTCTTAATTTAAGGAAACAAAGGGCACTCGGCCGCGCCAATTACCCGTGAAATTAAACTCTAAAAGCCGCAATCGAACCTCCGTGCGATAGAAATTAAAACGTCGCACCGAACGTATCCGACTTCCGCCGAAACAACTTTTCCGTTTGTTTACTGATGGATAAGACTCTCTTGCTGTGCTGCTCTGCCTGTTATAGAATCCGACTAAAACGGTGTTCGGGTTTACGGGCTTTAAAAGTCGGGACCCTCATTGTTAACTAAGCGAGCTCGGGGTTAACGATAAGTACGAAGTGGTCTAGTACTTGTCGTACCAAAGCGATTGTGCTGAAGAGGGCTATAAGCGTATTGCCAAGAGACACCTATGCGTTCCGTAGTACGTCCCTGGGCCTTCGGCAACGCGGAGGATGGATATCAGAGTTTTAGTGAGTAAAAATCCTAAATAACCTTGCCCTCTTCACAGAAGCAGGGTATCTTTGTAGAAGATTTCTCCCTCGATACCAAAAAAAAGTCTCTCTTGCTCTAAAGACCGTCTTAGGAGGTACCGCCGCAGCGTCTACTTCTGTCGCCGAATAGTAGTGTGCAAACATTACTGAGTTCCAGAAAGGCGTTGTATCTAGTCTTACTACTAGGCTAACGAGACTCAACATCTTGTCTCCAAGCATTTTGCACAATGTACAGTGTATAACTAGCACGATGTGAACGTATCACTTAACATCAGGTGAACGTCGCCATTTTGAATAAAAAAACTCTCACTAGATTTCCGTATTAAACGGAAGACAATCTATTTTGTAATATTAAATTTAATCAGTCCATAGATCATTTTAAAAATGGGAGGGAACCCCGTTGACGCTTTTACTTTCGAACTGAAATATTGTAAATATTTAATTATACGGTATTGCCAATGGGAAAGGGGGTAGTTATAGAACAGTATAAAAGTACATTAACTTTTCCTTAGAAATAAAAAAATTTTGTTTACCAAACCGTCTTTTTACTGTCTTTATGGCGCAGTGGCTAAGCGCTCGCCTAGTAACAAGGAGCTCCCTCGTTCGATCCGGATACCCATCTTGTATAGTTTGATTGTGGGCAGAGAATTTTTGTAATCACCAGGGTTTTTTTTCATCCATATATTATAAATCCTTTAACTACTGATATAACAGCATTGCAGAACATATAAAAGTTCCAGGCACACATTCCATCACGGCGTTGTTAACACCAAAAGAAAACGAAATCAGATCTCCCATTGCAGATAAAAAAAGTCTTTACTCTTATTACTTTAAACCGTTGAAAATAATTTTCTGTCAGAATTTTGATTGCTTCCGTATAAGGGTTCTTATTTATAATAAAAATTAATAAAATTGAAATAAAAGTAAAATTAATTAATTAAGTGAAATTTGTGAAAAAAAATTGTTATATTAAATTAAAGTTTAAATAGAAGGATTAGTGTTCCACATACCTTTGCCAATTTTGCGATAAACGTAAATATTTAAAAAAAACACATTGACATGCGGAGAAACAAAATGGCGGGCGGGCAACGTCCGCGCCAGTGGCATCTGCCGCGCTGCGGTTCTCTATGGTTTCAGGTTACACGCACCGCGTCTATTCTTTATGCGACTATTAACAGCTTTTGGTACTTACGATTTATTATCTGTCCTACATCTGTATTAAATAATAATAACATGTAGATTTATATAATAAAAACTCGTGTAATCGAGCTGTTTTTAGAATTACCTCATGATCAACTTTGTGAGTTCCTAAGGTTAATCTTGGAGGGCATAATTCCTGGTAAACTGGTAGACAGCGTAACAAATGGTTTGATGTTATAAAGGAATGGACCGGGTTTAAATATCATCAGTTAAAAAGAATGGCTGAAGATCGAATTGGCTTTCTCAATCTGATCGCCAAACTTCAGATTGAAGAGGACTTCTAATGATGATCAACATTACCTCATGATTAAAAGGATTCTCTTCTAAAAAGGATTTTTTGTATTTCAACCTAGAATACAGATTGGCAAGTACAGCATACTATCTCATTAGCATATTATCTTGAAATTATTTTCTGTATAATCTCCTCATACGAAACACCATGGATAGAATGATTATAACTCATCTTTAATACGGGGTCCACAGAGTTATCTGATCTCCAAGCATAACCAGACACCATATCAGTGAGCATCATATCTTTAAACAGTCTTCTGTTGGCCCCAAACTAGCATTACTCTCTTTGGATGTCCGTGATGATTGTAACCATCATCACCAACTTCATCTTATTATTAAGAAGCCTTTAGTCCCCGTTCCGTAGTTCTATTTGTTGTCCCCTTTTCTAGAAGAGCATACACATATATATATATATATATATAGCTGATGTAAGGTCGATTACCAATAAGCTTGAGCTCGTGGTAAATGAAAATACTTCCCCATTTTTTTCAATGGTTCATCATTCTTCAATATTTTTAATGAAACACGATGAACAAGACCCAGATTCATTAAGTGCTTAAATATACAAACCGTAAGTCTTGCAGTAAATGCAAATCTAGATTTATTTTCAAATACCTAACTACTTTAACAATAACTTTCAGTAACGATGGAGTCTTATTAATTTATTTATAACTACAATATTCCTTGAAAATGTAGTATTGTTATTTTCCATATGATTACTTTAAATATTTCATCAATACTTTAAATGAATAAATTTTACAGCACAATTTTGGATGTGAACTTCTTTTCAAGTATCAAGTATGATAATTCCTATGGTGAGTTGTTCAAGAACCACACAACTACCCGGGCACACGGTAGTGACCGCAGCCTACACATCAACGATAGCTGCTTGACCACCGACCTAAAGATATACACGGCTACCTGGAAGAGATGATTATTAAACCTTCCATAGAATGATATCACATCGCAGGCTGGCGATACACTGCATCACGTTGTGCTCGTCTGGTGCCGGAGACCATCTCAACATCCATCTCTCATCGCAGCTCCTACATATGCCGCCAAATAGTAGTGCGCAAACATTATTCTGTTCCGGTTTGAAGGGCGCTATAGCTAATGAAATTACTGAGGTAACGAGGCCTAATATTATGTCTCAAGGTGTTGAGCACAGTGCGGTGCTGTGTATATCATCCTTATAGGCGCCATTTTGTTATTACATATAGGACGATAATATATAGTGAATTTAAGCTATATACCAACGATATATATATATATATATATATGTTAGCTGTTCCACGCTCGCATTGCTGTTCATAACACCTTCGCAATGCTTCTAGGGATAACATTTTATAAAATCTGTTTTTGGCTGACTTACACTCGGCAAAAGATCAAATCTCCAAGCTTCATGGTTGCAGACATCGTGATGAGTCACTACACGGAGAGAAATTTCTTATACATATATAGATATATTGTTTTAGAAGGCGACCAAGTAGAAGTATACCTTTTCTCATACAGCGTTCTGTTGTTTAGCAATAAAACAATAGAACTATTCCGAGTATTGTAGTATTAATATTTAGCGATTTGTGTTTCTGTTGGAGATATATATAAATATATTATAACGTTCAACAGCCAACTTACGTCCCCACTGTTGAGGCACAGGCCTACCCTCAATATGAGGGCGTTGGGCCATAGTCAACGTGCGGGCCCAATGCGGATTGGTGACTTCACATACACCTTAGAACAAATTCTAATCCATGTGCAGGTTTCCTCGCGATGTTCTCCTTCACCGTTTGCATTTCGCTGTTGTTGCTAAAGTTCACAAATGTATATAACTTAAGTATTAAAGTTATCGGTACATGCCGAGATTCGAACTCGCGGGACGTTCGGAATGAACGCTGCACGCTCTAACCAATAGACCAGCGAGCTACTTCGTATAAGTATGTTTACCAAAAAAAAATATATAAATTATATACATCATAACATTAATGGTGGTACCTGACATCCGCTTCCAGCGGCTGTATGGGAAGCGGCAGGTCTTCCCGCGCCGCAATCCCTCCATAAGCCACTCTATCGAACCCGCCCGCGAGTGTGGTCACGTGCGTTTTTACTTCACCTAATCACTTTTACAATATTTACTGTAAGAAAGTCATTAGTTGACATAACATAAATACACTACTTCTAAGGTGCCTCTCCGACCAGCGAAGACTGGCGGCCAGTTCGCCATGAATCACCCGTTCTCTTACGAGGCGGAACAGTTGCGCGGCGCTCGCGATTCCGTTCCAATCCCTGATGTTACGCAGCCACGAATTCCTCCGATAACCAACACTCAAAAATACAAATAAACATATAATCCAGCATCCAATGGGTTCCCGCGATTCTTACTAGAACGTCGGTCCACCTCGTGGGAGGCCTCCCAACGCTCGACCGGGATCGAACGACGTGGAGATCTTTGGTGAAGGCCTATGTCCAGCAGTGTCAACTGATGATGATGATATAATCCAGCTAATACGCTAACACATACATAACGAATGAAACTGTTAATGTATTGTTCTTCTAAAGATGAGATGTGTTTACTGGTGGCTGATCTCTGTTGCCGGACACCGTCTCGCTCGTATCGATCGCTTAATTATATAAAAAAAGAGATGGTTCTCCGTAACTGAGAAAAATCTTATTATCCTTAAAAAAACTATTAACAGTATACGATGAATTTTTATGTCTTATCTAAATTTTTAACCCTTACATCTATTGTATCTGCTCCCTTCGCAATAATTTTTTTTATTTTATAAAGTAACAAAACGAGTAGGATATTCACATGAGGGCCTATAACAACTTGAAGCTGGCTACGGAGATATACACAGCGCCACATTGAGCTCATCGCCTGAAAACTTAAGATGTTGTATCTACTTACCCTAGTTACAGTGCCTTTCAAACCGGAATGCGTGCACAGTATTATTTGGCGGGAGAAATGGAAGCTGCGGACTTGCCTAGATGGTCTCTGTCAACAGAATTACCACCAGAGACTTCGTATCGGCTGAACCGATATAAGTAATTGTTTGTTAATTGTTATGGTTTATTAACGGCCTCGAACCTTGGAGATTACTTTACGTTCTATGAAAGGCCAGTAAAGTTAGTTTTACGCGAAGAAAGCAGTAAATGCATGGAGAAGGAATGAATAGGTTTTGAGTAGTAGATAGAGGAATGATGAAGCAGAGAACACTGTAGCCAAGATGGAAGCCCGACAAGGATGAAAGTCATGGTAAGAATCATGTGAGCGATGATACAATGAAGACATCGACGTGGATAGAAGTAGTCTCCTATTGTAAGACTGTCATGGTAAAAAAAAGGGTACCGATCCTGATGAAAGCGTCGAAATACATACTTGACTATTTAAAATAAGACAATTAATGTATTTTACTTGTAAATGAAAGTAATATGATACATATAGCTCGCTCCGCGCCGAGCGTTTGGACACCCGAGTGTGACTGCGTAGTGAATCGCAAAGGACAACGGCCGATACGAAGCAATTACGCAAGCCGCGGATTTTTTTTTTAACATCGTACTATGGACCGGACGATGAGACGTAGAAACGCGCGAGACATGCGAACCTGATCTTTAACGCGCACAAATACGAAGTACGACGCTTTGATCGTCAGTAGGCGATGTGACTGTGGCTAGCGAGCGCGGGCGAGGGGGCGAGTTTTTTGTTTCGCTCCACCCCACATACATCCCTCTAAAGTATCAAAACTTTTAATAAAATTTGACATAGCCCTGTAGTCCTATTAATAAGAAACCAGACGAAAGTGGGCCCTGCGTGTCGTAAAGGCGACTGAAAGTCTTCGAGTTAGTGAGCCTTAGAGGGACAGCAAATGCGAGGTGGTTTTGTACCTGCCGTAGCACAGCGAGGGTATTAAAAAGAGCTTCTACATTCCTTAAGACGTTTATAACCAGAGTGAAAGAGAGAGGAACCGATGCATTCCATAGGAGATCCCGAAGCACTTCCTAACGCCCTGAAGGAGACCACCGAGGAGGTTTGAATAAGTATAATTCCCACATAACCTTGAGTTCCTCTTAGAAGCAGAGTATAGTTAAAAGAATTCTCCCCACACCCCCGAAGAACGTCTAGCTAGGTACCACCGCTGCGAAACAGTAGTATGCAAACATTAGTGTTCTTGTTTGAAGGGCGTTGTAGCAAATGAAATTACTGGGATATTAGGACAACATCCGATCTGACAAAGCGTCGAGCACAGTGTGGTGCTATGTATAACTTCATGTATCACTTACCATCAGGCCAAAGTCTTGCTCGTCTTGTGAAATAAAAAAGGAACTTTAGTTTACACTAACATAATTCATTTCAACATATATTATGTTATCTTCCGGCAGCGGAGTCGAATCCGCGACCTTAATACTCATACGCTCCTAAACATTAAGGTATAGAAAAATATGATATTTTTCCTTTGAAGCTATAAGCTTTCCATCCCTAACGCTTTATGATAAAAAGAAGCACGTCAAAGAAAAGTAAAAAGGGAATAAGTAAATATAAGCATTCAAGTTACAAGTATTACCTTTTTACTGGCACCGAGGTCCATCGGTTAGCCGACATGTAAAACGGAAGTTTCCAGATCGATTTCGTTTGCCACACGCAATGGAATTTTTATAGTGGTAGTTCTTCAAACCCGTCAGGCTAACGCTCATGGTATCAACCTACATCCATAACAGCATTGCTGTTTCTGCTGTTAACACAAAAGTTAGAATGTTCTGGGACCAGCACGCTTTATTATCTTCAGTCTTGTCACTTGACTAGCCGGTGAAATTGCGTTCAAGTCTTACTCCAATGTGTGTAAAAAAACGAGGCGAATACCACCACATCGGCTGGTCCAGTACACACATTCTCTCACAAAGGCTGCAGGATATAAAATTACATTCTGACACAATGGACTGAAAACATCTTAACTACCACCTCATTGTTTTAGACAGAATCAATACCGGGTCATTGTCCGTTGTTATTTGAAAAAAAAATAACCTTCTCCATGATTTAAGTATTATATATCAAGCGAAATGTATTCGTCTCGAATGTTTGAAAAAAAAAACCCAAACACGATCAGTGCAACGGACGGAGTGGGCCACTTCCCACGGTGTAACAAAGACACCATCATAGAACTATAGTTGCGGTCATGAGACGCCGAGCGAGACGCCCACTGAGAACAAAATAACGCCTCCTATAAATTCGATTATCTAGAAAAAAAAACTAGAAACGTCTGGATTGCTGCAGTGGAGTCATTCGCATTACCCACGGTTTCTTAATACTACTACAATGAAGTTCATCATATTCATCAAAAGTGGTGATAGGTCTTTGTTTCCGGAGACCGTGTAATTAGCTACCATATTTATTTCGTAATTTTTAAATTAATTGAATTCATTTGGTTCCAGACCGCCTGATTACACCAAGGGTGTGTTCCAAACGCTGGGTCTGAAAGAGTTCCACGAGTACCTCATGATGTCGGAAGAGGAAAGAAACGGTGACGGTGGTAAGAAGTTGTTGCAGCAGTGCATAAACAACATGAAGATGACGACAAGAAGATACGCCAGGAGACAAAACAAAATGGTCAAAGGGAGATTTCTAGATATTCCAACGAGAGAGGTAAAAATGGAAAATTGCTACTTTAATTTAGTTACAGCGCCATCTCTTGATAACACTTGAAACCTATTTCTAATTTTTTATCGTTAATACCTTCTATTTATTAGTAGGTGTACAGTTTTGAGAATGAGTTCTATTTGAAGAAATTATTTTTCAAATAAGTTAACTGCATTAATATTTGAAGTTTTGAATTAGTCTATTATTAAATAATACAATGAAACCTAGCTTAATACAACTTGCCCGGAAACCATATGGGTTACCTGTAAGGAACAACCTTAACGTATTTTATAAGCATTTATAAAATTCCTGTGAATTGTTATATAAATTTTACAGCGCACTCTAGTGGGGAGTAGCGTCTTCACGTTAATAATCTATTCGTACCGATGGATGGCGCTAAAAATAGATCAAACTTCACTGTTACAGGTTCCACCAATTTACGAGCTAGACACAACTGATATATCAAAATGGGACGAAGAAGTAAAGAATAAAGCAATTGAAATCATAGAAAGTTACAATAACGACCTTCCATGTCGGTATGAACCGCTAGAAAGAAGTTTTAGTGAGGGACAAAAGAAAATAGATACGCAATCTTCTAATTATTGTGAGGTCTGCGAAAGACTTATAATAGGTGACAAGGAATATTCAATACACTTGAACTCATACAGACACATGAAGGTATTGAAGAAGAAAAAAAAGATTTTAGAACAAGAATGTAAAGAACAGAATAGTAAAGAAAAATGTTAACTGTAAGAAGTTCTTGTTGTTTTGTGTGTTAAATAAAAGTTCTACTTAAGCAGTGTATTTTATTTAACTAAATATACTAATTAACAAAATAATATTAATTTTCTCCCACATTACTGTCCTGAATAGTACATGGCATCTCACGTGTTTTCTTCGGAGCTCTGTAATCATATCCTGCTAATTCTGGGTGTTTTGTTATAATAATGTTATACGCTTCACACAGTCTACCAAATTCTGAGTTAGTTATTTGGAAGGGCCTCGTAACAGGATCTAAATCGGCAATTTTGTACATTTTCAATGCCATTTCCTCACATATGTCCTCTGGGAATAATGTTTGGGCACCTCTAATTGAATACTTTTGTCGCATTGAAAATACTTGTCTGATAACTTTCTCTACAAGTTTAAAAGGTAAATTAATTTTTGGCTGTTTCAATGGTGTTAAAGTCACTACACCAACATCAACATCAGGCTTTGGCAAAAATGCAGAGCCTGGTATATCAAATTTGTGTTTAACATAACACCAATTCTGACACATAACTGAAAGGCGACATCTTTGCTTATCTAATATTGGAGCAACCATTCTCTCTGCAACTTCCTTTTGAAAAGTTAAAGTCATGCGCACTCGACCATATGACCAAGGGCCTTCTTGCTTGGATATCATTTCTAACCAGCGAATTATAAGTATAGTAGATACACTAAAAGGCAAATTACCTATTAAATGAATAGGCGGTGGAGAATCAGTCCAACCAAGTTTTACATCTTGTGGAAAAAAAAGTGACACATCCGTCTTTAATATATCACCAGTTACAATATCAACATCAACTTTGTTTTTACAGACATCAGCTATTAGCTCTAATGACGGTATAAAACGAGGATCTTTCTCTATTAATATGAGTTTTCTTGGTGCTTGTTGAATAATAGATCTTGTAATTCCTCCAGGACCTGGACCAACTTCGCAAACAACATTATTTTGTATATCGCCTGCTGCTCGTACTATTTTATTAATTAACCTTGGCTCCATAAGAAAATTCTGTGACAGCTCTCTAAGTGCGCGTAATTTGTACAACCTAATGACATCTTTGATACTAGGTAATGGGGGAAGTCGTATATTTAAAGCCTTGTGTACTGCAGCCATTATTGCTGCACCTTCGCCGGTTCATCGAAATCGTCGAGGAACGTTTCCTGTTTAACCGCGTATATTGAATACGCGTATATTCCTAAAACTCCAGCGCCAATAGCACAACCAGTAATACGGTTTCTTTTTGAAATCTTTTGCAACTTTTGAACGCGTTCAAGGTTTTTCTGTTCAATAATTTTCATATAATCCAATTCAGCTTGTTTTAACACTGGAGATTTCCCTAGTTCACTATTTATTTTAGGTTTTAAATTAGAGTCACCCATTACGATGACAAATTATCGCTTTATAACCTAAAACCGAAATCGGTGATAGACAACAGATAACAGAAACTTAAAGAAAATCATATGTTATGGCCTTCGATCATAGAATAAATACATTGCAGCAGTTACGAAAACATTTTACCACAGAGAAAAAATTATAAAGTTAATGTTGAAATTATAAAAATAAAATGAACAAGTGTTAGTTATATTTAATCAAAACTATTTTTTCTTGTAGTTTCAAAATACTCGATGATTTAAAATAAATTTTTCAAACAGCTATTTGTTTTAAGTTTCAAATTAAATTTATATATATTAAAAGAAATTATACTCTGTAACCAAACTGTCTAAAATAAACTGTCATGTGTATTAAAGAAATGTGCTATTTTTTTTTTCAAAATGAATACTAAATTAGTGCATGTATTAATAAAAATAAAAATGTATGATGATCTCTTATTTAAATAATAAATTATATTTATTCGTAACAATAATAGTGTTTTTATTTATTTCTGAGGCATTTGTATATTGTCAACAAATCGTAAACAGCTGTTCGTGACGTTTCAGCAGAGATCAACACGGGCCATGCGCGCGGCGCTTATTGGGATTGCCGTCAATTCCCGTTTCGCGTTCTTGACGATCGCTTGTCTCTTTGAACAGCGTTTTGCAAACTTTGTTTTTGTGTTGATAATAATATGCCCTTCATTTCTAAAGACTGGCGCTCGCCAGGTGAAGAGTGGGTGAAAACCGAAGAAGGCTGGGAAAAGAAAAAAGTACTAGAATGCACGACGCAGAGGTAACAACGCATTGCAAAACAAACTCCTTTGTTCGCAATTAGTTCAAACAAATGCATGTAGCGATCTAACTATACATTAATATAAAGTAATGCTTACATAAAATAATATAAATGGTTTTGTTTTTAGTGTGCAACTAGATGTTTCGTATTTGTATTCCAGATATGCTGCTATCTCTAACTTTAATAACATTGACGAGAAGCAACAGAAATGGTGAGTGTAATACGTTATTATGCCTTCCGTTTACTCGATCAGCTGTTTCTGTTATTGTCTCGAGTTATTGATTTTCGCAAATGCACGCGTCTATGTGTATGTGTGTACAGTTACTTCCTATATCATACGTATACTTAAATTTGTTTATTACTGTTTATATACGTGGTTAATTGTTCCGTCGCATGAGTTACCGCACAGCTTAATAATGAAATATAACTGACAAAACAGGGGCAAACCAAATGAATAATGTTACGCAAAGTCCGACTTTCACTGTAACGCGACGAGCCTTTGTTTCCTTCCTAGTTTTATAAAAAATATAATATTTACTAGTACGACCCTTCAAAAATTAACAATATATTCACGTTGTAAATTTATTTACAGATAAGTAAACATCTCTAAATATTTTTCAAGTATATTATAAATTACAAACAATGTAAATTCGTTTAAATAAACCAATGTCTAATAAATATGAAATATTGATCACTTAAAAAAAAATATTTGTAGAATTTGATACTTTCAGTTTATCTTCATTATTAGAAACAAAATCACTTGAGTATCCAATATACTTTAATAAGTTTTCAAGTGTAGTGTATTGGACGATTATTTGCGTTCACTTACAAATACAAGTGGCCATACTAAAGTCAGATTAAATTAAGTAACCTTTTTCATCTTATTATAATAATTAATACAATATAAAATTTCCTTTAAATTTTTATGTAGAAAAGGCCTTAAAAATATGATTTTACTTAGATAACTCTTGTAAATCTCTGTTCTTAAGGGTCTTCTAGGTACCACTGCATCTATTGTTGTTTTTATTTATTCAAGTAAAGGACGAAACGAGCGGGTTGCTCACCTGACGGTAAATGATACGCCAGCCCATAACAGCGTGGCGCCAGTTAGGATGGTATATACTGCATCACATTGCGCTCGTCGCCTCAGACATAATATATTGAGCGTCGTTACCCCAGTAATTACACTAGCTATAACACCCTTCAAATCGGAACACAGTAATATTTAGGTGCTGCAATGGTACCTACCTAGGTCAACGAAGACCTACCAGCGGTAGAAAGAGTAATGTATGTTTGTACCGCAAAAGTATAATGTATAAAACTACAGGTGTTGACAGGTGATTAGAAGAGCGCTGTAGCTAGTGATGTTACTGAGGTGACAAGTCTTAGCATCTTTATCTTAACATCTAGTTGTTATGAGCAAGCATTTACCGTTAGATGAACGTCTAGCTCACTTCCTTGACTAAAAAAATAACTTAAAATAATGTTGAAGAAACAGGAATAATCGACATATACCTAGTCCAGCCATAAGTTCTGTTACAAATGAAATAACATTTTTTTCAATGAAGTAATGTAATATTATTAAAATGTATACCTACATATTTATTAGTCTCAGCAAGAACATAAAAAAAGAATATTCTATTCGAAATGGCCACCTTTGGCTTTTATACAGGTCTTTAATTTATTTGGCCGCGAATCTCTCGATTTACGCAGTTTCCAAGGGAAATTTCCACCACCGCCACTGCTGGCTCCAAAGATTTTTAAGAGACTCGATGTCGTCGTGTCCTTTAGAGTAGCAGCAGGCCATATCCTCTAAAACTGACCATAATTTGAAGTCTAAAGTGTTGAGATCTGGGCTAGATGAGTGCCAGTCTTTAGCTCTAATAAAGTCCGGAACGTTGGTTTCTAGTCAGGCCTGGGTAGGCATGATCCAAGAGTGTATCCTGATACACTTTGGCTGAAGTTTTCATTCATTTTTCACAATAATGTAGTTTTGTGACTCCTTGATAAAATACGCCCCACCAAATCATCACTGACGCAGGATGATGACCACGTTGTACCTTATCGACCATAAGTAGCTTTTTTAGAACTGTGAGCGTACACTTTATCATTTTGCTTATTGTAGTGTTCTTCAATCGTAAAAATTTTTTCATCTGTAAAGATGATATTTCAGTGCCTTTCACTTGCGTATCGCGACAGAAGGTTTGTTCGTTTTGATCGAACCACTCCTTCCATCTTTAATAGTAAAGATTGATTTAAGACATGTCCTGTACATCGACGATAAGCACCGAGCACCGAGCTTCAGGTCTTGTTTTATAATACGCGATACGCGACAGAGTCCTAGCGGGGATCTTCATTTCTCGCGATAAGATTTTTTGCTTCCTTATGGGGTTTCGACGAATTCTGGCTTTGACAGCATTAACAGCTTTTGTAGTTCTAACAGCACGCGGCCGTCCCAGCCGTTTCTGGTCTTCGACAGAGGAAGTGTTGTTGTATCTGTTGATAGTACGATATACGAAGTGTCTGGAATGTGACTCCATACTCACCTTGTGCAGTGCGATCATTGCAATCATATTTTCTTTAACACCCCATGATAATGTACACGAAAAAATGTATGTAACAGTATTTATGGCTAGACTAGTTATAAGTTTATATGAGCTCAGTGTTTATAGACAATCTATATATATAATGACAATTGGTTTCCTTTGTTCGTCAATCACGTGAAAACTAGTGAACGTACCGACCTGGGAACATGACCATCCGTCCTGGAATGATTTGTAGACGGTAATAAGATATTTATTTTTTGAATTTCATAGATCCTTCGTCATTTTATTTCTAACTGTCTTTTTTAAACACTTTCGTTTCGTATTATTTACACGGTTGCTATAGTAACAGTCGATATAGGAAATCATTTGCGGCTGCGGTTGCTCTCGAGGAATGTTTCCAATAAATCTCAAGTCTAATTCTACATTACGACCAGCAAAGCGACTGGGGATCAGCTAGTAAGAACTTATGACTACTTGTCGATCTGGTGTAAAAAAAAAATGTTTAGCAAAGATATACACGGTATAGTAACAAGTAATGAAAATCGAAATGAACTGCTCAAAATGTATACAGTCAATATTTACTCAGCAGAGAGCTGAAGTCGGCGTAAACATGAATTTGTTTCGAGTAAATCTGGGTCAGGTCGAATGTTGCCAGCGCCAGGCCGCCGTTGCAGAATAGGAAGACGGATGGAGTAAACATTAATATTCATGTTTAATTAAAAAAAAAAACTATGTAACTGTAAAAAAGCTTTTATATAAAACAATGACATAATTATTATTAAGATTTTTAGACAGTGATTTTTTTTTATTTTATGAAACGAAACGGAAGAGACATTCATCTAATGGTAAGTGCCTACCTACTAACCAGCTGACTTGTTAGGATGATATACACAGCACCAGATGGTGCTCATCGCTTTAAGGTACAATGTTGTCTCGTTATATCAGCAATTTCACTAGCTACAGCGCTCTTCAAACCGGAACACAGTAATGTTTGCATACTACTGTTCAGCGGCGGAAATAAGAGCTATGGTGGTATGTACTGGTCTCTGTTGCCTTCTGGGTAATTACCACCGAATCGCCTATTTCTTCCCCCAAACAAACATTACTATGTTCCGGTTTGATTGGCGTTGTAGCTAATGAAATTGCTGATATAACGAGACTTAACATCTTATGTCTGGAGGCGACGAGCGCAACGTGGTGCAGTTTATATAATCATAACTACCGCCTAGTTGTTGTGAGCAAATGGCCCATATTATCTGGTGAAGGTCTGGCTCGTCTCGTCGCTTCGTCAGATAAAAAAAAATCTGGCGTCAGTGAAAAGAAGTAGTTTATTATTTTACTAAAATTGTCTATTGTTTTGATTTTAAAATATTTGATATCAGCAGACGTCAGACAATGTTGTCTGCTCGGTGTTTAATAATGTCTTCATCATTTTTGATGATGACAAAGGAAACAGCCAACATGATGAATATATAAAATATTTTTAAAATTTTTCTTTCTGTACTTACTCTGTGTAACGTATGTTAAAGAAAAAGCTATAGTTTATTGTATTTTTTTTTATAAGGAAGAAAATCTGATGTTGTTTATAACTTAACAATCATCAGTTTTATTTTATTGTGTTTACTTTAATTTCATCATCATCAACCGATAGATCTCCACTGCTGGACATAGACCACCCCCAAGGACCTCCTCATCAATTGGTCCCACGTTGCTCGCATCCAGTGGGTTCCCACTATATTTATTATATATATATATATATATATAATTGCGCTGTTTGAATCCAGTGCATGGTTTGTGGAAAGCAATACAAGAGACCTATGTCCAGCAGTGGACGTCCATCCGTTGAAAGAATGATGATGATGATGATGATGTCTTAAATTTGTTTTATATTTTTCCTTATAATATCTTAAATCTTGATACGTTACGTAACTAAATTCTACTTTATACAGTTTGTTCGTGTTATTTATAAGATTCCTGTTTTAAATTTTTATCTGAGGTGAAAGGAATTTCTCCCTACTTAACACGCTTAATTAATAGCCGACGATGTTGAATATATTTTTATCCCTGAACATCCGCCTACACTCCGAAAAGGAAACGAACTGGAATACTTTCACAAACCCGTCAAAATTAAAAAGGAATTTCCTGTTATTTTTGACGTTGACTATGTTATCTCGCTGTAACGTTGCTCGTCTTTAAGTCCTATTAAAATCCCAAGAATATTTAGGACTAACTTCCTATTTCTGCCGACAAACAGAACCGTACAAACATTACTGTCTTCCGGTTTGAAAGGCGCTGCAGCTGGTGTAACAAAACCCAACATCTTGTGTCTCAAGGCGACGAGCGAATTGTGGTACTGTATAATGACTTCTTACTTAACGCAACGTTGTTGTAACTAGGTGAATCACTTAACATCAGGTGAATGTCTCTTGTTGTTTCAATAAATAAAAAAAACCAGACGTGAAAATAATGAGATAAAATTAGCCAAGTGCGATTCCCTTCCTAAAACTCTCTAAAATGTGGCAAGTAATTTAGTACTTCTATAGCAATAATTTACAACCCCTGTTTATATACTTCATACATAAATAGTATACTAATTAAGCACAGACCAACCAAGAGCTTACTGTGTCATAATATGATAGACTCCAAAACAGTGATTTCATTCTGCATGGAACGGACTGTATATATAATAAAAAGCTGTAGATACTGTGTGATAAATATGGCATCAGGACATCTGTCACTTTAGTCCTCACATAACAATAATCTATCGTGACCATGAGTGATGTAAAGCTTTCGAAATGTTGAAATAAAAAATAGCAAAATAAACGCGACATAATCTGTCTGTTTTAGTAAATTTCATGATCATGATCATTAGCCAATAGGCGTCTACTGCTGGACATAAACCTGCTCCAAAGATCTCTTCATTGCTTGGTTCCGCGTTGGCAGCATCGTATTAAATTTAGTCTTTAAATAATTGCTATATTTTTTTTATTTCTAATTTTACAGATTATTTTTATTTAGCGTTTTACCTTATCCTAGTATTTACAACATTTATTTACAATATACTCATTACATTAGCGATGGGCCCTGTAGAATAAAGAGAAATAAAAAACATTCATTACTAATTTAGGCTATAATTGTTATATTATAATCACTAAGATCACTAATTAAATACATATAAAAATAATTATTAATGTAACTTAAATGCAAATATTGTGTTTTTGTTAGTTATTTTAAACTTTTTTATAAATATTACCTGTGTATCGTGTAACGGAACTAACAATCAAGGTAAATTTTTTCGGCGGGAAAACCGCTCACAAATATTTACGCGTGACTAGAACTCCCGCCAAAATAGACAACGAGCACGTTTTAATTAAACAATTAGTTAATAAAATAAGTTTTACACCAATTATTGTTGGTTTACGAGACTAGACGAACGAGTCGTTCACCTGATGGTAAGATAATACGCCTGTCCATAACAACGTGGCGCTAGTTAGGTTATTATACATTGCACCATATTACGCTCGTCGCCTTAAGACATAGGATGTTAAGTTTCATTACCCCAGTAATTTCATTTGCTACAATTCCCTTCAATCTGGAACACAGTAATATTTGCAAACTCCAGTTTGTGGCAGAAATAGGAGCTGCGGTGGTACCTACCTATACGATCTCCGACAACGGAGACCTACCACCAGTATTATTTATTTCCTTTTGTTTATAGGCCTATTATTAAAACCGAGATAGTCCAGTTTGTATGCGGAATGTACACGTATAATAGGAACCTGGGAGTAGTTCCTCACTGAGTTTGAGTTTCCGGTCACACAAAATATTGTATAGAAAACAAAATGTATCAAAACAACAGAATTCATAGATATGAGTCTACCAACCCAACTAGGCCAGCGTGGTGAATAAATCATCATGACTTTGAAAGAAGGTCCCGAGTCCCATTAATAGAAATGTTAAAAGCTGTGCCTTTTCATGTTCCGATTAATTAAGAAATAAGAGCAGCCGTCCAAGGACTAAAAAGACAATTTTTAGTCCATGCGCCGCTAGACCATCGATCCAGTAAAGTCGGGCGACGGGATCATTTTCTGTTGGTACGCCTCTGTTGCCGGAGACCATCTACCTTAGGTACCATTGCAGCGACTATTTCTACCGGCAAACAGTGGTGTGCGAACATTACTGTGGTCCTGTTAAAGAAACTACTTGATCTTTTGACGATAGCTAAAGGCTATAAGCAGAATAAATCAAGACAACAGTTTCCTCTCATATCGCACAGATTAAGACCGTAATAAGCGAAAACCGTAAGCGAGATGATGTAGTGTTTCCATTCGCCATTCGATACGCGCTTTCTAATAAGACGGTTGGAACACTGTAATCTAATAATTACGTGGAAATCTAGACCAGCTTGTTTTATTTATGATGAATATTAACTTATGTCGAATCATTGGTTTATTTTTATTCGGTGAAGCGATCGTACATGGTCATGATGTTCTGATGGCGATAAATCCACCACGGATAACGTGGCGCTAATTACGTTTAACGCTACTACACATTATCCTCATAATCTCAAGACATAAGATATAAAGTCACATTACTTCAGCGATTTTACTTGCTACAACATTCTTAAAACTGGAACACAGGTTAATTTTAGCATCTCATGTTTCTGATGACAAACTCTGTCGTATTTTTCGTCTAGCCGTTTCGTCAAATAAGAAAATGGCCGTTTATGAGAACAGAGATCATTATTAAAGACCACCGGATTATCAGCACCTTTCCCATCAAACGATATTATAAAACAAATGGTCAAGAATTTACATATAAGATTTGTAGTGTTGATGTTAACATATGATTCTTAAACAAAGTTTCCCTGCTCCTCTTACTGCTACTTAGCAGTAGTGTCCAACCTTTACTGTTGCGCTTTAAGTGCAGGTAGAGTAATTAATGGGTTGACAAAGGCTTTAACATTAGCTTTTACAATTAATATCATAAGCTATTCAAAATGAAAATGACAAGCGCTAGGTGGCCCTGTGTAAAGATTCTTACTAGCGATTTAATAGAATCTTTACACGGCACCAGGTAAATGTACTGCTCATCCGACTCGTTAGTCGTAAAAGAGGTTTAAATAATTTCTTCTTAGTAGTAGATAATGTTAGTTTCATTCTAACTTAAATCGTATAAATTCAAATTTCATAACCATCATCATCAGCCGACAGACGTCCGTTGCTGGATATAGGCCTCCTCCAAAGATCTCCACATCGATCGGTCCCGCGTTGCTCGTGTCCAGCAGGTTCTCGCGATTCTCATTACATCGGCGGTCCACCTTGTGGCAGACCTCCCAACAGTACATCTACTGGTACGAGGGCGCCACTCGAAGACCTTACTGTCCCAACGGCCTTCGGTCCTTCGAACAATGTGCCCAGCTCACTGCCACTTAAGTCTACCAATCTTTTGAACTATGTCGGTAACCTTAGTTCTATTGCGGATCTCCACATTTCTGATTCGATCGCGTAGAGAAACTCGGAGCATAGCCCTGTCTATTGCCCTACGGATGACATTCAGGCTTTTTATAAGGCGGATAAATATATAATTCTACTTTAAATCCTACCAAATCTGTATTAGGCTATATAGATTTTGATCCAATAAATACTCACGGAAGATATTAACATAATAATCTAGACCCAGTCGCTCACTTCTGGAGTTAAGATAGATGTCGTAAATTGAATTTGCTCGTAAAATTTTCTCATTACAAATTTTCCTGGTGGAGACCTCATCGTTCAGATAACAAATTTGTTTCCGTGCACCGACAGGCTTTGGTTATGCAACGGTTTATTTCACAGTTAGATTCTGTTGTGTGCTAATTTGGCAGTCGTCATCAGCATACGAGAACTCGTGCTAGAGGCAGTGTACACAAATACTACGAAAATCATACCAAACGCTTAATTGGTAAATGGTAGACTATATCATTTTCAGCCTTTAGGAGATCAACTCCTGCTTTCCCTAATGAGTTCTGCCAAATATGATCATCCTCAGTTCTTTGACCCATTTCCGACCGCTCTTATGACGTCGTTGATTGATCTGAAAGGAGGATGTCCTACACATCTTCGTCCTGTACAACTTCTCCCTTCCAAGGGAGTTCCCGCTGGCCATCATTAACACGACAGGTATGGCCGGCCCACTACCAATTCAGCTTGCAGATTTTAAGAACTATATCGGTTCTCCATCGAATTCCTACGTTCCGGATCTGTCACTTAGAGAAATACCAAGCATAACTCTCTCATCTCTCGATGTCTGACTTTTGAGTCTATCGGCCCTCCTGGTGGTCACCTTCTATATCTCAATTGGGCGAAATGAGGAAGGGTGTTACTACTGTTGATATTCCGTGTCGCTACCCAGTATTTTCACTAAGTGCAACTTCCTCCAAACAGGAACAAAGATGTTTGCACAATACTGTTTAGCGACTAAAACGGAAGCTGCGGTGTTATCTAACTAGACAGTTTCCGGCAACAAAGAACTCTAGTGAAGGTTGACAGATACCCTCTTCTAAAGAGGCCAATGTTCAGTGGACATATTTACATCCTGTAATGGTGGAGAATTACTTGAATATCTAAAACATATCTAACATAACGATTGCAAGTTATCTCACTATCTTACTTCCGGGTTCGTACCGTCCATGACCTAAATTTAAGTAGGTTGGCGCTTTGTCCCTGAGCCCTTATAGTTTAGTGCTGATCGCCTTTTTTTAATAATGTTATCAAAGAGAATTTTAATTACTAGTTCTAGTAATATGTATTGTGTGTGTAAATTAATTATTTTATACCTTTTTTTTAACCGAGGAAATGTATAGTTTAGTTGTACAAAATTTAACACCAGCGCTTTGACTCTTGCCGGAGTTCTAAGTACATCATACCATCATTTGCAAGTGGTACTGTTTATATAAAATCCTTGATATGTAGTTAATTTATAGATCGCATTGTTAAACATAATTAGTTCCCGGAAGCGGTAGTGGAAGATGATGATTTATTATAGCTCCATTACAGAGAGAGAGAGTAAATAAATTTTAAATTTGTGATTATAAGTAGATAATAGACAGACTAGTGAGATCGGCGTGGAGATCCTTGAAGGAGGCATGTGGCCAGCAGAGGACGATATCCGACTGTTAAGTATGTAAGACAGAGTTATAGTACTAGTAAAAGGATAATTCATAAAAGGTTGGGAATCTATGATATATAAATAAAGTCTTACTCCTTTCGGAGGTAAATCTGTATTAATTAACAATTATAACGTTGTAGAACTGCTAATTTACCCTTTTGGGATATAGCTATTATTTAAGAATATAGATGAGTGTTTACATTTCCAACTGGTGCTGTGGTGATACGGTCCATGCTGGTAAAGCCAACTGGTCTCACTAGCCTCTTCGTACTTTAACGAGAAGTTACTCTTTTTTTTTATTTCTATACTAAGTATGGTACTCGGGGGTTGCGGAAGAACTGTTTAAAGCGTTATCCCGCGACCCTCGTGCGTTCGTTGCGGATGTGATGGAATACCGTGTGAAGCTTTTTAGTCGGTTGGAGTCCGACACTACCCCACTACCGGCCCAGTATTGATACGGGGTGTGCGTTCCGTTAGCATTTTGTTACACACGTTAATAAAAAAAGTAAATATAAAGTATGGTACTCGGATATGAAGCGTTACGAGAGCAGCTAGTTCCTCTTTTGCAGAGGCTCGTGTTCAGCTGTGGACATCAACAGGCAGTAAACATTAGACAATGAAATCAAAGAATGTTATAATTATATTATAAATTTTCTTTTAAATTTGAACCATAATTCATTATATCGTATAATAAGTAGGTCATAACATGGCTACTCTCCCGTTTGTAATTTAGCGTCATTCAGGAATTGATATTAAATTCTCTGGTCAAAGCCTAGTGCTCTGAATACATACTATTATATGCCCTAACTGTACAACGATACGGCAAATACCCTTTGTTGCTATACATCGTGTATGCGAAAATAACTCCGAGTGCGATCTATATTTAACGTTACCTTCTTTAATATAGGTCGGGTTTTGATACAGATTAAATATTTTATATTAATAATGATCATCATCAGCATTATCTCATAAATGTATAAATTTCTCAAAACTACTAAAGTTAGAGTCTGTATCACAGATTGTATAGTACCATTTAAAGTATCTCTTTGTAATTGAAAATTGCTCTACTTCTTAATTTGTCTCCATTCGTAAAAAAGGAGTTTTAATACTTTTCTGCAACAACATATAAATTGAGATGTGCTGTGATGTTTGTTTATTGGTAAATGTGCGAATAGCTTCATATTTAGGTTGCTTCCCCCTTTAACTACCATAATCGTAACAACCAAACCGCACATCGGATCGCATCATGTAAAGACGAATTTAACTTCTCTGGCATCAGGCCAAGAGTCAATGCATGATGTACCTTACACAGTACCACGAATATTGTTAAGTATACTGCTTAATAATATGAAATTAAAACCACCGATTGATGGTCGAGGAGGAACAGTGCCAAGTCTTATCTGTATAAGGAAAATGAAAACGCTGAAATCGTTTTGATTTGCACCAATATATAAATAAAATCGGATAGGTAAATTTATCCAGACATGGTGTAGATCCGTACATCGCCCGATCCCCGACCTCGTGCAATCGTCACTGGCCTGACAGCCGGTGACAGGTCAATCTGTGTTGTTATTGAAACGGCCTCGGCACTGCAGCTTGCACAATGCACTACCGCATCGCTGGCATTGTGTAACAAAAATAAACTATATGAAAATTGTTACTCAATTTAAATGTGTAACTTATCAATACGAGAGAATATGTAAGTGATGATGAACACTTGGGATGAGTAATATTTTAATAATCAAATCAACTTCAATCAATCAAAATCAATCGTTGAAGGATAACTTGTTCATTACTGTTATGTATCGCACAACAACTCATGAGACCCAAGCCAACCTCACCTGCTCGTGGTGCACCTTACTAATCAACAAATGAGGTTCTCGCTCCCGCCAACCCGCATTGGGCCAGCGTGGTGGGAAATGGCCGACATTCCCCAAACGAACCTCTACAAAAGTGGAGATCTTTATGTTCAGCAGTAGACGTCTATCGGCTGATGATGATGGTAATGATATGTTTATAAATTTCGAATCGTTAACAAACAATTTAGGTAGAAAATATATTAAATTTCGAAATTACTGCACTAGTACCAAATAGCTGTTAAATTTATGTACTATAGATACATACCATCCCTTAAAAGAAAATTGATAAGCAAGTAATAATCAGGGTTGTTATCATTTTTTTTTCCATATATCATTATTATCTGTATATATTTACTTAACACTACTACATGTACTCCTATGTATCGTATACGGCACTATACCTCTTTTAGATTAATCGATTTTATTATAATATATTGTTCGTGTATTGGCTGTTTGTTTAGATAAATTAATATAAAATTGTTAATTTTACTATTGGTTTAATCATTATATCCATTCTCACCGATAATGGACGTTAAAGAGTGAAAAGCGGAAGACCACGAGTAAGGGAAGCGAGCTCGTGCCCTATGTACCTCCATTCTATTTCCAGCATACACGCTCACGTTGCAAAATACTGCAGCCATGTAATACTTGACATTTGATACAGATACGTTTCATATTGCATAATCGCATTAGACGGGAGTCGAACAGTATAGTAATAACAATATTAATAGCGAAAATTGTAAAAATGTACGTTAACACTCTTGACGTGCGGATGAATATTAATGCACACAGAAACAGGCAGCCATTCACCAATCTACGGCAGTAAGCAAACTTATTGAAGATAGACGATTTATTTAATAGTGGAACAAATTATATTTTAGTAGTACGTACATATAACAAATTTATTTATCATGATAGTTAAAATCATCTCACTTCTTCTTAAAGTGCCACCTCAACTAGTGAAGGTTGGCGATCAGCGTGATACAGTCCTTTCTGTCTGGTTCCGCGGAACAAATCCGACGCCCCAGATATGCCAGTCTTCATCATATATATGTATATTTTAAATTTTGAAGCACTATTCTTCTGACTGACTGAGTGTGCAATATGTATCATCTGGAGATAAGAAAAATAGTAACCGATGCACTATAATTTGAAATAACAACGAAAAATATTTAATGTCCTGAAAAGGTAACTTACCACTGATTTCATAGTTTATGATACTACTGCAAAAAGTAGATATTGTTAACACTAAAATGCACGTGAATGCAGAAATCTGCTCATAGTGTTGGTAGGTAACCTGAATCGTGTTACGTGTCAAGTAAGAGATGACTAAGGGCTCTTCTAAACAAGCGGAAGTGCAATGAACCTATTTCTACATAGGTCATAACGTGTACCACATCCCAAGGATAATAATAATTGTTTCATAGATAATGTTATGAAACGGGATCTGTTCACACGTATCCAACACCGAATTTCCGGTCAGAAATCATTTAAATATATGTAGAAGTCTATAAACACCTACATACATAAAAGATCTATAGATAAAAAAGGCGACTAGTATTTTTTTTTTATTATTTCATAATAATAATACACAACACGATTTATTAAATCAATATATGTAATGAGAGTAAATAATGAAATAATTTTTTTTCCTGATGGTATACCTCTTGCTAGAGACTATCTAGATAGATATCACCGCAGCGCCTATTTCTGCCGCCAAACAATACTGTTCTCAATTGAAGAGCGCTGTAGCTAGCGTAATTACTGCGGTAACGAGACGCAGCATCTCATGTCTCAAAGCGACAAGTACTATGTGGTGCAGTGTATAACCAGCACCACGTTGCTACGGGTATGCAATCCGCATCCGATGAACGTCCCGCTTGATTCGCTTGATTATATAATAAAGTGTTTATTACCAAAAAAAAATTATAATTATCCTTGTATAGATGATAATTTTTTTTTCGCAAAACACGTCAGAGGATAGAGTAACCACGACGCCGTCTGCCGTCGACTTCAACTTTCACTAGCACGAGTGCGCAATGTGACTGTCTTTACCATTGTTTCTCAAACTTTTATCGTTACGGATTTTTTTTTATATGAAATCTTTATTGACATATTAATTTAGGGTTCAATTGGCGGATTTAAAGCCTATAGGCATTATTTACCAGTCAACCTAGGATGAAAGATATGTAGTGGTAGTTGGGGTAGAATCATATGTTTTATTAGATATTGTCGTTGATATATTTACACATATATATATATATATATTTACAACCCTACTGAAAATTCTAAATTTTATTAGTTAATAGACTAAAAGCGGATTGAAGAAAAGAGCAAAAACTGTACAAATTCAATTCGCATTTATCTTTAATGTTATGAATATGAAATTATTTCTTTCATGTTTAGAAAAACTTTAGTCTACCCCTTCACGTAATTTTCTTTCAAAAAATCTTTCAAAAAAACATTAGCTTAATACAAGGTTGTAACATTTTCACCCTTACGAATGCTAGCCGACTTTTGCTTATTATTTCCACGGGTTCCAGTTTGGGAACTTAGGGTATACAACATTCGTGATAAATTTGGTATTCGTGTGTAATTTCACCTAAAAAACCTAAATAATCACGCGATGAATGAATTTGTATGATATATTACGGCTTATGTCCTAGTGTTGATATTTTTAAGATAGTAGTAATATATTGCCTAGGCTGTTGCTACAGCAGTTGGTACGTTGACATTTTGTTCGTATTTCTATAGTTTTTTTTTTAAGGTTTAGTATATTAAAAAAAGTTAAATGAATAGTTATCACGCGACGCGAAATTTCATTTCTATAGTTAACATAAATCGTTTCTACTAGCTAAATATTCGTAAGGATAACAAATATTGAAGAATTGAAGGAATCCATTGAAGAGAATAAGCTTTTGTAGTATTTATAGTAGAAAGAAATATTCAGCAGTGGACTTAAGGTTTAAAGTCAGATTTGTAGTAGTTACCTTCACTAGTTGGAGAGGCACTTTAAGAAAAAGACCTGGTTTGTTGGCATTGTCGTGCCTTTTTTTTCTGTGGGGATATCCTGCATCGGATACCCTTCCGTTGTCGGGGCAACGGAAGAGTTACGCCGGACTCTTACCGGCTAAAACCCCACGATTTCTCACTTATCGCATTTGGCCGGGACCACGAGAACGTTTTCGCACACTACCGTGGTTTCGACAACGAGTGGCCTTGATAAGACCACATCTCGGGGTGGAACTATTGCTCTCCATCCCCTGTACAGGTATTAGGCGGAAGTACCGCACTCACCGCCTCGAGGGTTTTCATGTTTGGTGACAGTTTTCCCCCGAATGCGCTACCATGGCCTCTGAGCATTGTCGTGCCTAACAATCTAACAAATTAAAATATACTATTTCCAAGTTACACCGGTGAAATTTTTTTTTTCATAATAATTTCTTAAATTTATACCACGAATTTTACACATACATAGGAACTTTATCAAGTTTTTTTTTTCAATTATTTCACTACTTCGACATCTCGATAGCTTTAAAGCAGCGACTTTGTAATAGAATTTTCAAACATTAGTACTTCTCATTCTACATTAAGAAACACAAGAAATATATCATTCGATCTTCCATTTATCACATAAGTAACAAACTTGTGTAGCTTGTGTATATATTATCACAATATAGTGATTATACTTTGCATACAAACAATGCTCGCTTTGAACATTGGTTACGACCTAGCGAACATAAGATCGCCTTGTTCGACTCCACCAGCTTCTTATTGGTTTAAGTATATGTCTGTTGCATCGACTTGACTGCAAAAACATCGTACGCAATCGGTAATGGCCTATATTAAACATAAGTATTAATTTTCAGTAATTGCTGTTTATATCACACTACTCAATTTTAAGTTAAATATCATCTTTATGATTTTGGCGCTAGTCTCTGTTTTCTGAAGATGTTAAGCGTTTGAAAGACATATTGACTCTTACAGTTAATCTCATACTGGGCTCAAAGACCAGGATTCATAGGATGACAAACACCACAATGAGCTTGTAGTTTTAAGATACAAGATGTTAATTTTCATTACCGCAGTGATTTTATTGGATACAGCGCCCTTCTGTACTGCGTTAGCGGCAGTAACAGTAGCTGCGATTATAATCTACCTAAGTAAAGATCTATCACCAGTAAATAGATTTACGTATTAAAACAAATATATTTCCGATAATACGAAATAAATTCTTTTTAAGATGGTTTCGAGAACAGTTATTGCGCTATAACGCTCTATCTATTGTTGTTGAATCTCAAAGACAGCGCGAATCGAAATGTCGACGACCCGCGAACCGTTGCTGTAAACGACCAATGTAACAAGACCTGTATTCCCTCTTACTGTTTACGTAACGTCGAACGACGGGAAGCGTTCCGGAGGCCAGCGCCGCTGGTTGCTGGTACGTTGCACCAGGAGACGAGCGTTGTGAAATGCAATAAACGAATGTAATTGCTCGTGAAATTTTGCAACGCTATGATATTTTCCAATCTTCTAAGGTAAACATCTGTTTTATTTAAATTTGTGTTTACCTTCCTCGGTGGTCATCATCAGTCCGCGGCAGCCAATTGCTATCCATATGTGACTACTCGTTACAACTAAAGCCCACTTCAATATTTATTTTGACTTGATTTTTTTTAGCAAATATGCGATCAGTTTGTTTCGTGGAAATTAGTAACTTTCGCCCTCGGATGATCGTAAAATATGGAAGGTAGCTGCTATGTTGTAGAATTTTAAGAAAGTGGTATGCTATGTTCTTGAAGGATCCCGCTGGTATTAGTTCGGAAACACAAAGAAATATTATTTTATTAACAGAACCTGTAACTATAAAATCGCGGGAATAGCTGTTAAGTTTCACTAGACGGAAGTCGACGCAGATTGTTTTTTAATATGTGATGATGTCCGGTGCCGTTAGTTTTTCACATTTGGTAAAACTTAAGGCCTTCGAAACTGGAATTTTTGAGTTAATAACTAAATTGATTACTCGATTGACTAGAAATAGTATACATATAATTTACCACCTCCGTTCTGAAATCCGCTGCGACTATTATAACCACCGACTCAACGGTAATTAGTGGTTTATTTTTAAATAGAAACTGAAGAAAACGCAGTTTCTAAATATATTAATAAGTGTAGAAGAACAAAAAAATATTTTTTTAGGTTAGAACTTTATTATGTTTTTTTTGGGAACAACTACATATGCTTATTGTATTCCTTACAAAATGAGGACTTAAAACAAAATTTTAAGCATCGTATACAAGTTTATTGTAATAATACACAAAATGTAACTTTATTTGATTATGATGATTATACAAATTTTGGGATACCAATACAAATATATCGATACCAATTAAAACTAGCTTTGGTACCCATTTTCATATCTGTCTGTAAACATTTTTCACAAGACTTGAACGGGTTTAGAACTCCTCCGTCTGCCGACTCCACCGTCTCCAACCAAACTCGTAACACTCACACATTTGGTTAAGCGAATAAGTTCACTATCACACGCTACATATCACTAAACTGTGACTTAACTCCACGAACAGCTTTCTAATGATTGCAATTACACTAAAATTATTTCTACACAACGTCATATGTTCGCGTAAAATAATGTGAAAGTATGAAAGGAGACGCCATTATTCTGCCATTTTACTATTTACATGAAAGCAAGCGTATATAATTAAAAAAATATATATAATTTTGTTTTCATTCATTTTTAGTGTAAATATAGAGAAACAGTTACAGCTTCGTTGTGATAATATTAATTGTAGCCTATGTAATCCTCACAGACAAGTAATATACAAGTAATTATTGTAATACCATTCTTTAACTTCGTTCACTGCTGAAAATTGTCCTCTAGAAGTGCATCCTGCTTGTAAAATCTTCGATCACTTATTATTGAGTTATTTCTAAACACGAAACGCAAGTTGTAACTTCACCTTTACTAAGGGCTTGGTCACTTAAGACAATCCACGGTCATAAGCCAGTACCAAAATCTGCATACATTCCCGTACTAATTAGGTCATTAAGAATGATTGTCTGATTTGAGACCGAAAGTTTGATTTATAATATCTACAGCACGAGAGCCATTAACGTACTGTACGTTCGGTAGCCAAATCCTTGCCAAACACTTCGTTAAAATATCGGCTTGTCTGCGTTGCATTAGGTCCTCGACGGAAGTCATATTCGATAATAACTTGCATTTTTGGCTTATCCATAGCTTACAATGTTTAATCTCCAGATAATAGTACCATAGAGTATTAAAAACGAAAAAATGTTCCGAGAGCCCATAGCTTACCTTATCATTGCATAAAAGGACAATCGAAATGAAATATTGAAGACTTCTGAAATGAAACTTAAGACTTTAGATAATCGGACATTTCATACTTAATGACCTAATATTAAAATTAGGAAATACCACCACTAACTTAGTGAGATGATCTGAGATGATGTCTTTTTACCTATAAGATAAAGTACGTTTCCGTATCCTTTTAAGGCGGATATTATAAGACCTCTGGATATTACCGCAGCTGGTGTTCTTTCCGAGTTAACGATCTGTTTCATAAGACGTAACTAATCGATATAAAAGTCGAAATCCTTGAATGTAGATAAGAACTTGCATCCAGTTACAGTAGCTCTATCTCCATAACTAATATCATATAGATTATCTTAAAACATATTGCGACAAAGAATGAAGTTATTGACAAATACTTCGTCTTTCTCCTCTCTCATTATTCTCCTCCTACGCAGAGTAATTTCTCTGTGAAACGGCGGAAGTGGTTCAGACTTCTAAAGCATCCGGTCGTAATTCAAAATGTCTGATGAAAATTGGCAGACAAGGCACAGTCCTTGTCTTCGTGGAACACAAAAGTTGTGAAAATGTTTTTTTTTTTTAATAAATCTAATAAATGGATCAGATAATGGTTAACACCCGTGGACAATGGCAACACCAGGTTATCCCATTCCCAAAAATATACCACGTTTTTTTTTCTTTCTACCTTTCTATGTAGGTGTGGTCTTCAATAGCTCATACTCAAAGTTATATAACATAGTAAATACAAAGTTTTTATCAATCAGTCAACTTCATCTTCTCTCTTGTCTAAATCCATACTTGGCGAAAATCTTTCCAGTCTGGATTCCATCGGACATATTATAAATGTGAATATATCCTTGTTGGCTGTAAAGTGAAACAGTTCTGAAGTTCTCGTTGATCAATGTTATTGCATAAGACATCTATCGCGCGATCTACACTGTCGTTGTTTCTATCTCTTTCTAACGTGAGTAGTGAAAACCGTCACAAAATTACAGCATAATCATTAAAGAACACTTTCGCACTTTCTAATACAGGTAGCAAGACATTTATTAATTAAATATGGACATGGACACCTTCCGTTGATCTTCGTTACAATAACTACCTCTATCAATAGATTCACCATCATCATCATTAACAGCCTGTTGGATATAGGCCTTCCCCAATGTCTTCCACTAAATGCGATCATCAGCTTCTCGCATCTACCGACATCCGACTGCTGTGATGATGTCGTCAGTCTCCACTCTACTCGAAGAATTTTCTCCTTCATGTGCCGTCACTGACACAATATATTGGTAGATTTTACAGCGTTAATGTCACCAAGAACCGCTTCTTTATTCACCGGTCTCTCCACTGCTTACATCAATCTACAAACATATTATTATCATCGTCGGCTGATAGACGTTCACTGCTGGACATGGGACTTCCCCAAAGATCGGTCTGCGTTGCCCTGGTTCCGCAGCCTTGCCAACGTCCGTAAAATCAACATGGCCTCCGATACCAACGGACACCAGGGGCCGTAGTTTGTAGGGGTTCATATGTGGAGATTTGGGTCATTTCTCACCATGGCGGCCCAATGCGGGTTGGTGAGACTCAGAGCTTCGTTAGTTGATTAGCAGGCAGTTGGCTTGGATCCCGTCAGTTGTTATTAGAGACATATTGGTACTAAGATATTAACACATTTGTACATACATGTACTACCAAATAAATTTATTAGCCACAGCGCCTTTCAAACCTGATACATAGTATGATACACAATAGTAAATAGAAATTGGCGTGTTAATATCACCTAGAGGCTCTCGGACTCAACACATTTTTCGATGATGTTTGCGGTGTTAGTTTCTTCAACAACTACTACTTCATCGGAGTAAGGATTCGCAGACACCTGATCTACAGAATCTACTACATTATACTCTTCCCTATACAGACACTAAATATATATATATATATGTGTGTGTAAATAATTTTATATGTAAGAGGGAGAAGAAAGATGAGAGAATATTGAAGGAAAAGTAGTAAAGGTGGATAGTGATATAAGAGAGAAGGGGGAGCCCGACATCTGTCACCAGTGAACGTTTGTATATGCTGGAAACCTCTGAAAACCAATTTTTCCCCTATTAAAATTTCAATTCCACTTCTCGATTGAATGGTCAAAAAACGTACTTCGACCTCGGTTTTCGGTCTGACCCAGATTCGGCCAAAACAAATTCGGTACGTTCCAGTTCTTATTTATCGCTTTATGAAGTTTTACCACGTTATCCACTGCTCAAAGAGGGTAAAGGTACAATCTTTTACGCTCAACTGATGGTAAATGATCCCCCCTCCTCAAAAACAATATACCGCTGGTTAGGTTGATATATACAACCTTGCGCTCGTTGCCTGAGACATAAGATGTCGAGTCTCGTTACCCCAATAATTACAGTAGCTACAACGCCCTTCAAACCAGAACACGGTAATGTTTGCACACTACTGTTTGGAACAGAAATAAGCAGTGAGGTGGTACCTATCCAGACTATCTCCGGCATCAGTGAGCTACCACTTCTTTCTATAAAGAAAAGGATATCAGAATATCTAAGTTATATAAACATTGCTTACTGGTGGTAGGTCTCTGTTGCCGGAAGTCGACTAGGTAGGTACCACTGCAGCGCTTATTGCACCCCACAAACAGTACTGTGTTCCGGTTTGAAGGGCGCTGTAGCTAGTGTAATTACTGGGGCAACCAAATTTAACATCTTATGTCTAAAGTGACCAGCGCAACGTCATGCAGTTTATACCATCTTAAGTAGCGCCATATTGTTACAGGCTGGAGTATCACTTACCATCAGATGAACGTGCCGTTTTTCTCGTCGCTTAATGGAATGAAAAAAAAACTTAAAAAGTTGCAAATTAAGTGACAAAACAACATTGACAATTTTTTTTTATATATAATTTCAACCTTAAAAATATACTTTTGGTAATTAACGCCATAAGTGATATTAAATTAAGATTTGATTTAAAACCTAATGCAAACAATCTTCAGTGGTTCCAGGAGTTACATGATAGTGGAAAATCTGGAATTGGCGTCCATGTGGAGTATGAAACGTGCTTTGACATTTCATGACACTGAATTAATATCCATTTCCTCTTTACTACATCGGAGTAGAACGACAGGCGACATTGAGATCTTGACACGGGAAAAATTAAAAACATATTGAAATGATGACCATGACTTATGACTGTATGTATGACCCAGATGCTTTTTCCTGAACCTGTTCCTGTGAACTGAACCATCCAGAATGAGATTTTCATATTTCATATTGTCAAAGCTGCACTGGCTACCATCTAGGTATCTACCACTGCAGCACCTAGTGCAGCCAACAAACAGTAGTGTGCGAACATTAATGTGTTCCGGTACGAAGGGCGCTGTACATACGTAATTACAGGAGTAACGAGACTTTACATCTTGTCTCAAGCAACGAGCGCGATGTGGTGCAGTAGATATCATCCTAACGAGCGCCACGTTGTTGTGGGCAGGCGTACCATTTACCATCAGGTGAAGGTCCCGTCCGATTCGTCACTTAATTGAAAACCAAAAAAAAATTGATATATCTGTATCTATAGTATTAATTTTATATTATTATTTAACTAGTTATTCCTCCGCCGGCTTTGCTGACCGTAATATAGATTTAGACTTGAAATTTTGTCAATAATATTTCCACCCCTCGGACTCCTTCCCGTTATTAACACCCCGGCAACTCATTTTAGGGAAGGGATTTTGTAAAATCCATTCTTAGCTGACCTCTAAATGGCAGAAGCAATATCTCACCCAATTTTAAGTGTTTATGTCTAATAGTTTCGAAGATCTAATGATGAGTATCTAAAGATATATATATATATATTAACAAATTTTTCTCAATGTACTAAACTATATATTTTTTTTCTGGCAAGTGATAATAAGAGCAAGATGTTCACCTTATGGTGAGTGATGTCTGCCCGTTAAAATGTGACGCTAAGATGAAAAACACCACGGTGTGGTGGTCACCGTGAGACAAGGTGTTAAGTCTCGTTACCCCAGTAATTTCACTAGCTACAGCGCACTTCAAACTGGACCACAGTAATGTTTGCACACTACTGTTGTGTACCTAAATAGCTAGAGATAGCTAAACACAATTCTACCATCAATTATACCATCAGTGCTAGTTGTCTATGGTTGCGTCATGATTTTGTACTATAATATATAATTACTGAAATGTAGCTTTTTTGGAATTAAGTCGTCAGATATTACTATTTTCTAGAGCGAGAGCATTAAACGTTCCGTGATCAGCCGCAGTGGCTCAAGGTCTATGCGATAAGGTCTCCCTGCACTAGCGCTTTATGTTCTCGTGTGATCTTGAAGCGGGTTAAGGGTATCTAAGTAATTAACGAAATGCAACAAGTATAAGGAGTTACGAAAATACTATGTCAGAACATTGTAGTGGTCAATGAAGGCCTTCACTTTCAAAGCCCACGAAGTTGCAAACCGTTTTAGTCGCCTTCTACGGCAGATAGCACTTACATTTCCCCCCCTCCCCCAACAGGTTTCCGCCTTGTCATGGCGGAGGAGCTTAGTAACCGTCGCTTAGTCGCCCACGGTGAAGCAAAGAGGAACCTACCCCCCAGCCGGCCCGAGATGTAGGGCCGAGAGTCGTAGAGGCGGCCGCGTCAGGTTAAAGCTCCGGAGCTCTAACCTGAAGCGCACCTCGGATATGTGCCGGTGGGTTGCAGAAGCGGCTTTATACTGCCTTTTGCAGCGGAGGTGGAGTTGCGGAGGGAGAGAAGTGTCGGTATTGCAAATCGCCGCTCTCCCTACCCTTCGTGACCAAGCGGTGCCGCACCGCTCATGCGGCGGCGGTGGGGCCGCGGTGCATGAGGATTGTCGGTATTGTGTTCCGTCGCTGTCCCTATCCTCCGCAGCCGTATAACGGGTGGTTGCGGAACCCAAATAGGATCCGCCGCATGCAGTCGGGAGTTTTCTCTTTTGGCTCCCATGACCTCTGGGTGACGGATTCGTGGGAATCCGTTGCCTAAGTGACTGTGAAAAACGGACGGACTGTATGTTCCGGCTTGCCACTGCAGAGGTGGAAAGTGGAGGTTCTTCCCTCCCTTCTGAGGTGGGGTTACATTGTGCAGCCGGCGCTCGCGGGGTCGTGGATGTGTGCGAGAGCGTTCCCGTGTCTCTTCCAAAAAGCGACGAGGTGGAACATCGTAGGGGTTTTATTCGGTGCAAGTCCGACATAACTTGCCTTTGTCCCCGCAAGGGCAGGCATTTCCCTGACGTAAAAAAAAGGTAGGAGTTACCTTAGTTATATTTTAATAACCCGAGATAACAAGACAGTCATTGTAATACACCTTAACGACCAAAAAGTTATTTATTTTATCGTCTGACATTGAAATGTTCAAAACTTTTAATGCTTTAGTCATCATCATCAGCCCATAGACGTCCATTGCTAGACATTGGCCTCCCTTAAAGATCTCCACATGGATCGGTCCTTGGCAGCCAGCATCCAGCGGTTTTCGGCGAGATACGTGCAATCCTTCGATTGTAAGAGTTCATATAGGGGAATGTGGCCATTTCCCACCACGCTGGCCCAATGCGTTTTGGTGGGAGCCAGAGGCTCATTTGTTGATTAGCAGGGTGCACCATGAGCAGGTGAGGTTGGCTTAAGTCATTTCCATTACATAAATGACTGAAATGTATTCGTATAAATATATTGAAAATTACGCAAGTCTTTTATTTCATATGTCAATAGGAAATCATTAATTATCAATATGCAAATGATTAAATTTGAAGTCAATATTTTATATATTCAAAATCATCAAAGGAAATAATCACGTTAAAAATAAATTGGCCCGGTTAAGAAAATATCGCAGCGTCCAGCGAAAAGCGCCACGTCGACTTCTTGGCTTTCGGCCAGGTTCGATCATCCAACGGCCGATGCATTTTCGGTCCTTTAAGATTCATTAATTTTATTTTATTCGGCAAAGACTCTAATCTTATACTAGAATGTATTTAACCGCAAACGACGCATTAATAAAATTATTTTTGTAGAAAAGAATAAATAAATAAAAATTAAATATTTTTTTTATTTATTGACCCCTACAAATAATTTACATAAATAATCAAATAAAAGCAGTAATAACCATAACGAAAATAGTTATATCATTTATGTATTTTTTTTAATACCCTTAAATTAGTCGATGTTAACATTGTAAAAAACATCTATTATAAAACGTAAAAATTATCTATAATTAATAAAACTATTTTTTATGAATTAGTTAAATATGTAAATTACCTCAGGCAGAATGTTTGGAACTTTTGTTTTCTCACCAAGACAATTCGATGAAGGTATTTTCTAGAATTTGTTAAGAAACATGTTGGTAAATACAACCCAAACAAGTGTATATATATGAAAGTTGTTTGTTTCGTACATCGCTATTAAAACTACCACACAAGCTTTCAGCAAAGTGGCCGACATATACATTTTTTTTTATTGTCCTCGCATTTTCAACGTCAGTGATCGCCATTAAGGCGCGGCTCTCAAATTACACCCTTAAATAGAACGTAGGGCTTTTGATGTTCCTGTTTACGTTTATACCGTTATAAATATTTTTTTCAAGTTCTATTTCAAGGTTATAAATAAAAAAAAATGAATATTAAACATATAGCATATTTAAAAAAAAGTTGTCCGTAGTACATATAATTTTTTTTTTATTTTTTAAAGCCACATTATTTGTTGCAAAACATACATAATATGAGATATTTCATAAAATACTAAATGTAATGGTAAAATACATTATCTACACCCCCTGAAATAGGTTAGTTTGGTAATTTATTTATTTCGTATTTTTTCTTGTTTCTATGGCACCACCTTAACCTCTCCCCATCTATCTAATCGGTCACTCCCATCGAAAAGGTTAAAACAATTCTGTTGATTGAATTTGAATGCCTCTGATAGAACGGAAATTATTTCAGGTTTAGTTATATTTCTTCATGCGCATTAGAAATAATGTTAAAGAGATTTTTTCTAGATTATTAATCGACATAACCCTATGGCTGTGTCATATATGTTATATCAAGATATATGTGTTATATCATAGTAACATCAAAAATTCAAATGAAAAAATTATTAAGAACATGTATGTTTAGTCTGCGTATAAAAAAAATTATGTAAACCTGATTATGAATTTTATTTTATTGAAAATTATTTTGTTGATAACTAGTCTGGCCATAAATACTGATACATAAAACTTTTCTTTTTTTCCACTTTTTAATTATTTTGAATTTGGAACACATATGTTATTTTAAAAACTTCTTATAATTTTATGCCATTTCACATATTTTTTCGTGTTCATTATCAAGTTACAATATGGAGTGGGGTGTTAAATAAAATAGGATTGCAGTGATCGCCTTGCACAAAGTGGGTATGCAGCCGTCGGTCATATTTCAGACACTTCAAAAGCTTACTATCAGCCGGTCATCATCCTGCGTCAGTGATGGTTTGGTGGCGTGTGTTTCATCAAGGAGTCACAAAACTACATTTTTATGAAAAAAGAATGAAAACTTCAGGCAAATTGTATCAGGCAGAATACAAACTTGGATTATGTTGTGAAGCCTTTCAGGAATACACTTTTTAAAAATATACCGTGGACTTTACAGCAGAACTCTGCATCTGGTCACAAGGCACGAGCTACCCAAGCCTGGGTTGAAATCAACGTTCCGGACTTTATAAGAGCCGAATACTGGCCCTCATCTAGTCAAGACCTCAACCTTTTAGACTTCTTAATATGGTCAGTTTTGTACGACATGGCCTGCTACTGCTCTTAAAGACACGGCGACATTGAGTCTCTTAAAAAATCTTTGGAGTAAGCAGTGGTGGTGGTGGAAATTTCCCTTGGAAACGGTGCATTAATCCACAGATTCGTGACCAAACAAATTAAAGGCCTGTATAAAAGCCAAAGGCGGCCATTTGGAATAGATTTTTAAATTTTTGCTGAGACTAATAAATAGTGTAAATTTTAATAATATTACATTACTTCATTAAAAAAATGTATTTCCATTTGTAATAGAACTTATGGCCGGACTAGGTATACCTAGCTCTTTTTTTATCGCGAAGGAAATCTTCTTAAAAGATACCTTGCTTCTGGGAGGAAGACAAACTTATGTGGGGCTTTTACCCACTAAAACTCCTTCAGTGGTCTCTGGCTCCGGGGTCTCCTATGAAATCGCATCCGTGCCCCTTGCACTCTGCCTAAAGCGCCCCACGGCCTTTCAGTGGTATATTTTAGCCAGAACCCAAAGTCCTCCTTATCACCCACGCTGTGCTACGATAAAGACCCGAAGACCCTTTTAGTCGCCTTGTACGTCAGGCAGGGAATACGTTAGTCCTATTCTTAATAGCTCGAGACTACAGGACTTGATCATACCTAACTATGTTACACGAGTAGAATTAATAATAAATGGTTGTATTATCTTTTTAAGAAAGATAAACGCTATGAACGTTAAACATCTGATGGATTTATTATTTTTTTTTATTTATAGAAAATATTACATATAATGATACCCCAAATTAAATTTATTACCTTTCAGGGTCCAGGAAGGAGAGGAGGGCAACACAAGCACCGACACAGTTGCCAGAGTGCCGCCGCACTGCCACATAACTATTAAATGCACTAGAGAGGTAAATACTGCATTATGCACCTCAACACGCGCTCCACTATTGGTACATTCACCAGGGTTCTATTCCGGAGCCACTGAAGTAGTTGGTATGGGTTGTTGGTAGTTTCTCCGACCCACTTAGCTAGCCGTAGCTCTTACATTGTAAGTCTGTCATCATTAAAGAGGTTTAAGAATCTTGTGTTTTCCCACAAAAATGTTAATTCCCTGTGCGAGAAAATTAATAAATATTTAAGTAAACAAAAATAATTATAATAATAAGCTGTTTATTTGTCTAAAACAAAATTAAGTCTATGTATATTAGATTAAAACTAGACACGTCCAGGACTTAGTACATTGACACTTGATGCCAAGTCTTAATAACTCACTTAACTGTATAAATGCTTGATTAATTAAGTTACGGAAACAAACAGCGAACACACACCAATCAACCAGAACTGTTTGTGCCGAGTGGTTGCTGCATCAAAAGCCATTTGCGACAGTTGTGCTTAAAGTTAAAGTGAGGTATATGTTAAATATTAATGTCATTGTTAATGTTATGCGATAAACATAGAGATATCAAAACAACTAGTACCACGATCAGGTAAAGTGCTGATTCCTCACATGAGAGCTAGTGTATTCTGAAAGCTGCCCTATAGTCTTAGGCTAATAGGAATTAGACTAAGTTAAGCCTGTCGTAGAAGGCGCATGGAAGGGTTTTTGTGTTCGTGGGCGTTAAAGGTCCACGTTGCCCACTAAACGAGCTGTGAGTGGACGACAAAGACAAGATGGTCTCATCCATGCTGTAGCCTAGCGATGGTGCCAAAAGCGTTGCAGGTCTCCCTGCAAAGCACCGGCGTGTTCCGTACGACATTTCGGTGCTTCTAACCACGCACTGAGGATGATCACCGAGAGAGTTTTAATGGGTACAACTCTCACTTATTCCTGTCTTCTCTCTCAGAAGCTGAGTGTCTTTGGATGATTTCCTCCGATGACAAAATGAGGATATTTTGAGAGAGCACGCCCTACTGCCCTCCGACCTTGTATCGCGAATGGTTTTTTTTAACTGAACTCTTCTTCCAGATCGCAGGCTTCAATGGTCTATCGGAGGCGGTGCGCCGGCTGGACTTCTCGTCGGCGGTGCGCGACGTGCGCCGGTTCAATTACATTTGCGCGCTGCTGGAGCTGCTGCTGGGCGGGCAGCGGCTGACGCATCTGCCCGGCGCCGCGCAGAAGCTGCTGCTCTCCATGTTGGAACAGCTCGCTGATCATGGTGCGTTTTAAATATATCTTTACCTGTGTTTATTGTTAACTGGTGGTAGGTAAATATTAGTGGAGACCATCTAAGTACAAGCACAGCACTTATTTCTACCGCCAAATAGTAGTGTGCAAACAGTACTGTGTTCAGGTTTGTAGAGACTTAATATCTTATGTTAAGGCGACGAACTTAATGTGGTGTTGTGTATGTGATCCTAACGAGCGCCACGTTGCTTCGTAGAATAAAAAAGTTATCTCGTTTTTTTTCTCTGACTTGTTTTATCATCTTAAGTAACGCAATGTTCTGCACACACACGTCTTTCCTCCCACTGGATCGAAGTCGTGCTGATGTAGACGTTTATCTGTATGAAGCAACACAATGGTAATAGTGTTTCCGGTTGTGTAGTGGCCACTTCGAAGCACAACCTAAATGCACTGCGCGCTCTGGTGGGCGCGCTGTCCGGACTGCGCGAGGCGGAGCGGCGCGCGTGCTGGGGCCGCCCGCTCGGCTCGCGCGCCCTCTGGCGGCACCACGACCGCGCCATCGCGCGCATCACACGCATCGCCCAGGGCATACACATTCACGAGGTACTCATTCATACATTCACACAGAACAGAAACATGATCTCCTTCTCCTTCCCTTCTCCTCCTCCCTCTCCCATTTACCAGCGGCCAGTCTACTGTCTGATCGCTACATAACATTCCCATAATTATATTAAATATTATGCAGTACATTGGTATGTAGTACTAACTAGCGCCACGTTGTTGTGGTGAAGAGTATCACTTACCATCAGGTGAACATCCCGCTCGTCTCGTCACTAAAATTGAATATTTTTTTTTTAAATCGTATTAATAACGATATTGCAATTTGTTCTCTCGACAGCCTGGTCCGGAAGTTGTGCCTAAACTTCACGATCTACCGGAAGAGTGTATCAGAGAGATCATGCTGAGGATATCGGACCACAAGGATTTAGACGTGAGACTTTTCTTTTGCTTTTTCTTAATGAAATTAGATTCGTACAGATTTTTTTTAATACATAACACACTTGTCCTTTACTTCACATGGTTTTAAGTGACAATGAGATTATGGATGGTCGAGTGTGCTCGCCTGGAATATTGTCTCTCGTCGCAATTCTGTTATGACGTCAGATTCACAGTGTAAGTAACCAGGCGGTCTCGAAAAGTCCTTAAGCTTCAATCGGACCCTAGAATCGAACCAAGAATCTCCGTGTTATACATACATACATGTACATCACACCTTGTTTTTAGTGAGGTAGGCAGAGACCACCTCTTTCCATTTGCTACGATCCTGGCACACCTTCGTGCTTCGTGAGTGTCTTCATGCATGCTCCTCGGTTGCGAGTACTCTTACTTACTCCATGTTATATTAGCGTATATATATGTAATAACACTTACATCATGTTGATGAACGATTGCTTAAGAAATACTATTACTTTCCAAAAGTAAGAAACGATTTTTTTTTATTATATGGACTAGCGCTTCACTGCGACCTCGCCTGATGGTAAGCGGCGATGTATTTATAGTTTTTGGTGGTGAATGGCAATTATCTAGAATAAGCCTATTCACTGTTGTCTTGAAGATTCCCACTTCATACCTGGACGTACCTGAACTTCAATGGACATCACAAAGTTCAGTATACTTCCGCAAGTAGTAACTCCTTTACGGCACACATCGTCCAGGCATCAGCGCGGCTGTTATTTCTACTACCAAGCAGTGTTCTGCAAACGTTACTGTGATTCCAGTATGAAATTTATATGTAGCGATACAACAACAAAAAAAAATTTAGGCTGCGTCATCGGCGTGGAGCGTGATGGCATCGGTATGCTCCGAGCAGCGCGTGTGGCGCGAGCTGGTGATGTTCCACTTCACGCAGCAGCAGATCAGCACCGTCCTGACCAAAGAGGAGAAGGATGTGGATTGGAAGAAGCTGTTCCACCAGCTCAGGAAGTATGAACACGCTAATATATTTCTCACACGGTTTCAACTAATCGATATGCTACTCACTGTTTAAAATTTATCAGCTCCAGTTTAATAACAATCATAACCTTCAAACGGGAAGTACTTCGTTGATCATTTAACCTCTCTTTTGTTTTAACCTTTTTAAGATAGTTTCCGGTTAGGGCGGTTTTAAATGTTTAATGGTATATTCATTCGTTTTAGTATAATTCTTAATAACTAAAATCTCTTCTTAGTTAAAGTTTTTTTTTTATATGACGAAGCGAGCAGACGGGCGGGACGTTCCTTTGATGGTAAGAGATACGCCTGCCCATAACAACGTAGCGCTAGTTAGGATGATATACACTGTTCTATATTGCGCTCGTCGCCTTGAGACATAAGATGTTACCTCTCGTTACCCCAGTAATTAATAACTAGTTTAATGTCCTTCCAACCGGAATACAGTAATGTTTGGTGGCAGTAATGAGCATGAGCGCTGCGGCGGTACCTACCCAAGCGGTGTCCGGCAACGGAGACATACCACCAGTGAAAGTTTTGTTTCTTGTAATATAATAAAGACAATTTACAGTTCTTTATCTCGGATACGGAAGTCCAATGTAGCTGGAACGATCGTCATTAAGTTTAACATTGTACCAACTTAACGTCCTTCAACTCTGCGTGTTGACAGTGTTGACATGATGATACGAAACCGAGACGTGGCCCCATGCTATGGGTTTATAAAGTCACCCAAACAGCAACTGAGAGGTCTATGCTCAGAATTTCTCTGCGAGATCGAATCAGAATTGTGGAGATCCGCACAAGAACTAAGGTCATCGACATAGCCCAAAAGATTGCTAGGACTTAAGTGGCAGTGTAGACAGGGGACATTGCTCGAATGATGTGGCCGGTGCGGCAGTAAAGTCCTCGAGTGGCGCCTGCGTACCGGTAGACCTAGTGTTGGGAGGCCATACATATTTATGAGATTTTCATTCACACTCGGATAACTCATGATTCAAGTGAACGTCCCGCACGTATCATCGTTTTGTTCAATGAAAAAAAAAAAACATTATATCGGACTCCTTCCTGTGCATAGGTGCGATGCCGCTGGCATCCAACGATTACCTGATTCCTACTCATCTCTTATCATGTATTGACATTTTAAATATATTCTTTTTAAAAATCTCCCGGTATAAAAAAAACTTATTGTTTTTTGTTTTTCAAAGACAGTGGCAACTGTAACTATTGCCATTTAAAAAAATAATTCTTACTCCTCAGGGTTTATGGTCTCCGCGAGGAGGCCCAGTATGCGGAGACGCTATCCTTATGCCGCCATTGCAAATGTCTCTTTTGGCGCTCCTTGGGACACCCGTGTATAGCTGACCAGGTGAGAAAAAACAATCAGACTGTACCGTAGTCTTGAAAAGAACCTGCCTCTATGGCGCAGTAAAACTCAGAACTTCCTGGTTCAATCCCAGAGTCCAATGTGAAGTTGGTTTGATGGGAGGTGTTTTCTATGCCATCTAATGTAAAGTAACACTGTTGTACAGTAATATCGACATATAAGAGATGAAGTGCTCCCGACGAGCTGACTTCATCAACGGGCTCATCCCTCAACGCCCTGTGAAATCGAGGTGTACTAGAGTGGACAAAATGTATAAACAATTAAAAATCATATAACTGATTGGTTTTAGTGCCCGGAGTACCGCGAGCGTTTGAAGGAAGCCGGCGGGCCCCTGCCGCCGCACCCGGTGCCGCCCGCGGCTTTCTTAAAATTCTTCTCCCTGTAATTCCTTTGGGACAAAAACGGCCTACGAATATTATCGCATAAACAATGTTACACTCTGTTATCTATGCGCCAGAGTTAACTGAATCACGTAGTCGAAAACGATCTTATTATTTTCTTTATGGTTAGTTGTGTTGAGTTTCTATATATGCGAGTGTACTCTGGCAGCTAATAAGCTGTGCTGTGTGCCCAACATTATTTTTTTTTGTTGTAAACAAAAATTTTAATTTTAATGATTTTCAAACATAAAAAAAATGATTTACACAAAAATTAAAAAAATATTTTTTTTTTTCGAAATATAAAATACAATTTTTCTTTTATTTATTTTTTAAAAAAAGAATAAGACTAATAAGTTTATTTTTAAAGAACAATGTACTGAATATAGATTTTGAAGCCAGTTTGGATTAACTTATATAAAAGATCTTTTAGCTTTTCTATGGGAGAATCTTACTATTTAAATGGGTAGCTTATTTATTGATTGTTTTATTAAACTTAAAGCTGTTCTTTTTTTTATAAGTTAATACGTTTCGTTGACTAAACATGAGGTCCAGTCGACACTGAGGTTTGAGAAATTGTGAAGACTGTGCAATAGCGCATCACAAAGTGTCTTGTATAAAGTGACTTATGAGTGTTTATATATTGTGAAGATATTTTTAATTAAATACTTTAAAAATTATATCAGTTGTGTCCTAAATTACGTTTTTGCTGTTTGTGTTGTAATAACTTGACTAACTTCTAAATGTTTTCTAAGTATTTTTATTTTATAACTTATAATACCGACAGTATTATATTCTCTTTATATATGATAACGGTTTTAATGCAACCTTATCAGTGTTTTTGTTTTGTGTGTGATCATGTGTATATCACTTTCTATAAATCTTTCATCTATATGAAGCATAAAACATTTACAAATGTTGTTTTTGATACTGTTAAAGTTTCGACTCAAATAAGACTGTATAAGAACGACATCAGACTCACTGCCACCGGTTTCTTGTTTCTTTTTAATATAAATTTAATATTACAATTTGTATTAACACTGAATTAACATGAAACAACCGCTACAAATCTTTATTAAACAAAACATGAATTTACTTGAGCAAATATAGAATGCATGTTTTCTATGCTTTTAAAATGAAAACTTCTGGTTTTTTTAAATTGACTAGTTTTAGTACATAACATAGGTTGTTTCATGATTTTATGCAAAATCATTTATTTATTATGAACATGGTAAATGTTTCAATAACTTAATAATAAGTAAAAGTAAAATAAGTTCATTAGTGAAAGATAAATATTCATTTAATTAAAGCTGAATTCAGTATTAAAACTAAATATTCTATATTTATAATGAATTATATCAAAGTAGTTGTAGATTGTAGATGTTATTGACAAGGTATATAATCTAATTACAAAGTTATCTGGTAAAGGAAATTATTAAAGAATAAAAAATACCTATTTAAAAATTGTTATTTATCACAAAGTTTCATATATAAATAAACTACAGTTTACGGCCATGAGTTTAAGTAGTTCATTATTCTAAAGTAAAAATCTCTACTTGCCTTCTAGGTTCTAAAGCGCTATTATATATACATAATTTGAGTTACAAGCCTGCTGTCCAGTTCTATCACAAGTAATTGTAGAAAATTTGTCTGTCTGAGAAATTGTTCCATCAAAACTGTTCTCAAAAAGTAGTTGTTGATATTGTGATATATTAAAATAAAGCTGACATTATCTTTTAAGTGTTTGATAGTCCAGAGATGTTAACATTAGTAATATGTAATAAGATATAAATGAAATGAAATGCAGCTTTCTCATGTTAGGTTTTATTAGTTATCTGTGATGTTTTCTTTCTTTGTGCAATGGAATTGTTTTATTACATTTGTGTATGTACTTTTATGGATGTACTTTCAATAAAGTTATTTTGAATATGAATTATGGAATTTTTCTTTGTATCTGTATGCTAAACGCCGTTACTAATATTAATATAACTTCTTCCAGCTTCCAGCAAAAAAGCTTACAAAAGGGAATAAGCTTCATTTCATAACTATGCTGTGGCAAATGACCAAATGTGATACTTTGCCATAATTATATAATAATCTATTTGTTACATTTGATATTGCCTAAGTAAGAAACTAAGAACTTTGAATGATTTTTTTTAATTTCAGTTTTATGTTTGAGGAATAAACATTTTTGAATAATATGTATTCAGTGTTTTCTTTGATTACAATAATAACTCAAATTATCACTCTATGCGCACACTTGATATTGCACAAAAACAGCAGCAGCAATTTTAACAATATAAAATATTAGAACACAATTATCATATAAAATCAGTTTTTACGACCTCGCAATGTCGCACTAAATCTTTTAATTTGTATACAAGATCCTGTAGCTGCTGTGTATCACAAGTAAACCTAACATCTTCTTTGTCGGTCTTCAATACTATTGTGTATAACAATTTGTCTGAACCAACACCAGGAGTGTTTGTTACGACTTCCAGTTTCCATTCCACATCCGTTATTTTAGGCAAAGCATTCGCTGATTGAGATGTAGTCTCCATTAATAAATCGTCTTCTTAAAATGATAAATTAATACTTCAAATAGTTTTATTATTTTACTGTTTATATGTATCACGTTGATGAACTTTTATCAGATTGACATTATTAGTCAGTAATTTTTTTTTATTGAACGCCTCTTTCTTGGGAACAGACTAAGATTCTAATACCATACTGCCTTGTCTAAGATGTTGTTATTCCGTTTTTTGCATTTGTTTTTTATGGAAAGGAAAAAGCAATGTACTAAAGACTGTACAACCAATACTTCGTTTTCTTTTTTCATTTAATTAAATTAAATTTATATTTTTTTTACTTCGATTTATTATTGCGGTAGACATCATGGAGAATAAGTTTACTCTGCGTAATAATACTTCTACGTAGTAATTAAAAATCGGTAAATACTCGGACAGCTTTTTTATTTTTATACACATAAAAATTAATGTTTACAGAAACATTCATTTATATTTTTTTAAACTTTTGAATTAACTCATTGTGATAAAAAGATGAACAAGGAGAAATCTTGTTTTTTTGGTGACCCTCTAAGTAGCCGCCAATTTTGCCCCGAACACAGTATTATGTTCAAACTTAGAAAGCATTGTTTGGAGTGAAATTAATGGGAGAATGAAGTCTCGTATCAATGCACAAAGCCACAGCAGCTACGTTGTTAGGGATGTATTATTTATAACTTACTCTCAGGTGAATGTTTTGCTGGTTTCATTGTTTCTTTGATGATAATAAATAAGACAGGGGCACGTTAATCGTTAGTGTATTTATTATTTTACATCCAAAATATTAGATTTTAACACATTTTTATCATTTGTCATAAGGCAATGTTACATTATACATCAGTTATAACACAAGCATAAGGCACATTTAATTCATAATTCTAGGTTTATATTTATAAAGAATGGAATTAAAAATAAGTATTACGGAAGAACAATAAAGTAATTACTTCTGACTAATCAACAAAACTGTAATTATGTACTTTAAAAAATATACATTTTTGATATAAATACAAGTATTAGACTTGCAATCGAGAGACAATAAAAAACAAAATCCATCAGTTTTCAAAACATGCATATTTTTGGAATAGACTGTACTTTGGTTTAATACGTGGGCATGCTGAAATAAACTATGTATAGATTAAATATATAAAAAATATCGAGTTATTGTTTTGTTTCTTGTGGCAGTCGATGTGACATATTTTATAATTAACCTTGTTGGCCTGTAGAGATTCTTTAAGTATTTTATAAACATTAGTATTTTAAATATGTCTTAATCTAAATTGGTAAATAATTTACACGGCCTTAGCCGTATTTAACATATTAAATATATTTATCCCATTTCATGTATCATGTGTACAAGGCAGAATAAAAGTAAGACTAACACTAATAACAATTACAGGTGATAATTTTTTTAAGATTAGGTTTGTTACAATATTTGGGAAAAAATATTAGAAAACACAACCTTATTACTAAACAACAATTAAATACTGGCAGTTAAAATAAGAGGATTTATAGGCATAATGTTTGTCGAAAAAAACTGAACAAATTTTTCATTTAAATATTGAGTGTTTGAGTAAGATCCACCATTCTGCACAAACCAGTTGTCATGGAGGATAAACAAAACATGTCTCATTCCTTGTGATACTGTGTCTAAGAACATTAAGTGGGCAGTTCATTATTAACTTAAAAATGGCACTTGTAATAAATATTAAAAAATTAATTTATATTATCCCTTATAATTGCAGAAAACATAGTTTTGTAAATACCCTTTCATTTTCAGTCAATATGATATCAAAACCAAAAATCAGTACTGGATAGATGTTAGAGCCTGATTCTTCTTGTTTATTAATATGTTTGAAAGTTATTTCCGCAGAATCTGAAAGCCAGTATCGATTTTATATCTTTTTTTAATGTAAATGTTTTTTATTACTTTACAGTTGTTTTCTCACAGACAACCATAATTAATAGGTGGTATTAATGTATTAATAATACAATACCACTATAGAATATATATTAAACCTCAGTTACCGACAACCATAGTTATTAGTTTTGTGCCCGTATTATAGCTTAGATTTTAAATATCAACGTTTCATCTTCTCCAAAATCGGCAGCACCATTTCGAAGGAAGGTCGTTTGCCGGGATCTTCGTTCATGCATATCTTAATTAATTTCGCAATGTGAGGGGAGACACCGGGAGGAATTGTGACGCGCAAACCCTCCAGTGCGATCTTCATACCGCATTCCATTGGTGACAAGTCGGCAAATGGTATCTAATAATATAAATGTTTAAGATAATTAATAAACTAAATAATCAATAATAACTTTTAAAATAAAACCCATAACAGAAACAAAAAAGTACTTCTAGAAAAATCGGTTTTCTTTTTATACTGTTAAGTTCAGATAAATAAAAAGGTAGAGTAAAATAGATTCAACAGTTTGGTAACGATAATGTCACAGACAATAACATATAATAATTGTCAGTCTTTAGAAGCCCAAAGCTGGACAAATGCTTTCCCCAAAGATTTCTATCTCGAACGGCCCTGTTCTGCCCGTTTTTCTGCAACAGGACCAACTCTTATCGTACTGTACGCGATCGCTCTTTACGGCCCTTAATTACCCCAGTAGATAATCATTCCTCCAAAAAGTAAGTCCTGCTGATGCCACTTAAGCCCAACAATTCTTCAAACAATAAACTATATATAAATTGCTATCTGAAAGCACATCTATGTAATCTAGTCTTTTGTGATATTATTTTAAAATCTTTCTCATTCCAATCTTATCAATTTAAATAATAAGAAATTTTGCTTACCTCCCTGGTGGCGAGCTCCCACAAGAGCACTGAGAAGCTCCACATGTCGGCGGCCTCCCAGTTCCGCTTGGCGGCCGGCTTGAGTAGCGCCTCGGGCGCCATCCATGCTGGCGCGTACACTCGCCCACGCTCTTGGAATGAGAACTTCGAGTCCGCCATATTGATGCGGGCTGTGAGGTCCTCGTCAATCTGATGGACATATAGTTTTTTTTTCGATTTTTGGTCATTATTTTTTTTTAAGCATTTTAACATGTTAATCTTTAAATTATTTCATAACTTTTTCTGAAATGCAAAAAATTGTTTATTATAATTTGGCCATCCCCTGATTCACATTACATTTTAATCTAATAAAAATTTAACTGTTCCCAATGCAGTGACTAGGTACATCGTGACTTGGGTTTCTCAAACCCGCCAGGCCTGTTAACAATCTCATATTGTAAAACTGCCACTAAGCTAGCATTGTTGTTTTTCGACATTCAACCTATGAAAGCCAGAGATCTGAGCAAGCACGTTTCAACATCCAAGACTTCATTACCACATGTAATTTCAATTTATACTAAAACAATTTCTTGTGTGATAAAATAATAACAAATAAGTTACCATGATATGCCTGCTGTTGAGGTGATACGTGGGCAGCGCGCGGTCCCTCTGTAGCGAATGCAGGTACGCCATGCCTGCGGCGGCGTCGCGCGCGAGTCTCAACGCGGCTCCAGCGTCCACCACTACGCCGCCGCGGCCCCCACCCCCGCCGCTTCCGCCGCCGTGCAGCAGGCTGTACAACGAGCCCCAAGACATGTGTTGTGATATAACCACCAAAGAAGGCGGTGATACGCAGCACCCCACCTGCGACGACAAATAAACACCAAAATATAGTCATTGACCTTGGACTAATACATGATCTCAATTTCTTCTGTACTTAAGTAAATATAAGAGTGTAGAATATCTCCTCATATGTTGACAGCCAGCACAAAGCAATGCAATTATAGTGGCAGATTAACATGAGGGAGATCAGGTGGGTTAAAAAAGCCTGCCATCAATCAAGCTCCACAACAATCTCTCTGCCTCAGGAATTGAACCCAAGACCTCTTTGTTAAAAATTAAACCCTTAGGCTCTAATCCAAAGAATCAGATAATGAATACAAACTTTATGCAATGACATTTCTCATCACTCCCAAATAAGTAATACCTATGTGTACCACAATGAAGTAACATCAGATCCACAATTGGATGTTGAAAGGTTTTATTTTTACTGAAATGAATTTACTTACAACAGGTAAAATATTGGGATGCGAGAATATACGCAGCTTGGGGAACTCTTCGTTGAAGTCGCGCTGTATTCGCGGAGTGCACTCGCGCACCGCCACTATCTTAGCCACTATGTCGTTCTTTTGCCAGCGGCCGCGCCAAGTCTCACCTGAAATTATATCATAAATTCAAAACGCTTCATGAAGTATTTTTTCTTAATTGAAGTCATAAAGGTGCTCTTGACTGATAGTAAGTCAAAGAAGTATGACAACACTGTGCTAGGTAAGATGATATACTGAATTATATTGTGCTCTCACCAGATGGTGTGACTGCGATGCGCGTGTGCAGCGCCAGTTCAGTAATGTTGATGCCTTTGTGACGGGACAATGTCGCATCACGACTTCTGGTCTTCAGGCCTAGCCATGACTGATCTTTAAACTGGATCTTCTTGAGATCTTGACCTTGTTGGACAGCGAGTTCATGCAATCTGTAATAATTATTATATATATTTTTTAATATTAAAAATGCACTACTGTAAAAACCATATGACTATATGTAATAATGTATCTTATGAACTTCCTACCTTTGCACCAGTTGTCCTCTAGTCTTGTCCAGTGGTGTGTCACCATCTTTATTTGCGAGTGATATTAAAGCGCCTGCCTGAACCAAGTCCTCAGCAATTGCGCTGTATCCCCAAAAGCAGGCATAGTGTAATGGTGAATTTCCATGTTCATTAGTAAAGTTTACATCTACTCGATTCTGCAGGAGCTACAATAGAAATTAAACCTTGAATGTTCAGATATTGACTCCGATTACCTACCTCCGATTTTTTTCAGTAATTATTTCTCTAACAACTCTGAATACTAGCTTTTTTCCACAATGAGCAGTTATTAGATGGGGTGGTGGACATACCGAAATTTTAGCAATAATTATGCTATACTAATACTTTGTTCTGTGAACAATGTTTTAAAATTTTTTACATGCTGGAGGGTGGTACATTTTCCTAGTAGAATGGGTACATCTGTCTATACAATTAATGCTATTTTATGTATGATAAATCATAATTGAAATAAATAATAAAATTCATGCAAGTCTTACCAATTGCACAATTGGTCTATGTCCATGTGCAGCTGCTAAATGAAGTGGTGTATCGTCTCCCATGTTGGTGACATTGATTCTAGCGCCACGCCGGATAAGCATCTCCACAATTTTAATGTGGCCTTCCTTACAAGCCCAGTGCAGAGGACTAAAGCCATGATCATCACTGTGAAAATGTATAAGTGCACTTTTAGGTTCAACTTAAAGTATCCTTAACATGACAACTAAATCTAGTTGTAATCATAACCTTTGAAAAATACTGAGTCTATACAAATAAATAAAATTGAAGTTATTGTGGCTTTTTGTAATAACAAAATGTAAGGTTATTACTAAACTCATATGAACGTGTACACAAAGTATATATCAGAAAAACAAATAAAAATTTTGTTGTCTGTCTATTATTTATTAGTATTTTTCCTGTAATTCTACAATTCCAATTAACATTACTCATAGTGATCAAGGAAAAAATTAGATTTAACAGAGATGTTTTCATAGTTAATATATAAAAATGAATGAAAAATTATTTTATACACAATACTTATTAAGAAATTAGGCACATTTTCTATATATTATTAAATGTTAGCAGGGATATTGTACTAAATTTAACTTTCAAAATATATATCATATTAGTTTATTCAGTTCAGAACATAATTACAAAAAATAACTCAAATCATATACTAGTTCTGCTTATGGATGACCTATGACACATACTTCATCTTAAATGAAAATAAACCTTAGCGCAACCGACAGATTTACTACCATAGGTTTATCGGCTGATTTTGTATTCCTGCACCTATAAATGGCGTATGTAAATTTTAAATAAGTTTTTTAATATGTAGAACATTAAACACGTAATTAACGTACCCTTGGTTCATATCATGCTCGGTATCATCGAGCCAAACTCGCACCTGCAGAGCGTTTCCTTCTCGACACCACTGAAATATGTCTTCCATTTTTACACTTTACTATCACTACCCGTAATATGCAAACTGATTCCAAAACAGTGTTTATCTTATTATCTGATAAGGATATCTTAAAAAAATATCAAATGTATATTTCAGTTACTAAAAGAATTACATTCGAGTAAAAATATGGTGCCAGACATTTACTCGAAAACTACTTTGACAGTTTCGCAATCACCTAAAATAAAGTATAACTACTCTGACTTTTCATATTACCATCATACTCATACTATCCTTGTCTCACACAAGTGTTTTATATGCTTTTAGTTGACTAATTCTTCCAAAGCTTAACCTTTATAAATGAAAGTATTATGTCGGGTTGCCATTATTATACCATATTTGTTGCATTTACAATATTTTTTTTTTATTGTACTGAAAATAACTAAAATTCACTATATAAAACTGTAGCTTTTTTTTAATTAATGAAGCCACAAGATGAGTGGAACGTTCACTGTATTGTAAGTGTTAAGCCTCTCCAAGACATGCCGATAGTCAAAATGATATACAATGCACCACATCGCACTTGTCGCCTGAGACAATGATGTCGAGTTTCATTATCCCAGTAATTACAGTAGCTATAGAATCCTGCATTTCGAAACAGTAATGTTTGCACACCTTTTCGAACAGAAATAGGCGCTACGGTGGTACCCACTTAGTTTCCTACAACAGAGACGTCCAACCGGTAAACAAGTTTTATACACCCAATTTGGTAATATTTTTAAAATATTAATGATTTTGGTGTATTATTATGTGCAATTTTAAGGAAAAAAAAGTTTTTACGTGTTTAAGTCCTTTGTTGTTCTACATACAAGGTAGCTCACGGGCCTAATGGTTAGAGCGTGCCGCCTTCATTCCATAGATCACAGGTTCGAATCTCGGCATGTACCGATGACTAATATTTAAGTTATGTACATTTGTGAATTTTAGTAACAACAGCGAAATACAAACGGTGAAGAACATCGTGAGGAAACCTGCACATGAATTAGAATTTATTCTAAGGCGTGTGTGAAGTCACCAATCCGCATTGGCCCCTCGTGGTGACAATAGCCCCATTGTCCTCATATTAAGGGCCCCAACAGTGGGGAGGTAAATTGGCTGTCATGGAATACAAGGATTATGGGAGAAAAACAAGTTAAGTACACTTAAAAATAATATCACAGCTGGAGAGCTGTTCAGGCAGAGTGCAATGCTGAAAACAGTTCTCAGATATATAAAACCTTTATTAAATCTAAATTCTTAACACAAAACTATTTCTTTGCAAATGTTATTTTCATGGCATGCGTGGGCGTAATCTTAAATCCTTGTAATGCTTCTTTAGCTGCAGCAGATTGCATTTCATTAGTAAACTCTACAAATGCAATGTCATGCCTGTTGGGTACAAGACGCACTTCCTTGAAGCCAGGGAATCTGCAAAGAGTGGATTCTATAAGCTTTTTGTACCTTATATTTTAAAAACAAGATATATTTCAAAAATAAATTTAGAGACTTTGATATTGCAGTTCTGATATAAAGTTGAAACTAATCTTGTAAAAAAAAATAGAATAAATTTTGTAAATCACAGCAAAATAAATATTTAGTAGGATAAAGTAGATTCAAAATATCTATACTAAATAATTTGTTTTATTTTAGTGAGTTGTAGTACTTACTGATTGAAAAGCATAGATAACATCATTTCAGAAGTCTCATCAGGTAAGTTTGTAAGGAACAGAATTTGATTGGGTGGTTGTTCTGCATTAACATTATTAAGCAGATTCGGCTGCCCAAATCCAGGTACAACACTACGATTGGCATCCTTGTTCTTCTTCTTTTTTGCATCTTCTGATGTTTTAGGTACTTTTGGACGCTTCGGCCTTTCTTGGAATGTTCCCTTCACTTTTGCAATTATGTCACTATCTGTTTTTGAGTACTGAATTCTCTGAAGCAAATGAATTTTTATGCAGATTTATTACCTATTTTAATTTTCTACCAATGATGTATGCTATGAATAGATACAGTAAAGTTTGTATGAAATGTCTTATAATTAACATTTTTGAATATACATGTTTCATGATTCTAAACATAATAACATATCCATGATAATTTAACCACATTCCACATAAGTGACTTGACTATATATTGACTTAGTACAGTAAAAAAGAAATTTGTCAGCATGTTCGTTACTGTATTGTGTCAATGATTCCAATTATTATAAATAATAAAAAGTTATTAATATACCATTGGTTTGTCATAGAATGGAAATCCCTGCATACTTCGTAGAGCAACTGTTGCACTAGATATCTCCTTAAAAATAACAAATGCTTGACCTCTCATTTTAAGTGTTTTCATTGCAACAATGTCTAATATTTGACCAAATTGTGAGAATATAGCATATAGAGATTTCTTAAGTTCCTCCTTTTTTATTTTTTCATTTAAATTGTTTATGTATATGGTATGATTAGGGCGAATATCCATGGCTGAAATAAAATTATATAAAAAACAGTTATTACGGGTCTATAAAAAAAAGTCATAGAGGGTTATTAACTCCTAATTTTGATATACTTTTTTCCAAGTTGAAATTCGAAATAAAATGTACAGGAAAGAATCGTGCAATTTTTTGTCAAAGAAAATAATTTTACATGTAATGTACTTACTCATTTTGTTTTTTCTTTTAGAAAGTACTTAACAAAGTTTAAACAAAATTATGGGATGTAGGAAAGATATATCAGTAGAGAATAAAACAAAATCCTTTTTGCCGCACTTTTCTAACCAAAAAATTAACTTTGGCGTCACCTTTACTAGCCCTCCGTAGAGTAAATAGAATACAGATAAGAATTTTCCTAAAAATTGCAAATGCAATATTTGTAATATTAAGAAACGATGTTGAATTTTCTATATTCCGCAAAAATAAATGTTTCTTTAACTAAAGTACAATGTAACTAATGTAAAGTGGATAAATATATATTTAAAATCAAAATTTTTCAATTATTTTTTACTATTCTATAATTTATAGCAAGATTTTCGCGGGCTGTCAAATAGTTCACTTTATTGTGTAAAAACAAAAAAATATATAAACTTTAATCTATTGAGAGATTTTTATTTTAACCGTAGAAGAAATCGTGATCTTTTATCGAATCTCCTATCAGAATATTTGTACCAATTTCATTTAACTTTTTGATAAAATGCATAGTTTTTCATACGATTTTGACTCCGTTAATCCAGATTTATGGATAGCAAAAGAAGAAACTTGGAAAGAAAAATTATTAAAGCTTGCTAATTGGAATCAGGTAATTTTTAGGTTCAACAGCAGTATTGTACATGATTGCATTGTTTTCATACTTTGACCTCCACATAACCTTTCAGATTCCTTTATTGAACTCAAATGCTTCCCACAATTTACCGGATGGAAAATTAGTTCGTTTTCGTGGTATGGTTCAGGACATGCACAACCCGGAATTTTATTTTGAAAAATTTGAAGTTTACAATACTACTACTAATGAAGTCAAAGTTAAATCTGGCAAATATTGTGATACTGCCCACATACTGGTATATTTATTGTTTCCTAATATAAATAAAAAAATATTTTCATAATTTTTCCTGAGAATCTTGTTAACTGTATAAGTTTTTTAAATAAATACAAATTTTTCACATTTTTCTTCTGTAACAATTGTCAATGGGGTTGTGATGAGCAAAACTAAACATGTTTTTCTAATTCTTGTCACATTAATAGTTAAATAATCACTGTACTTTACCTCCTCTAATCATGTTGTTAACCTAGATTATTTAAAATATATCACAGGAAAATGAAAAAATCAATTACACAGAAAATTTAAGAAGTGCACAGAGACAAGCTATGGTAGTTGTTTCCTTGCCTGGTTTAAGTGAGTGGGTGCAAGTAATGGAGGATAATGAAAACCATTTAATCCATTTAGAACAGCAACCGAATACTTCAAAACGACTTAGTTCTATGAATATAAATTTAAAGCGAAGTCATGATGATTCCGAGGAGGATCTGGAAGCCATGGAGGTTGTTGAAAATGTTAATGAAAATAAAGAATTAAAAGCAAAGGAGGTAGCAGATACCAAAACTGATATTGTATCCAGGGAACATTTGCTTAATTTCCCATTGCCAGATGTACCAAGTAAATCATGTATTGTTAAGGTAAACAATTATATTCTTGAATTAGTCTTGTGAGTATACAATAAAATCAATTTAAACCAAGCTAGTTCAAGAAGCATTTTAAAAATTTTAGGAACTTTTGTAATTAATAAGATTTCATTACACTTTCAACAGTTTCTAATTATTAGAAAACTGTTCATATTTAATGAGTAATTTAAATTACCTTAAAAATAACTAACTTATCCATTTTAGAATTTCCTTTGACCAATATTGTTGCTTTTTAATATCTAAATTATCTAAAATATTTCTTGAAATTGAAAATAAAATAAATGATATTATTTACATATTATGTTTATTGAATGATTTTTTAACCATATATCAATAGATAATCATCATCAGCTGATACATGCCAATTGATGGCGATTATTGGCAATTTTTTTTACTCATTGGTAAATATTTCTCTTTCTACAGATATATGATGAATCGGATAATATTAAATTGAATGATATGATAGAAGTAGTTGGTTTCCTATCGGTGGATCCAGCTCTCTCTGGTGAGTTTCAACCAGAAAAAAACTCATTTCTGGAACCCGACAGTGAAAGTGATGCTGAGATTATTACACATAACCCTCCTCCGAGTTTGGTTCCGAGGCTTCACGCTGTTTATGTGAGGAAACTTGACCACTGCAATCCATTATTAAAAGATACATTTGATCAAGGTAAATTTTACATCTATTTATATCTATTTACTTGTATTTCACTGAAATTTTGTGTGAAAACTACTGTTAGTAGGTCTGCTGCAATAGATTATATAAGTCATTACAACTGTAGCACCTATTTCTAACACTAAACAAACAAACACAGGCAAACATAGTGGTGTTCTTGTTAGATGAACTTTGAAACTAAGACTATTATTATTAGTGATTCTTATTAACATGTCCTGTGCTTCCACTCGTCACCTATATTATGTTCAGTGATATTGTATTCGTTGCTGTGTAAAGAGAACACTTCCTACATTCCAACAAGTACAGGAGACTCGAGCAGCGCATCCACACTCTCATCTAACATATAACATACTACCTGTTGAAGCACACACTGGTTGCTTTTATACTATTTTAACTAATTAATTATTTACCACTAACCACATTGTCAAATGTCACATCAAAACTGACCTTTAATTTTGTTCTCGAAAGGAAACATGTCATTGCTTTATATAAACCATTTTTTATTCAATTAGCTTCACAGATGGTGAAATTGCTAACATTATAATAAGACAAAAAGCACATTGTTATGGGTGGGTGTATCACCTGCCATCAGATGAACATCATCCCTGTGTCCATGATTTGTTGAATAAAAAAACTTGAAAGTAGTGGCTTTCAAATTTACAGTGGATAAGAACAGCAACATATTTGGTAGTCCATACATTTTGTTATAAACATGGTATCAGACACTTATCAATTTTATTATAATATTATTTATTCAAAGATTAAACAAACACACACATGCAATACTCTTTTTGTAAATATTAACAAAATATTTGATGTTTCTGCAGCTGAAACTTGAGTCTTCCCCCACTTAAATTTTTTATTTTATTTATACATGCATAAAGAAAATTACAGTAGATAGAGCATTATACTTATGTAAACAAGTTGTTGCCCAGGTCCATAAGCCTAGTATCAAATGAGCTGTTAGAACCAAATGACTACCAAGAGCTAGACTTCATCAGAAACTGTTTTATATTATAGTTTTGTCTTTAAGTTTTTTTTTTATTCAAGAAAACAATGAAACAAATGGGAGGTTCACTTGATGGTAAGTGCCTGCTCATAGTGGTACGAGGTAGTATGTACTGCTGCACATTGCGCTCATTACCTTGATACATAGGATGTTAAGCCTCTATACTGTAGTAATTTCTTTAGTTACAGCACACTTCAAACTGGAACACAGTAATGTTTGCATACTACTGTTTGGCAGCAAAAATGTGGTGGCACCTTCCTTCATGGTCTCTGTCAATAGAGACCTTCCACTAGATAAAGTTAACACTAAAGTTAATTTGTTGTTATTTCAGCAACTATTTTACGGGAAGCAAATTCAGCAAGGGAACATCTATCAAAGGCATTAACAGAGTTACTACTTGGAGATCAGCTGGTTGCAGAATATTTGATATGCCATCTCATCGCATCTGTGTAAGTAGCTATAGAAAATTTCAACAGTAGTATTATAATATATACCATCACGGCTAAGGATTTCTTTTATCATGTAACAGTATAGTTTTAATAATTGCTGGGTTTTTTCGAATTACACTTAATATTGTATTTCTACCAAAAAAAAAATACATCAATATTATTTTACAGATACCTTCGCCAGGACACGCTTGCGCTTGGACAATTTTGTCTGAACATCTCCAATCTGCCCATAAAGAAGTATCCAAACTATGCTAAGCAACTGTACGATATTATCAAGCAATTTGTCACTAAGAGCTACTATCTACCTTTAACTATTGATAATTTGAATACAATGGCGCTACTGCCAAAGTAAGAAGTAGTTTTATATATTTCTTATACATGTCTTAGGAATTTTTTTCTGCAATAAGTTAACACATGTCCTCATGACTATGGATGGGTAAGTGTGATATGTTAACAGCCTGTACACAGCAATGCTGTTATGACAGTAGATTTTTAATAGGAGGATGTTAGCCAGCCAACTACAAGGGTCTAGAAAAACCTTACTATCAACAAAATTCCACTTGTTGTCCTAACCTTTTAGTTATGTGTGCTTAGCCACTGTGCCGTGAATAAAGTAAAAAATTTATGCCAGTAAAATATTCTCGTAAGGGTAAACACCAACCAACTGCTGGAAGTAACTATTTTCTATCTAAACACCAAGTATGTTTAGAGTGCAGTGAGTTTATGGCTATAGTCCAGTGTCTAATCTCGTAACATGTATTTTCACAAAGAAGTTCTTGGTTAATAATTATATTCTAATGGTGTATTCTGAAATCACACAAAATCCTAACTTTCCCAAAAGCAGAGTATCTTTAATGTTCTCTCGTACCACCAGCTCCAACAAAAGCGGTTGCTAATGTAAAATTAATTGAGATTAAACATTTGATAGTAAAACATTTCTTTTTTTTTTCTAGAAAAGATTATGACTGCAACAGGCTGACAAGTGGTATCCTACAGTTAAGCAAACATACACACTTAATATTGGACGAAACTAAAATGGAGCAGGGCAGATTAGATCCGATGGGAGTTGGCAACATCTCTGCATTGGGCAACATGATAACTACACAGAGAGTAGAATATGACTTTAAATACTACAAAATGGAGTTCGATTCAGATATCAAAGTGTTGGTGCTTTCTGAAGGGAAATCATTGTTACCAGTGAGTGTACGACAATAACTATTAGATCAGTAGTATAGTAATATCTATTTATATCAATAATACATATTATTATTTTGACTTTTTCACTTATGCATATAAAGTTCATTGATTCTTCTCAATTGTAGCAGTCTCGACTGACTGGTCATGGTTCTAAAGAAGTTGCAGTGACTCCTCTCAGTAAATGCCTGTACTCTGAAACAAGTCTCTTTCACACATTTGCGCAAAGACACATCTGTATGATGAAGTTCCATTTGTAGATATAAAATAAAAAGAATTCCATGACAAACAGTTTTATAGAAAGATGTTTTTTTATTTCAGAGTGATTACCATATTCCACTTAGGCCAGAAGAATCCTGCCTTGAGATTTTTGATGCAATTGTTGAAGCTGCCACATATTACCTAAAGGAGGAATTAATGAACACAATCAGAAAGTATCTGACGAACCTGAAACTTATTAAGTATACTATAAGTGAACATTTGCAGGTGAATACTTCTAATTTATGTATTTGGTGTTAAGAAAAGGAAAGATCAAGACTTTGTTAAATTTACCAATATTCTTGCTGAATGAGTATTTTCAGCTTTATATTTACTTATTGAAATTTACAGCTAGATGGTCCAGCCATGTGTCAACTTGATATAAATTGATACTAGTAAAGGCTCCGCAGTCAACAGAATTGACTGCAGTTCTAGTATTATTTATTGTGGAAATTGAATTGAATCAGTCAAAGTGTATGTGTGTATATAAGCAGCTGTATTACATTAAAATCCAATTATTTTTATTGTTATGGTAATTAAATTTAATAATGATAATAGCACATGCCATCACTGCATATGCCACAATGATAAGTGCATGGCCCATCATCTTCATATTGAGGGTAGGCCTGTGCACCAACAGTGGAGAGTTAAATTGGTTGTTGGAAAAAAAAATTGCATGCATGGTATGAGTGTATATAGACTATTTGAATTCCGTGTCGGACTTCGCTGCATTGACTGGCACTATTACGCAACAAACTAATAAGCTATCTGAGACAAGATGACACATTTAAGCTGTATATCAATAAGAATGAGATGCATTAAATTGAATTGCAATAGATAATATAATATAAGAATAGCTTCAAGGTTCTGCACAATTTATTGTAAAATATGTACACAATTTAATATCTGCTTTTAGTTTGTCGAAGATGATTTTATAGAGATGCGTAGTAAATCGGATCCACAAAACCCAGTTACAGCAGACGATCTGCACAGGCTCTTAGTGTTGGCAAGGCTGGTGAGCCTTTCCCGTGGCCACGACACCTTAAACAAAGAGTGCTGGGAAATTACCAGAAAGATGGAAACTGAACGTTTGAATAGAATAAAGAACAGAGTCGCATCTACATTGTAAATAACATCAATAAAATAATTTTTTAAACTACGTTTTCTTTTAAAATCATGTATTATACAAATCATGAACAGCCATGGAGGTTTTTTAACAATATTGAAAAATAAAGATGTTATGTATAATAGCAAACTTTTTTTTTATTTAATAACAAAACGGTAAAAATAACATTTTCAGTGGACTGTAATTTGTATCTTCAACCATCCCATAGACAATATTTTGTTTATACCAATCCCAGCGTGATAATGAAACGTTACACTTAGTTATCAAGTTGACAGTGACGTGTAATATTTCACCGAGTGATAGTTTCTATACATTATCGATTAGAGTTAAAAGAATTACGAATAAACTGAAAGAACTTAGTGTAAGAAATATGTCCAATAAGACTAGAACTTCAGATGTTCTTAGCAAGAGCAAAATCACGGAGTCCATATGGGCAAAAGCGTTTACCTCGACTTCTGAATGGCCCGACAAGGTTAGTTTTTAATATCACGAGACTCGGGATTACTTCCATAAGAACTTATTAAAATTATTACTCTTAAAATGCAGACAATGATCGCTTTGTTCAGTATTATTTAAATTATCCTTTTTATAAATCAATTTATGCGATTTTATTTGTACCTAATAAATGTTATTATTGTATTTTACAACCAAGTTTTAACAATTAAATCTTTATTAGAACATAACCTGACACATCTTTATGTGTTCTTAAAAATCCTTATTTTTAATAAATTTAATTCTAATATTTTTTTCCTTTTATTTTTCAGGAAGAGTTTTTAGATGTTATCTATTGGATGAGGCAGGCTATTGGGATTGTTTTAGGTCTATGTTGGGGTCTTTTGCCTTTAAAAGGATTTGTCGGACTTTTATTGTGAGTATTATTTTTACCTAATGGAAAGTAAATATGTTTGTATTATATACATATATCATATAAAAATTTTCTTTTTAATTTTACAGGTTCGTGGTTTTGAATGCAGGTGTGATATATTTTTATGTTAGCAATTTCCAGAATATTGATGAGGAAGAATATGGTGGTATGTGGGAGATAACTAAGGAAGGTTTCATGACATCTTTTGCTGGGTTTTTGGTAAGTTTTTCACTAATATTAACTAATCTGGTTGATAATTGGTTGGACATTATTTAAATATGGAAATTCATAAATTACTGATACAAAACATTGCAATCTTCAATAATTCCTAATACCAGAGCTGATGTTGATTTATCTCTGAGATGTCTGTGCTAAATGTTACGCTAAAGTTTACCAAAAAAATTATTTCATTAGTTAATCAATAAACTTAAATTTATTTACATTACAGTAATCTTAGTAATGACTGTAATTTACTAATAAAAGTATTTTCTCTTTCAGGTGACATGGATAATCATGTACACAGGTCTACATGGTAATGATAGTTTATGAAAAGATATTTAAATTAATGAAATAATGAAGCAAATTGAGCCAGAAATACTGCCAAAAGTTGGAAGTACAAAATAAAGTATTGTGTTGGAAGAAAAGATGCTTAATGGATTTGGTTGTGACTTGTCTTAAAAGTGAATGTTTTAAATTATTTTGGTAGCTGAATGAGTCAATTTATTGTATTATTACATTTTTACTTATTTCTCTTGAAGAGTTGCTCATAATGCTGTGTGTATAAACATCTTTCATGCTGTGTGATGTGAGAAATTTTATAAATAATTTGTTTCACGCTTCTGTTTCTGATTTAGAAGCAGTGTACTTTCTGTTATCATATCTGTTGTACCTTGAAGCAAATAATAATGCTCCATCTATAAATAGAAGTCTCAGCGGATATTAAAACAAATGCAATAAAGAAACAGTTTGCTACATTATCTGTTAAAAGAAATGTTGATCAATAGATAAAACAGTTTAGTATGTATGTTAATTGATCATTATATTAATTTTATATTATTACATTAAGTTTAAACAGCTATAGTAAACCTTTTTTTTACATTATGCATAACAATGTTTTCATAATAACTTTAATTAACTTTTTATTAAGCAAACCTTGCACTGCTGGATATATACAGAGTTAGACCTATTACATATGAGGAAGGCATATGTCTAGCTGTAGTATATCGGCTGTTGACATTGATAATGAACAATATAGAAATGCATCAGCTCATGTCGCTGTGAAATTGGTCTATTAACAACTCTGTAGTAAAAACAATATTTATCTTTCTATAATACACTTAATTTTTTATTCAATGAAGCAACCAGAGGAATGGGATTTTCACCTGATGGTAAGTTATATGCTCGCATAACAATGTAGAGCTAGTTTGGATGTTATACACAGCACTACATTGTGCTTGTTGCATTGAAACGAGATGTTGAGTCTTGTTACTCCAGTAATTACACTAGCTGCAACACCATTCGGTAAGAATAGGAACTGTAGTGGTGCCAACTTAGATGGTTTCTGGCAACAGAGACTCATCATTAGTAAATTAAAAAAATATTGAACATTGTAAAGGAAATAATCAATTTTTGAGACAAGTCATAAAAAATTGTTTTAGCTGTATGAAATGGTATTGTTTTTATATGGATCGTGTATGTACGTGTATTGTAATGTGTGGCAATTTGTAGGAGGAACATTTTAAGCTTAAGACAATGTGTACTATGGAAATAATATGGTTAAAAATTGCGATTGGTCAAAAATTTGGATTGATAAATGCTATACGTTTGTTCTTATATTTGGCGAAGCGACGAGCAGGATGTTGCCGTAATAATTGTAAGTGATACGCCCGTCTGTAACAATGTGGCGCTAGTGGTGATATACACTACATTGCGTTCGTCGCCTTGAGATGTAGTCTCGTGATTTGTGAGGAGCATTTTATACTTTCGTAAAAAGACAATGAAATGTATGGGACATAGCAATATTAAGTTTATTCATGCATTTTGAGCGTCGTCCATCGGGACGTGTTCACGAACATAATTTTAACCATGCACATGGCAATAAATACTGAATTTTTTAAATAATATATACAAGTTCGTAAATAAAATAAATAATAATATATAAAAGCCCTCTTAATGTGAGATGGGATTGGAGACCTTCTCAAACAAGGAGAGAAGTAAAGCTGATTATCCACAACGTTGGCCATGTGAGGTTTAGTTGATGTCGCATGTCCGTGAAAGTTGTTCTTCGACCATGTTGTTTTCCTCATGATGTCTTCCTTCACCAGAAGCTCATGCTCAGATCGGATCAAAACCACACCTTTTCGAGATGTATAGTGAGAACGACCACCTTACAACCTGAGCTATCGCAGCTTCAGTCATATAAGTAGTAAGTTCATACGGTATTTTTATTTACTGTGAATTGTTTATTTCTCAGTGCCCTAAAATGGGATTGTTTATGGTTTAATAAAGTATAATATTTATATAATTTTTTTATTTGGCTATTGAAAATATGTATGTAATGATGAATCAAATATGACTATGTGATTAAAAACTGTTGCGTTTTTGTTGTTTAGAACAAATATTATGAGTTAATTAAATAATTATCACGTGTTCTGTTTATTTATATCGCTTTTTTATTTATTACACTGTTTCTCGAAATAAAACATTTTTAATTACACATTGTTTATTACAGAGAATTACATTATTTTTAATAATAAACATCGTACAATAAATGCATTGAAATCTTCGGTGTGAGAATTAAAGTAAATCCAATATATTTCATAATACTACTTACTATGAAATTTATATATTTTTTTAACTAATATATAACACTGAAAAAAGTGTGTGCTGGTACTTACGAAAAAAATGATTAAATCACTTACTGAAAAAAAGCATAAAAATTTCAGCATCACTTCTGCTAATTTTGTTTTATTAAAAATATTTAATAAAATAAAAACAACATGCTAAGCATGTTCGTTGACCATACAGCAGGAGTAGTAGAAGATCACCTCGGGTAACCATCATAAAAACTCATCATTTAGAACAGCTATACTATACCCGAGGGCTTACGTCCCGTAATAGTTGGATTTTAAATAATTTAGAAACGATCGAGAGGATCTAATAAACCGTTACTCATTTCTTCTGTAGCACGTGACACCATGATTAACAAGTATTCATGGCCCCTAATTTATACCCAATATGGTTTTTTTTTAAGTAGCCGTTCACCGTATACAACGTACGTGTGTGTGGTGGTGATTACAAATTTGAATATTGTATTTATAATAATCATTTATTTGTCATGGAGAATAAAATTAAAAATATGTTAATGTATTATTATGTACAAATATATTATTTATAGACCGGTTATGACAGTCCGATGAAACATTTGCTACTCCTTTTGTTCATATTAGAGAAACATAAATCTATAAAAAAATAATTCTTACTTAATAATAACAAAAAAAAAAAACCAATTCGGTCAGAGAAAGTTCTAAAGATACAAATATGTCACCATTGGATCTACGAGCTAAAACCTACATACAGTAGGTCTAACGTCGAATACACAACTATAAAGGTGCTGACACACTAGTGTCGAGAAGCCTTCCGAGTAGGAGTGTGGTCCTTTTATAAATTATTAGCTGTCATATGGATACACTTTTCTTTTTAACTCTTCACTGCCGGAGTACACGATCCATTTAAAATGCATCCAGGATATCATTCAGTTCAACACTGGTGTGGGCAGCACCATTCTAATACAACATTGGCAAAAGAGTGGCTCGGAAAACCATTAATCATCGCGCCAGGTGACGAGCACTTCATCAGTGCGATACCGCTGCGTGACGAAGGACTGTTCGAAGTTCATCCTCACCCCGGACTCGTAAGCGAGCGCACCAGCATGGGCAATCATCACGCCGTTGTCGATGCAGAAGCGTTCGTCGCTAGCGAACAACTTCGCGCCCCTCTCCGAGCACATCACTTCCATCATCTCCTGGAGACGCAGGTTGCATCCCACACCGCCCACTATTAACACCTTTGCAAAACATACATTATTGAACACTTCACTTGTAGTTATACATGGAAGAGTGGCTTAACAGGATTGACGCTCAGCTGATATGATAATAAAAATGCCTTGGTGGCGCAATGGTCAAACACTCGCCTAATAATACAGGGATCTCTGGTTCGATTACGAAGCCATATATAGGTAGGAATTAAGATAAGACCATGTTGTAAATTGTGAGGTAATTGACATTTTCCTGACAACAACAACAGCATCTCTTCGTTTCAGATACCGCAGTGTCTGAAGGCAAGTCTGCGTGTCACTTCTGCGTGTTGCCAGTGTTGACGTACGGAACTGAGACGTGGCCTCTTACTATCGGCCTTATAAAAAAAAGGCTGAAAGTCACCCATTGGAAATGGAGAGACATAATCCAAAAGATTGCTAGACTTAAGTGGTGGTGGACGGGGCACATTACTCGAAGGACCGACGGCCGATGAGGCAACGTCTTCGAGTGGCGTCCGCGTACTGGTAGCCCTGGTGTTGGGAGGCCTCCCACAAGGTGGACTGACGATCTGGTGAGAATGGCCGGAACCCACTGGATACAAGCAACGTGGGGCCGATGGACGTGAAGATCTTAGGGCACGGTCTATATCCAGCAGTGGACGTCTATCGGGCTGATGACGATGATGAGACAACAACAGCTTGTGGGAACATTTAATATTCTCTAGCCTACACTTGGCCTGTGTGTTGGATATCTCCGTCTCCTTCCTGATGGAGCACCCCGCAGTACAAACATTAAGATAGCTGCTCATGTTATCTATGTATAAGTATTTGTAATACCTCGTCTGAATCGCAATGAGCCATTGCTCTTTCAGTGATCTCAACAAGCATCGCAAATACTGTTTCTTGCAAGGAGTAGCACAGGTCCTCCGGGGTATATTCTATCAGCAATTCTTTTATTTTATCCTCCATGTATGACAGGATACCAGAGAAACTCACATCCATTCCTGAAACAAGCAGAAAATTTTGGCAAATTTAGTTAAATTTTGGACAGTTATTGAAATTGAAAAAGTATTAATATCTTTTAGTTTTAACATAATACCTTTAACACAGTAAGGTAGTTGCAGGAATTTCTTTCCTGCCTTAGCAGCTTGCTCAATGTTATAGCCAGGGCTCGGATCATTGGACAGCTTAAGAACTCTTGCAAATCTGGAATTGGAAGTCAAAAATTTATAGCAGTCCTTCAATGTATAAACAAAATAATCTAATTTAAAAAAATGATACAGAATTATTTCATTAAAGCTTCTTGATGGTGTGTTATGGTGTGATTGGAAAGAGCTCTAGGATATTCTTTGAGATACTGGTACCCCTCTACACTTTGGTTTAACATTGTCACAGGAATGGTAAAGGGATCTTAATCAGTTCGTTATGACAAATTTACAAGATGGGTTTAAAAAACCCCTTATTTCTATCCAACCGCCACTCACTACATATGAGCCACGGAATCAAACCAGAGGCTTCCATGATACAGAGTAAGCAGTTAGTTGCTGTACTATGAAGTTACTTAAAGTTAAGCTAGTGTTTATACCTATCCAAGCAGTTGCCTACTGCAATGTCAATAGTTTCACCAAAGATGCGGTATCGCTGCCTGGAGTAAGCGATTATCTGGGTATTTCCGCCGCTCACGTACAGTACCGTAGGGTTCTTGGCATTAGTTATCAGTCGCCCCATTTCAATATCTTAATATAACCGTGAAGGAATTTTATACTCTAAATCAAAGCCATGCTCATGAACCGTAGCTTATAGATAGATAAATAAGTTTATATTAATCTGCATATTTATACATTCACATCCCAAGACTGCTGATGTTTCTATTAAAGGGACTGGCTATGTATCCACCATGCTGGTAAGGTGTGCATTAGCAAATGATACATATCCATGAAAGCTGTTTGTGGAGTTTCCATAACTTTTATCTTTTACTGGAACTCACATTGAGGATTGAACTTGCATGTAATCAAGTTGTAGAGTGCATACAATTGCAGCTACAAACTGCCTCATTGGTGCTTTATATTTTTACTTGTATAGAAAGTGATTTACTATTCTTTAATAAATAAACTTACATAGTGAATAAATAACAAACCAAAAAAACATAACATAGCAAAGAACTTTTTGTTTTTTTCATAAAATTTTTGGCTATGTTTACATTTAAAAAGGATACGTCCAATGCAATGGTTTACACCAACAATTGGCTTATTCCAAATTTTAGCACAAGTCCTGGCGACAATCGCGCAAACCATGAGTGGAGCCCCCATACCTGGCCCTTTTGTATAACATACTACATCAATGTCCTTCGGAGTCAAACCAGATTGAGAAAATGCCTCACGCATAACCTCATGGATGTGTTCTTGATGGTGTTCTGCTGTCTCCCGTGGAAGAAAACCTTGAATAGTAAATTAATATAAAACTCATTGGAGAAGGTAGCTAGAATTTAATAATAAGATGAAACTACATATTAATCAATATCAAAAACCCCAACAATTGGTAAATAGAATTTATCTAGCAAAACATAATAATGGTGAAATGAAATTATTAACTATTAATTACATCTATTTAGTGAAGAAATATTAGATTAAAGTTTTTTTTTAATTTAAAAAAACACTATTTTAATTAATGTTTTCATTTCTTTTTCACAGTAGTTCATTCAACGATACTCAAAAGAAATGTGTCTAGTTCGTCTTTATTTTACATACCAGCTGCTGGTATAGTAACAGAACAAAATAAATAATTAAACTTAATATTTTTTTGTATCCATTAAATTATATTATGGTCATTCAATTATTGACTGTTAGGCAGTACGAAGTTCGCTGGAACAGCTAGTAAATTATTAAAGAAAACTATTAAAAACAGCTAAATACCAATGAGAATTATTGGGTTCCAGAACCATTGTTCAAAGGTTGTGTAGTTAAACAAAAATAAACGCGATGTCAGCGCATATCTTGTCAATATCTTGTTTCAACGGCAATGATCGTAATGTGATACTATATTAACATGTTTACTGTTTCGTCATTGTTAAGAGGCCAGTATCGTGACTTTGATGTATAAGAAAAATTAGTTTCAGTCAATTAGTAATAAAACGTCTTATTTCGGCTATTTAAGTGGCAAAATAGGTTTATACAAAATTTTTTCTTACCTTGTCCCGGAGGCGTAACATATGTTCGCCTACAATTTGCAAGTATTTCTCCATTTCTGACAATGCCGACACCAAGTTTATTGGCACTTCCTTCAAAACCAATCGCTACAACCATTTTAATTAAAGTATGTGGAAACTAATAAAATCAAAGATGTTTACAAAACAGCCGTACAATTGCAAATACCAAACTGACATTGACAATTTAGCAGTATTGATTAATTCAACACTGTTGTTTATGCATTGACTATTTGTTTTTTTGCCAAATGAAACTAAAGTAAAAATTAAATTTATTTTCTTAGTTTAATCCTTAAATGTAAGTGAAGATGGTATGATAACTGAATCAGTCTTTTCATTCTAGACAAAAATATTCAGAATCATTACAACATAGGTTTCGGAGATTAGTTATTAATTAATTATAAAACTTATCAAGTTTCAATATTATCGTTTACAAAGCTTTCATACTCACAAAAGCTTGAGCGATAACGGTATAAGTTCTAAAAATACATAACTTGATTTTAAATTTTATTTTGACGAAATAATCATGGTTTTACTTATTTATTGATCGTATGAATTAGCTTTGAAGAATTGATAAAACGTAGAAATCGCCCTTGAAAAATACTTACTGTATATGAACTAATTGCGATGTTGTTAATAACTATTTATATCAATAGTTTCTTGCTCGTAGCAGGTGTCCGTTGCCGGAGATTGTCTAGATGGGTACCATTGGAGCGTCTATTTCTGCCGCCAAACAGTAATGTGTAAATATTGCAGAGTTCCGGTTTGAAGGACGTTGTATTTAGTGACATAACTGGGGTAACAAGACTCAATATCTTGTCTCGGGTGATGAGCGCAATGTGGTGCAGTGTATAACATCTTAATAAGCGCCTCGTTGTTATAGGCTGACGTATCACTTACCATGAGGTAAACGTCCCGCTCATTTCGTCGCTTATGTGTGTAAATAAAAATAATAAATAAATAAAAATATAAAATAAAAAAAACACCAACCAATTGATTTATGCGGATAGTTATTTTAAAAATATGATTTATTGAGAACAAAGATACACACTTATGTGTATCGTTGTTCGTTGTTTTTTACTTATGTAAAACATTTTACAAAACTGAATACCAAAAATGATTATTTTTATATATGTGTGAATATTATTTAAACTTGGCACAAGTTCTAAAGTAAGTTAACTAAGAATAAAGAAAAAACCTAAGCATCAACAGCTTGCTCGTTAACTTCATCAACAAAATCTGCCATCATGTCTTCTACTGACATGCCATCAGTTTTAGATAATTTATCACTTGTTTCGACTATAATTGGAGCTTCGACATCATTTCTATCATTAGTTTCTTTAACTCCATTTACTATTACAGTGTCTTTAGCAACAATATCTGCGCCAACTTCAATAGCTTCTTTTTGACTATCCAATTCGTGTCCTTGCGAAATATTAATGGTCTGAGTGCAAGTTATCTCAACATCATCTGTGTCATTAGTATTGGACAACTTTTCATCATCAATTTTATCTAATACTTTCACTTTTTGAGGACTGGTGTTTGGAAGATCACAAGTTACTTCCATAGATATTGGTCTTTCCTCTTCATCTGCTTCATCATTTGAAGTGCTCACTATTAAATGTGTTTTTACTTCATTAATTATTAATTGTGGTGGCTCTAGTTCTTCAACTTCTTCTGTAATAATTGGTTGTATTTTTACTATTTCGCTTTCATTTACACCATCTTCAACCTCTTCGATAATAACATCAACAGTGTTTTCGAAATGATTTTCATCACCGTTTCCGCTAGACACTTCTATAGAATTTGTTTCCATAGTTTCATTCATTTCACTTTCTACTTCTTCTGTTTCTCGACTATCTTTATTAAAAACTCCAGGTCCACTTTGTACTGAACAGACAGATTCACTGCTCAAACTTATTTTATCAGATTCCCCTTCTAAGCGTGGTTTCTTCTTCAAGGGTTCATCAGAAATCATTATAACTTCTTCATTACTGGTTCGTGGAGGCATTCTAAAAATTTTTTTTATTAGTATTATATGCAGCAAAATTTATTGAATGTTTGTCATCTAAGCTCAGAAAATCAAAAACAGTAAATACTTTTAAAGGCAGCTTGGAATCAATAAACTAAATTAATATACGTCAAAAATTACGTCTTTGAGTAGTATTTTTCCCAAAATATTGAAATAAATATCAATTATATAGATACACTATACATTTAACTTTTTTGGTTAATTTATGTTAGTTTTAAAACACCAACATTATTAAGCAGAATGTAGTCTTGTTTGTTTTTAATCAGTTTCTGTTTTTTAATAACCTTATCTAACTTAATTGGAAACTGGCCAATGTGGTAGATAAATAGCCCTGACTCTCTCTCTTAACAGAAGGGAAGATGAGTTCAAGCAGTGAGGAAATAATCTGTTTATGTCATAAATATAAGATTCTATTTTAACTAAACAATCTTAATATTATATAATATGAAGAATATTTTTCAATAGTATATATGTTTACTTGTATTTTAATGACTTTATAAAATGTAGTATTAATAAAATTTAAACTAATTTTAATTATTAAAAAAATTTACTTGTCAGGCCCCAGAAGTTTTTCCAGAGCTGCAATATTTTTTTCTGAAATTCTTTTCTGTTTTTCCACAGGTTTTTCTTTCTCTGCTTGATTGTCCAATGCAAAGTTCAATGTAGGTGGAGAGCAATACAAGTGTAATCTTATGTTAAGTAATGCATGCGAACAGAATTTTGAAATCTAAAAGAAATTGTTAATGGTAAAAAACCTCATGATGCTGTGATAGCTCAGTTTGTAAAGCAATCATATACACAGTACAAATGTCCTCTGAAACCAGCAGGTTTGCTTCCGGATGAATTTGTTTCCAGTGAATGATAACATTGTAAAGAAATTGCAATGAATAGTAAAGTAAAACTCTGAATATTATGAAAATCAAGTGATGACGAACCTGTCGGTCCTGGTGATTTGTCAGTGTACTATAAAGCTGAAGGCAATACTGTGTTGGTGGCGGAACTGTAGATGGAGTGGTCTTTCTAGAAGCTTCTAGTACATGCAGCAATGACAAGATGTACTCATCTGGATACACTTCTGAATTATAGCATTCGCGAACGACATGCTCTTGAAATATCTGCAAAAAAATATCGATTAAAGCTAAGAGTATATAGACTATTACATAGAGTAATTACACTGTGGCACATATAACAATTTTTGCTCTATGGTGCAGTGTTTATGTGTATGGTTCGTAACACAGTGCCTTAGTTTAGTTCTGTGGCTACATGTAGTCAGGTTTGTTAATGGTAGGTCTTCTAACCTGCCCCATTAGTGCTAGGACCCTCAGGAAATAAAAAAATCTAAATCATTATTTCATAAATACCTTATGTGTAGTTGGCTTCAAGAATACACCACATACAGACAGGAATGTTTCGGCGCATTCTAACGCTGCCAGAGCAACTTCATTATTAGTTTTATCCTCCCTTTGAATTAAAAAAAAATATTGTTTAATTATTACTTAACTAGACATATTTTCTGTTTCACTTGTCCCATGTTAAATGTTGGTGGAGAAAAAATTAACAATGAAATCTCTTTTGTACTTTTATATCACTAAGAGACAAGTCTAACCAGAATGTTCACAGTGATGGCAAGTGATATTGTGCTCGTAGCTATTGAAACTTAAGATGTAAATTCCCACTACCCTAAATAATTGCACTGGTGGGCTTCATTCTGGATCGCGGTAATTATGCAGCGAACCACAGTGTATATATGTAAATATATGTTTAAAAAATATGAGGTTCAATGAGGACGTATACTACTTACACAATAACTTTATTTTTCTCTCCAGGTATATGGGATGCTAATGTACTCTCCCTTAACATGTTATTCTGGATTCTCCTTTTCGCCTTTTTGCTTAAATTTTTCAAAGATTGTCCGCTCATCTGTAAAATAAAAAAATAAATGAAATTGGTGAAGGATTTTTCTTAATTTTATACTGATGCTAGCTTTTTACTAAATAACACATTGTGTGGCACTTCACTTGTAACATTAAATTCCTGGTTCGACTTCAGAGCCAAATGTTGTGGAGTTTGGTTGATGATAAAGCTTTTTCACACGCGACTAGCCAAGTTAATACCCTCATATTGTAAATCTACCCCCAAAACATTATTGTTTTATACTGGCTGTCAACATATGATAGCCCCTTGAACTAAGCAAACATGCTTGCTCTTCTATTTTTATTAACAACATAACTTACAGTAAGTTGAACAATTTTCTTAGGTGGTGTTGTGTCTTCAATAATATGGGCGGTAAGTTCATCTTCCCATGTGTTACCAGCAGGGAAACGGTGAGTGTGCAGTGTGGTTAGCCAGTTGCTTAGACTGTTGTATGTATGTACACGGACTTGTCTAGGACAGTAAAAGTTTTTTAAACACTGGTATTTTTATTTATTTTCATATGTGTTAAGTTTTTATTTAAGAATTTCAAGAGCAAAAAGTTTCAAAATTATAAATAATAATATATATTTATACAGACGAGCCCCCATATATGGGACTGAAGGTGTGGATATAAAATGAATTATTTTCTAAAAGCACTGGTTCTTATTTTATAATAGAAAAAGCCATAAGCACATTTACCATCGCTACATTTGGTTTGTACTTTATCATTACTGCAACAAAGGTATACTACAAATAGTGTAATAACTATTGTTCCGTTTAGTAGCTTTAAATAGTCAGATTGCATTTTAATTTTTTCCTGTTTTTTATTTTCTACAATGTTCTTGTTAATGAGAGCCAGCTTATGCTGGGCAAATATGCTTTACTATGGCCTCATTGTAACTTAAGATCATCTTAAATTAAAATCAAGTGTTAGTTAGTGTTAGCATTTTAGGTATAAAAAGAATAGAAGATTAAAGATGCTATGTTATGACCTAGTAAGAATAAAAAAATTAAATAAATAGAATTACCGTGAATCGTCAGTTCGGTTTTCTGAACTCCATCTTAATGTTTGCATTACTATTCTGAACACTAGAGGCGAAAATGGAATAAGGTTTGATCCCATGCTACAAAGAGAAAAATGTTATTCATTATAATTAGCCAAGACTACTCTTTTGGTGAACATGGAATATTTGATCTGAAGTTGCTTGTTATATAATTTGTTAAAATCTAACATAAAACTCACCAAGCAATTAAGGCGTCTAATGTTCTTAGCGCTTCAATTTTAATTGTGGCAATATCAGTTGATTCTGATTTTTTACCACTTGTCACACTGAGTGAATGTACTATGACATCTAATATTGCTTGCGGCCTTATCGGTTTTGCCACAGGATAAACTTCTCTATAATAAAACATAAGCATTACATAAAAAAATAAAAAGGTATATAGATTTTTTTTAAATTTATATCAACATCATAAGCCTTATGTTTACCTACTGTAGGACAAGACTTTCTAAGAGGTTTGACTAAAATATGTAGCCTGCTTTTGGTATTCTGAAGTCTCTTGTGAGTTTATCAAAAAAAGTCAAGGTCAATACTTTATTAAATTTAGGAACATATTCATGAAAGAAATGCTTCAGCCTTGAGAAGAATAAGCATAAGAAACTCAGCAGCCTATAAATGTATGTATATATCTTACTAGCTTCAGGTTATTTTGAGGTTGTATGCCCTACACATCTTCATCCTCAGTATGACAGTAGACAAAACAAAGTTAAGACAGTTATGTGGCCACTTCTCAGTGCTTCTTTACAAGTTAGCACTGCAGCGTGTGATCATAATTTGAAATATATAATCCATATTGATATAGAAACAAAGAGCAAAAATTTTTAATGTTCTACCAGAATGGAAGTGAGACATTGGATGCAAATGGCAAGCCAATTGCACTGATAATTTTAATTGGGAATAGTAATAGGAGAGGCTGTGGACACCCGTTATGTGGTGCTGTCCTTTTGGTGTTCATCAAAATAATGTAGCAAAATATATAGATACTTACACAATCATAGCTTGTATGAAAATGAAAATATTCTTTAATCTAATTTGCAGTAAAGCCTGTTTATTAGTATTTTTTGATGAGCCTGTGAGGCTAATCTTTGTTAAAGCGACCAAAAGTGGTGATGCTGAATTTGGCTGTGTATGGATCTGAAACGATACAATCTAAGTCAAAGATTGGTATTGAAGTTGCTGAGCAAGACACAATGATAACTTATACACTTCCCCACAATAATATGGAGCTAGTTAAGATGATAAAATAGTTAAAAATGATATAGATGTTAAATTAATATAATAGAATCAAACCTTCTTGCTTTTTGTTTGGTAAATATTGATAGAATCAATAAATAGTGCATCGATAAGGGAATGTGCTGAGTTAGATAGTAGTGCCATCTGGTCCCGCCAAGCAGATTTTAAAGTAGCATGTTTTTCTTGTGGCCATTGAACCTTATAAAATCAGAATTACACCAGGTTATTTTAATTGTATTTTGTATTACCTGTTGATGATTGAAAATCTTATTATAGTTACACAAAATTCTTTTTTAACTTACATAATTAATCTTTCATCAATTGTTAAAGTAATTACTTGAACATATGGTGTATTAGTAAATTATATAAATTAGTACAATAGTAGTAGTATTATGTAAATTATTAAAACAAATAAGATATAGCAAAGATAGTTTATAAGTGAAATGTAGACATTGGGGTTCAATACTCTATGTAGTTGAGTTTTCAGTGAGGTAATATATGACAAAACTAGCTTGATGTAAGAACATAAATTAACAACCAACCCACACTTATCCAGCACTAAAGATATATAGTCTTTACTGCCATCTTATAAGAGAAGTCCTTATAAGACAAGGCTCCAGGAGTCTTAAATGATTTATATTAATAATAGTTAATATAGTTTGCTAAAAAAGTATGTTTCATACAAGAAATATTTCTTAATTATATTTAAAATATTAATGTAAAATAAATGTATCATTATGTACCTGTTGTAAAGCATGAGCACATTTAGAAGCTTCTATAACATCATAATAATTATTGCAATCTAAAAAGTATGCCAGATATGTTTCTATAGTGACTCGATGACTTGAGCAGTATTTTGGAAATCTGAAAGGATGAAATTACATAAATTCCATTAAGAGTAAAGAAATTCCTATATCACTCTGCATCTATCCTGTTGTAAAAGGTGAATATAGCGAAACTAATTCCATAGAAGAGGTACATTTTCCAGTGTCCCTACTATCACACTCGGTATCTTTAACTACTAAAAACTAGTTTGTGTGTTTTTTTAAAACAGACAATTATATTTTATCAAGTGTTGTTATTTATAGAAACAATATTTGTAGATTTTTTTGGAGGTTATAATACCGGTTAAGTACGACTTCTAAGGACCGCAACCATTGGTTACAATTGAATTCTGTATGTTTAGGTAGATTTTGAAAAAACGTTGACAGGACTTCTTTAACACCGTCACTGTTATTGGGATCTACATCGCGCACTTTCTTCAATATTTCAGCTGTAAGAAATACGAAATGTGTCAGTAATAATAATTTTAAGCAAATTCAATTAAATCAATGTTTGTCTAGAAGTAAACATACACATTGTAATTTAAAGTTAACACTCATTAAAACAGAATTAGTTATTAACTTTATCAAATACTGGGGGATAAACATGTGTGCTTTTCAATTGATACTGACAAGTAACTTTTTTCTAAGAGTGTAATAAAGATCTAGAGTTCTTACAGCCATGACATGTACTTATGTGTATAAAAATAAAAATAATCGTGTATCAATATCGTTTTAATATATATTTCAACACTGTCGTACCAATTTCGCTGATTTGCTAATGTCATATTACAATGTCACGACAGACTGAATGAAAAATTGTATTAAACTTTTAAATCAAAAAAATAGTGACATATCGTGTATCTGTCAAACAAGTCCTATAGGCTATTATATTTTGTCAATGTAACATTAATATTATAAGGGTTTTACTTTTTTGTAATTAATGTTACAGATAATTGTATTATAATTAACTTAGTTATTGAAGATGACGTCTACATTTACCGGCTTCAGCGAAGAAGAATTAAAGCGTATCAAATCAGCGGAATCTTTCGCAACCAGCGGTAAATACGATTAACAACTATTTAGCTTTTTGTCTGTTCCTGATAATCAGTACACAATACATGTTTTATTAAATATATACTTCACTAAGTCACAGAACTATGTGTAAGGATCTTTTTGACATTTTTTTGAGACGCTCATGTTTTACTGTTTACGTCACCGTAAAAACTAAACATTTAATAACACATAGGTTTAGAATGGAGTTTGCTTAGCGCCGAATAAGATTTTCGAAATAAACTACTGCATGTAAAAGTTAACATAATTTTGAAAATATTAAAAACAAATTTTTATTATAATGATTAATTGAAAAATATTTAATGTTGCAGTAATAGAACTACCTGTTTTATTAATGATGATGATTGATAATGATGCTATGTCAAAAATGTAGCTTGATATTTATAAGACTAATTTCAACTTAGTATAAAATTTTTATTCTTTCCTACATTGATGTGTAGGATCTGCTTAATTAAATTTTATCACAATATTAACATTCTTATAATATGATGTTCTTAAAACAGTATCTAAACTTTATTCATTATATGAAAGTTTGACAATATTGGAGAGATTTCAATATTTTTTGTTTTAACTATTGGTAAAAAATTTTTTAATGAAAGTGTTAAAAAGTGCTTCTAATTTTTAAAATTTCTGGTTAGTTCTATAGAAACTTCTGTACACATTGAATATTCATGGTATTCAGTTTATTGGAGACATATGATATACATACATATATAAATGTTAGTTGAATGAAAAGACTATAAAATTCCACATTTAAATTTTATTACAACTGATAAATTCTAAAAATTGGCAGGATGTTCCCGGTTCATCATTGATAACATACTTTATATTGTGTAACACTTGCCACAAAAACTAGTGATTTTATTAACCTTTTATAAGTAATTATATTTATTTGATATTCAGTGCTTCTAATGCTTCCGCCCTGACAGCTTCACTTAACTAACAGCCTACAGAATTGATAAGATAGTGTAATTTTCGGCAATAATTGACCATGTATGTGTAATATAAAATAAGTGCTGTGATTCATTTAACATTTTAATTCAAACACAACATTAACTTTGTTAAAGTGCTTTAGGTTTGTTTTGTTTTAATTATACATTTAAATTAAGATTTTAATGCAGTTTTCTTTGTATTAAAATTTATAAATAGGATATGGTCTTACATGTTTTGATTATTAGTTCTTCTAGTTTAACTTTTAAGAACTTGTATTCTTAAAAATTTAAGTTTAGTGTTTATTTCACAATTAAAACATTTCATATATTAAGTGCATAAGTTGACAACTTTTAGACAAGAAGTATTTTGTATCATTACATTATTATTTTGTAATCAATTGTAATGTACCATAGCCCATAAATAAACTTAAGAACAGCATAGTAGAAAAAAGTATGAAAATCATCATCAGTTTTTATTTAAAATATCTTTGGACTATAGATTCTTCTCATTCTATATGTCATATCTCTTATATTTGAAACATAGTACCCATGCTATATATTTTTTTTCAGTTTTATTAAACTATAATTTCTACATAAAAATTTCGTTACTTTCCTCAACAGGTCCACCTGATCAACAATTAAACATTAGATCGAAATTAAAATTGGTCACAAAGCCAAAAAATGTCAATAGTAAATTTAGAAAATCAATTTTGACAAACCAAGAGTTAGATCAGGCTATAGATAATATAGAATTTAGTAAGTGTAAATTAAGTATAAAAGAAACAACTTCACCTGCAGCCACAGATGACACTGTTGTTAATGATAGTGAAGATGATGAGAATGACAACAAAAAAAATGATTCACCTGTTGAAATAGAAAATGGGGAATGTAATATTATTGGAGTGGAAGAGGTAAACAATAATTTAGATAGGAGGAAGAATAGTGCAGTTTTGTCGCCTGACATTGTAAAAGGTGTTGATAATTACAATGAAGATGAGTTGGCGGAGCACAAAGTAAAATTGCAAGAGCTACAGCTGAAGCAGAAGATAATGGAGGAGCAAAATAAGAAACGGAAAGAGATGCTTGCAAAAGCGTTAGCTGACAGGTTAGAATTATATTGTATATGCATTGTGAGGTTCGGTAGAGAGGGTTTAAGTTGTTAGAAATCCCACATAAATAAACCTAAATTTTCTTTAGAAAAAAGGTGTCTTCGGTGATATTTTCTGATAACAGAAATATGGTATGTATTGTGGTCATAAATTGAATGTTTATGTTTGTACTGGATTTTTTGTACGCATAATGTTGCCGAGTCAAAAACTGTGTGGAATTCAGGAAGAGGAAAGAACAATCCATTGTGAGCCGTTATTACAATGGCCCTCATTTGTCTGAAAATTCTCACGACTTTTCTTCTTGATATCTCATTATAATTGTACATTGTAGATAGCTTGGGTTGGGAATTGGATTTAAACGCTCTAATGGGGAAATCAAAGAGGCCTATGTTCAGCAGTAGGCGACTTCCGGGAGTTATAGTTTCGTGTAACATTTTGAATAAATAAAAAATTTTATAGATTGATGAACGCGTGTAGTTATTGTTTAGTTAAAAGTAAACAATAACTGATAAGTTTAGTACCAGTGTTACCAGCATTTTGAATGAAGGTGTGACCTTCATCTTGGTAAAGTATTCTAATAAAATATATAAAATCTTTGAAGAAACATTATGCTGAGTATTCCACGTAATATCATAATAAATCAATTTGCAATGGTTTTTAAATGGAGTCTTGGTGCAGTGGCCAACCGCATGCTTTCTAAACAACCTGTATCTGGTTTGATTCTGTGACTACGTGTTGTGAAGTTTGATTTACGAGAGTTTTAATATCGGGCTATTTACCACACTCATATCGCAAATCTGGCGCCGTGACATGCTGTATTCCGGCTGTCACCATGTCAGAGGTTTTATATATGCAATTTTCGATGAGCGCCGTTCACCAGCCTCGGCATCCGCAATTGTGATCTAACACCGTGTGTAATGGAGATCAAGCGTGGAATTAAAAAAAAAATTGTATCAGTGGCTATTTTTTGATATAAAACGGTGTGTATTTATTTCACAATTATTTTATTCCTTTAGTTACGGTCTTCTTGTAATAAGAGTAGAATTCATGCGGTGTTATCGGTAATTAAGTTTTTTAATAAACCGTTTCAAACTTTATTGCATGGAAAAGAAAACTACAATTTTTACTATTACCACCATGATTAGATTACATCTAGTCATCAGCGTCATTCAATTAGTTCCATATCAACATCGTTATCAGAGGCATCAAGCTTATCATCAGTTATCACTATCTAAAAATTCGTTTGACACACTGAGCGATCTGATCAACGGAATCGCATCGGCTTCGATGTAGTGATAACTCTTCCATTCTCAAGAATGTGTGTGATCTTTTATTATGAGCAAATGGTATTACTTACTCACAAAGACGATATGGTAAATATTTTATTACATTTATCTCGTTTAGTTTCTAGAGGATTTATAACTTTAATAGTTTAATATCAATAATTCTGAAACTGTATATTTGTTGGTGGTGAAAGACTTTTTGCATAAGGCCATCAAGCTAGGCGGCGGATGGACTAAATAAGTTAACGTTGCTGAAGGTGCGGGTAGTTCAGATTAGGCGGACGCGCTGTGGTGAATATAAAAAAAAAACAACTACATGTTCGTGTCTAAATAGTCTGCTATCAAGAATGTTTCAAGAGTGGTCCGGAAACGGAACTGCGTTCCGCTTTGAAGGTGGTAGCTAGTGAAATTACTGAGATATCGAAACTCATGTCTTAAGGGGAAAAACACAGTGGTGCTGTGTCATCCTAAATAGACATTGTTTTTTTTTTTTTAGTAAATCATTCCTCCCTGTTGTTTTGGGCCGGAGTATTTCTTTATCCTTTATATTCTTTTCGCCATTTACTACATTCTCTTGTTCTGTTCTTTCATACATTTATTACTTTCTCAAGTTTATTACTTTCTCTTTTCTTTTCTAGCTATACTATATTTAATTTTATTATACATCTACTTTTCTATTTTCTTATCTATTTTTCTCTTTTTACATTTCTTGCTTATTTTATTTTTCACTTTTCTACATTCTAATTTTTATTCCTTTCTATTTTATGTTTAATAATTATTTTGCAAAATTTTAAAAATATGCGGCAACTTCCGCCGTCGCTCATCAGAGCTATAGGCCGGCGCATCGCTCACCATCAGGTTAACTTTTCTCTCTGACCTTAAACCTATGCCTTGCAGGACAAGACAAACGGAAGAGGAAGTGTTGCGACTGGAAAAGATTAAGAAGGAGCTACAAGTTTTAGATGGACAATTTTCACAGGATGTTGCCGTATTGAGGAAGAAGATCGACCAGGCTTGCTTGAACTACTCTGAGGCCGAGTAAGTAATCAAATATCTCGACGCTATGTTGATTAACAAGTATTTACAGCAAAGTGGGATGTAGTCGATTTAAAATCTTAACAGAGATAAAATTATGGGGTTTAAGTAAACAATCATGGCGCTAGTTAAACGCCGCTTTGAAACGCAAGATATTAAATCTGGTTACTCTAGTAATTTCATTAACTGCAACGCCCTTCGAATCGGAGCACAGTAATGATTGCACAGTACTATTTGGTGGCAGAAATAGGAGGTGCGGTGGTACTTACCTAAACGGTCTTCGGCAACAGAGACCTTCCACCAGCGACTGAGATTAATAATAGCGTTGTGTATGAAAAAGCATTAATAAATGTTTACATCGCTTCCGTTTCCAGTAGTTTAGTATATTCACACTATATAGCGTTTACTGCAATTTACTATTAGATGGCTTAGTAAAGCAATGCAATGCTTCGTGGTAGTCCTTAATATCCTTCATTCGTATCTTGAGAACTAAATTATGTTAATTCGTTACAGGAAACAATATTTGAAAGTAGAGAAGGAGTTCCTTCAGGCAAAAATAAATTTGCAAAAGGAGAAGGAGAAGAAAGAACTGCTCACTGAGCACTTGTGCGCGTTGATCACTCACAACGAAACTAGGAAGGCGAAGAAATTGGAGACCCTGATGCTGGAGCTTGCGAGTGATAAGATTAAGAGCGCCAGTGAACATATAACTCCAGATGAAGACAAAAGCCCCGTTGTGATAGACGGAGTTGATCAAAGGACGGGTAAAATGGTGGAAATGTCAGACGTAAGCTGATTGTGTCATGGTTACTGCGTGAACGACTCACTCTTCTCTGACGCTTTAGTAAATAAAAACGGGACATTTTAAGTTAGATGTAAAGACTATAGGTTTAGTGTTGCCAGTAATGTGAATAAGTTATTCTTTAATTTTTTTCAAAAAAAATGTGGTGCTAGTTTTTAACGCCTTATGAATGTGCCTTATTAAATTAAAAATAAACAGCCCTCTTAGTGTTCCCATTGCTTGGACTCGTCTTCTATCATTCCTCGTGTATCCACCACGCTGGTAAAGTGCAGTTTGGTGGGTGACGGCATATCCATGAAAGCGTCCGTCTTGGTATCATATCGGTTCGCTCACGATACTTCCCTGTAACGGCAGCTCCAGCATGATGGGAATTGAATCCGCGCTAAATGCCTCTAGTGCGTACGACCGCTCTTACCCACTGAGCTATCAAGGCTTCAACGTGCCTTATTGTTTATGTACAAACATTAGTTTTATATATTAAAATCTTTTATAGTGTAAATAACTTAACTGATCGTGTTAAACATGACATATATTTTATTTAAGCAACAACTTATCGAAAGTACTTGATAATGATATTTCTTTATTATAACCTTAAGCATTTTTAATATTCTAGAGTATATTTTTTTTATTAATAACATATTAATAAAAATGTAAGACTATGAAGTATGGATTTTATTTTAAAATCTCTAATGAAAATTTTATATATAAAATTTCTAAGATTTTCTAAAGACCTGTGCTTAGAACACGTTATTTACAACTTTTGTACTGATAGGTAAAGCTTTCTGAAAACTTCATATGCCCTGGCTGAGGTCTGACGGATCTTCAGGTCTAGTTACCACCGCCATGTAAATCTGCTGCCATAACAGTATGCCAAATATAGACCTGGATTATTAGTAGATAATAACAAAGAACATTCGCAATTTAGAAGTATAGTACATACTTATGGAATGTCAAGTGCTTTAATATACATACGATATTTGTAGATAAATTTTAATTAATATCAAACAAGTAAATATCGGCCATTATACCGATAGCGATATCTCAATTTCCAACTTCCTGTTAAAAATTCAAAATACTTTAATGTCTTTCAATACTGTTTTGTCTTATGCTCGTTTATAGAAGAATGCTCATCGACATTTCGTGAAGAACATCCTTCTGCCCGTATGCTATCCCCAGTTCCAATACGAATATTTCTTGTTGTCTTCTTTCAAGATGGCTTTGATGTTGACGTCGGCCTCGTGCAGTTCCTTCCGCTTGTCCTTCTCCATCTTGATGAGCTCTAGGCCGCGTTTGGCAGCACAATGATATCTTTGACTCAGGGACGCTTCCGAGCCTTTTATCCGGGGAATGTGTCCCGTGTATCCGGCTATAGGCGGAAACTCCGGTGATATCGTATGGTCTGGAATCAAAATGGTCAGTGGTCGTCTGCATGTTTCTTTCAAAACCCATTATTGTATAAGGATAACTAAACTAATTAGTCATTTTTAAAGTCCAGCGCTAAAAGCTAATAGTATTTTGATTAATAAATAATTGATCTATAATCTTAAATTAATATTTAACGATCTTTATTAATAATTAATTGTGATTGATCTTTGTGAAACACTTTAACGTAATAAAGAGGTATATATAATATAGGTTTCTATTGCCAGAGTCCGTTTCGGTAGAAACCACTACAGCTACTCCTGTTTGAAGGTAGCTGTAGCTAGTAAAATTATTGGAGTAACGAGACAATATTTTACGTTTCAAGACGAAGAGTTGGATATGGTGTATATGACATCTTAACTAGCACCAATATGTCAGCAGTATATCTTTATCTTTTTTGTCGCTTTGATGGGTGAAGAAAAAATAAGAAAGTTTTTACCTTTATATTTATTAATCTCCCTGAATTTATTCAAATCCCGTCTAATCTCATCTCTGGTGTGTATCGTCTCCATTTTGGGTGCACTCCTCGATCGGACGTAGCTTTTGGTCAAGTCGGCTTTACGTTTAAGTTCCCGTTGATTAGCTGAAAAATCGGCCATACAGTCGTCGGCCGCTCGGCCGTACGATTTCCCATATCTGCAAGGTGAACATGAAATCTATTAGACGTGGAGATAGCAAATCTAAATTTACTCTTTGTCATGATTCTGACCTACTCTTTTTAATACAGGAGAATATGCAAATAGATCACAGTGTCATAGTTTAAACTAGACAGGTTGCTATTTATACGAGTGTAACTTTTTTTTTGGTTTTGGGGGGAAGTCAGGCTCATGAGAGATTTTTTCTCACTGAAACCCCCTTCGGTGTTCTGGATCAGCGCATTTGGAGAGACTCCGGGATCTATTATAGAACGCATCGGCGCCACTCTACACTTTTTGTTAACACGTCTCTGAGGAGGAGTATAATCCTCCTTGGCACCATCGCCGAGCCATACGCTGTGCTACACAGGTTCGCTTGTTGAGCGATAAGGGCCCCTACCCTCAAGGCCCGCGAAACTCCTAGACCTTTTTGGTCGCCTAGGGACAGGGCCAAGTCCTATTATTACTAGCCCGCGACTACAGGGCTGGCGTATAGGTATATACTAGGTGTCAATATACTTAAAATTATTATTTAGTATATAAACTAGTATTAGTAAAGCTTACTAGCTTAAATGACATTATTCCTAAACTGAGTTTTTTTATTCAACAAGGAGACGAGAAGAGCAGGACGTTCACCTGGTGGTAAGCGACGGTCTCGCTCATAACTACGTGGCGTTTAGGATGTTATACACTGCAACACGTTTCGCCCGTCGCCTTGAGACATAGAATGTTAAATCTTATTACCCCTAGTAATTTCACTAGCTACAGCGCCCTTCAAACTGGAACACAGTAATGTTTGCACACTGCTGTTTGGCGGCAGAAATGGGAGCCAAGGTACTACCTATCTACGACCTACCACCAGGTAAATAAGTATAATAAACTGATTCAATACTTTGTTGCTCTTCATGAAGCACGAAATAGTAACACACAATGCGCCGGATATTGACAACAAGTCTGCCTCCTATTCAGGATGTCTGTTCGTACGATTGTTAAGCGGTAAGTTTACTTGACAGCCGATGTGGCAGTTAGGTCTTCGAGTGGCGGCAGTGTACCAATAAACGCAGTGAAGGAATGTGTGACGCAGACAAAGGAAGCTCGATGCTGGCAGTGATTGATTGGAGTCTATATCACTGGAGTAGGCTCATATCTAGTAATGTATATCCATCGGCAGATGATAATGATTGATGATGGAGAATACCTGAAATGCATCCCTGGTACGTAACCCGTGTATCCGGTCATGTAGACGGGCGGTCGATGTTTCATTGCGTCGTAGACGTCGGCGGTGGGGCTATTGCGACGCGGCATGTTGTCCAGCTCGTAATTATCACGAGGACGGTATTCCAGCGGCTTGCTGTCAGTTAAATATGGAGATTGTAATAACTTTATAAATAAGATAAACGAGCCAATGGACACGACGATCAGTAACATCACCACATGATCTTAACACAAAGTTATAAGCGTTCAGCTTAGTCTATCGGTTTATATGAGATATCTAAATCTTTGGAAAATACGATGAGGTTACGACCTTCAATACCACCACCATACCACTTGCCTTATAACATGAAGGTTTCCACTTCGATTCTGATCACACCCTCAATTGAGTTTAGACGGTGGTAGGATTTTTTGGTACTCGCCTGACTTTCTATTTTTGGCCAATTTACCCCGATAATAGTTTTACTGTATTCCGACAGGTATACAAATGAGATCTATGCTGTTGGACTCGCTTTCAATTTTTTTTTATTTATTCCTTTAACCACACAGGATATAAAGATAATTTTGCGACGACAAACTACACAAACGGTGCATAATATAATAATATAGTTTGAGAAACGGTATTGAAGGTGTTAAGAATCATAGTTATCCGTAGATTACACCAGAGCTTCAAAGCCTTTTTTCGTTTCCGTACCCCTGTCATAAAAAAATTCATTTATATGTACCCCCCACCCTTGATAGCTCCGTACCTACAAATGTCTTGTTTCTTTAAAAGTCTATATATTGTCAATCTTAACTTCGTAATATTCTCATTTCTATTGTCCTAAGACATTGGTTAGTTATTAGTTAAAAGGTTAATTTTAAACTACATATTGTAGAAATAGTACACTATAATAACGTTTATATATTTTAACCGTTTTAATTTCTTGGTACTTCCGCCGTTAACATTATAATTCTCACGTATCCTTAATGGTACCGGCAAGGGTACGTGTATTATACTTTGAGAATCGCTGGACTACAATAAGGCTTCACGGAACACAAATCGAAGAATATCCAGTTATATATATACGCGGGGCTGATCGATGTGGAGATCTTTGGGGGAGGCCTATGTCCAGCTGTGGACGTCTATCGGCTGATGATGATGATGATAGTGAACACTTACTTAAATAATCCTTTTGAACGTATTTCTCTGAGTATTTGCCGTGTGTTGTCCCCGTAGCATTTACCGTATCTGAATTTGAGCATAGGACAATGTCCTGTGTATCTGTAAACAATATATAAACACATATCCATAAGCATTTTTTTTTTTTAATTCAATTAAGCGACGAGACGAGCACGATATTCACGTGATGGTAAATGATACCCCTGCTTATAATAATGTGACGCTAGTTAAGATGATATACTGGATGTTAGGAGACCGCTTTCGAAAACGAAGACAGACTATAGTACTAATGACACCTTTGATGATGGGGTGGAAAAAAATCGATGCTGGTTAATAAAAAAAATATATTTTTAAAACGTTTTATTAGTATTATTTATGGTGAATAATCGGTTTCGTTTTTCACTATTTCGGTTTTTGTAATCAGGTTTTTTGAGCCAGCGAGTAATTAGCCCACTGTGTCCTAGTCCGGTAGTGGAGCTACAAGCCCAGAGCTGCCATGTTAATTTCTTACGGGTATCCTCTCTAGTGATGTGATTCTTTTTTAAGGCGCACAATACTCGCCTTTTCCCTAGCACCCTGAGCTCAGCTACAGCACTAAGGTTTCAGGATAGGGGACTTTTTTTTATTTATTGCAGCGTCAATACGAGCGGGATGTTTGCTTGATGGTAAGTGATACTCCTGCCCATAACAACGTGGCGCTAGTCAAGATGATATATACTGCGCTCGTCGCCTGAGATATAAGATATTGAGTCTCGTTACCCTAGTAATTACACTTGCTACAGCGCTTTTTAAACCGGAACACAGTAAATTTGTACACTCCTGTTTGGCGGCGGAAGTAGGCGCTGCGATGGTACCTACCTAGACGGTCTCCGGCAACAAGCCGTGGATACGGCTCCACGAGCCCAGTATTAGATGATCTGTAAGAGTCAATATGACTACCAAGCACTCAACGTCATCAGCAACAGAGCGTACCACCCAACTACTTTGACTTTATTTTTTTTGTATTTAAATTTATTACCTGATAGTTGTTCTGCAATTCGTTTATTGTCTTTATTTTCGTGTTTTAATAAATATTTAGATTTTTTGACTGCGACACGAAGTCGACGAATTGTCCGAGATTCTGTTACTACTACAATGGACAGTATCTTATGTACTTACTATTTATTAATAAATGTATAATGGTAAGGAGTTCCGGACATCATCTTACGGACCCCAAGTCAACACGCCGTCCACCCTGCTGAATAACAGACGAGGCTTTGACCACCCACAAACCCGCACTGAGCCAGCGTGGTGGGGCTAAGGGCAATTCCCTGTCAATGTGAATCCTCTAGGGAGGCCTATGTCTAGCAATGGGCGTTATTCGGCTGATAAGAATAATAATAACTATAGGTAGAGTACATTCAATGAGTAATCCTATGATGAAGTTTACATGGAAGTTTCAGAAGCGTCAGTTTTCACACCTCATGCGAATAAGCGTTGAAGTATCTACTGAGGCCGCGAAAAAAAACAAGACGTCCAAGAAAAAACACATTTCCTTTTTTATCCCAAGTCAAGTATTATTAATATGAGAGTAAAATTATATGTTTTATGTGGGTGATGGTAGGTATGAAATTCATGCTTTTTCCTTCAGAAAAGCTAATTGTAATTTTATAAAGTTTCTACCTTTAAAGATCGTAAGGGTAAATAAAGATTTATTTTATATTAACAGCTCGAACTTATAAAGAGAAAGTGTGTAACAAGGTTGGCCCGGCTTATCCATGATCCAATCTTATTTAAGGGTGCGGAATGGTTTAGATTGACCTAATTAAAAAAGAAATGTCTTCTGGTTTTTGTCGATTAAACATTAGACAGTTAGTAATCATTAATTCAGAAAATATTGAAAAAAAACATCCAGGTCCAGATAGGAATATTTAAAGAAGACGGAGTCTTCGATATTTTATGTATGTTCATTATCTATATTGATATTAATTATATAACATACGAAATATGTATTAAGTATTATTAAAACATCAGAAGTACTTAAATAAAGTTAAAAATATATCAACTTATCATTAATTAAGCTGCTTCTTCTTCTGTGAGACTTTTTGTTAGTATATGTATGTACTTAGGGAGTAAAGAAAATGTTATTTTTATACACAACTAAGAATGACGTGTTTTTCCTTATGTTAAGTGAAATGTTAACGTCTTTGTTGACGTGGTTTCCATTGGAGACGTAAGTAGGTTATAGTAATTTCCATCAAAGCTTTAACTTTGACCTTGCTGGTAGATTGTGAATCGATTGACTGTTTCAATGGGTCTACAAAACTGTTCATGCGATAACTGTGGCACATGCACATGTGGCGGATGATAGTGTTATAGATAAAAAATAATATGGTTTCAACTGTAGTAAAACTTTTTTAATTTCCGAATAGTTATATTTAATCTCTAAAGACTTGTACAGTATCCAATGTATGCATATCGATATTTATCCTCCTTATATATCCTTATGTAATCTCCCTCTATATATATATGTGTGTATAAAATTCATTGACTCATCATGAAATCTTTAACTTATTAATCGTAGACTCATAAAAAAAAATTGGTAGAAATATTGCTTCTGCTAGTGAAAGGTCAGCTGAGACTGGGTTTTAAAAAATTCTTTTTTCAGAGGCAGATACAGGATGTTACAGCCAGCAAAGCGGGCGGGGAACAGCTAGTATCTATACATGGATTATCCTAATATATTACATATAAAGAAAAATTCTTTTACCCGTTAATAATGTTAAGAAAATTATAATATCTATTAATAAAGAATTGAAGTCGTAGTCAGTCGTTGAGGATACCAACATGTTCGAAGAAATACAGCTTCCGTAGACATGTGATATCTGGCCACCTGCACATGGCAAGCATAGTGATATATCGTTTCTATGTCATATAGGTTCCGACTCCAACAGTGGGAAGAACATTAGGGTTGTATTTTAGCAGTAAGAATTTAATAAAACCAGAGGCTAATGTATAAAATTTATCTCCAAGAGAAAAAAAGTACCAGTAGATATTAAAAGCCAAGTTCAAAACGATTTATTGATACAAGCATATTATTTAAAAAGTTTAATGTTACGGATATAAATGGAGGTATTAATGGTGTAGATGATGCAGAGGTGGTATATATAGGTCTTCTATAATTGCCTCTATCATTTTCCCGACTTTACGAAAGTAGGGTGGCCGTAAGCGGATATGACGGTGCCTGGTACAGTCGTGACGCTATCTCGCCCCGGCTTTGTTTGAGAATCGCACAAATGTGTATAACAGGGTATACACAACCCCCGTTCGTGATCCAGGTTCATTCGTTTGTATCTATATCTGTCTAGTTTTTGCGAGTTTGATAAGCTACGTTTTAGGTTGCTTAATTAAACTGCTTGATTGCTGCAGTGGCATGTTGTGAATTTCGGTTGTTGATAGGATTTTTTTTTAAACCTACCTGTCTATTTACTACACTGCTCATAACATCATTGCTCATGCTCATACACTAGTGATGGGATATATTTGATTTTTGTAAGTAGGTTATTTATATTTACAATATTTGTATGTTGGTTTTAAATGTAACCTCCACAGTTGGCCTTTGGTACCTCCGGGCACTAGGGGGCGTATGTTCATATGGCGGGATTTGACCCATTTCCTACCACGCTGGTCCAATGCGGGTTGGCGGGAGTCAGTTTCGTTTGTTGATTAGCGCAATGCACCACAAGCAGGTGAGGTTGGTTTGGATCCTGCGGTACTCCTTACACCCATAATTGCTATATTCTGGTTGTCAATATATGAAAGAATATTTTACCTCTTAACATTATGTATAAATAGTAAAAAAAAAATATCTTTCGTATAAAGATATAAAGTATTTATAGATATGACAAGCTATGATATAGTTAAAACCTGTAGTAATCATTTCAGCTGAAATTAATTTAACGTCATTGTGGGTGTTGAAGGGTTTGACAATGATTTATTTCCAAGCTCAAAGCAGCCTCCAAAGGTAAATTTCCCCACAGAACAGTAATATATCATTTCGCTAAAAATTTCGAATACCTTTACCCATAATGTAATAGTTTTTTTTTTTAATTTTTCGATGAAGTGATAATGCCGGACGTTCACATCATACTAGATCATACCTCTACCTATAACAATGTTACGATGACGTACACTTCACCTCATTGTGCTCGTCGCTTTGAGACAAGGTGTAAGGTCTTAGTGCCCTTGTAATTTTATTAACAATACCCCATTCATACTAGTATACAGTAATGTTTGCAATATACTGTTTGGGGGCAGAAATAAACGCACCGATACAAGATGAGGGCCTTCAAGAAAAGAGCGTTTTATTCCCTTATCGGTCGACAACACAGCTGCCACCCACCCCTCTGGTGTTGCAACTGTCCATGAGCGTCATTGATCACTTTCCACCAGGGGAACTGTTCGTTCGTTTGCCTACCCTTCCTATAAAAAAGGCATTGAGATGATGTATATGATGTTGTGATATCTATGTCTAGACCAGTATTTCTCAACCTTTTTTGTGTCATACCCCACCTTAGCCTATCTAAAATTCTTATGCCTCCTATGTAACATACATATTTTTAATATTAAAAAATTTAATAGTTCATTTAAGTAACTTAATAGGGTTTTTTGAAGCAATCACAACGAAATTGTTAATAAAACACAGTATGTATATTTTCCAAACATTTAATGAAAAACTAAAGTTCAAATTTGAAATAATTTTAATAATGATTTTATTATATTAATTAAACTAGAGTTAAGCTTGTGTCGAGTACATTTTCGAAATGATCCCCTTAATAATCAAATTCCCACTGGCAGGGCGTGGGCCCCGCATTAGAAAACACTAGTCTAGACGGTCTTTGGGAAGAGAGAAACCTAACCTAAGTAGTTTCATTTCGTTTAATATTTTACTTGTTCTTTCAATGTGGTATATATTATCTACTTATATTGATTGAAATCTTTTTATTCAAACATGTTATCCTTTGTTTGCGTGGGAACGTTTGTGACTTCCGTTTTCGCAGTATCTGTGTACTCAGACGATGATGTAAATTTGCTGTTGTACCACAACTTCAGTTTGTTATCATACAATAGTCGTATTTATTGGATTTCTGTGTTAAACGAAAAGTAAGTTTTTTATTTAAATATTAACTGGTAGTACTCGAAAATATATATATATCCTACAGCCCGTGTGGGAAACGGGTTAGAATATCCCCACCGCTATATTTATACGTTTGGCGTGTCGTGAAAGGCGACTAAAGAAGGAACAATCCAGAGAAAAGTCAGCATAAATTTCTGCGACTATTATTAGCATAGCCTGTCAGTGGGCTTATCTGTCCGATGAATACAGGTTCACGCCCCTAAGACTACAGCTGTTACTATTCTTCCCCCAACAATATTCCAAATAGTAACATTCTACATTACCCGGTATTCCTTTGCATTTCGCAACATTACATATATATATATATATATATATAATGAAAATAGGTTTCTTTGGTCGCCAATCACGTGAAAACTAGTGAACACGAGCATACGACGCGAAAAGATTTGTAGATGGTTATAGGCCATTTAATTTTTTAATTTCATAGATCCTTAATCATTTAACTTCTAATTAACTTTCATAAACATTTTTATTTCGTATAATTTATGCGGTTGCTATAGTAACGGTTGCGGTTGCTCTCAAGGAATATATCGGACAAATTTCAAGTCTAACTTTATATTACGGCTAGCTAAGCGGTTGGCGACTTACAAAAAAATCGTAGTGGTGATTTTTAACCTGTGACAGGTTATGATTTCGGCTAATGGTATTTTTGAAATATTTTTTGCAGAAGGTATATATAATTTCTTTTATGAACATTTTAATAGTTCACTGGGTTATGAAAATGTTTTGAATTACTTAAAATTTTTAAGTACTTACTCGTATTGCCAGTCAGCTATAGCCGTGAACGAGTGACGACTAACTTGACCTACATTTCAATATTCTAGTTAACTGGGTTGATGAAGTCGATTATCAAATAAGGTGAATATAAATAAAATAGATCAGAAACTCCTCTTTATGTAGGTTAAAATCGAAATGTTTAAATTATCCTGGATATTTATCAATAGGCTAAATCTCTGAACGAAAACAATGTGAATGTTATACTAAAACTTCTAAATGTAGATGGATTATTTTTGATGAAATTATAAGGAGTGGACCGGATTTAAATACCATCAGCTAAAAAGTATAGCTGAGGATCGATTTTCTTGATTTGATCGCTAAACTTTGAAGAGGGCACCTAATGATGATGATAAGCAAAATGATAAATAAATTTTACGTAATTTTCTCTCTTTGTAAGTAAAACAAAGGAAATATTTGTACGATTTAATTTTCTAATTCTATTTAATCTATTGTCAACATCAGCCGATAGATGTCCACTGCTGGACATAGGCCTATCCCAAAGATCTCCACATCGGTCGGCACACCGTCAGTATAGCTTCCGGTACCGTCAGGCAGCCCCTAGTGGCTGTCGTTTCTGTGGGTTCATATGGGGGGATTATATAATTGATTATATAATAATATTTTCTTTTAAAAAGTAAGGTAATCTATTATAATGGTTTTTAATAGAATTTAGGTTAATTAAATAATCGAAGACACTAAGCGTAATATATCAGTGTTATTCATTTATATATCCTTTTATGGTAACTTGGCCTAAAGGGGATCAATATGTAGTCAAGGATTTAAACTTTAATTGCAACAGATATTGTGACACATGTTCAGTGTGTTAACATTTTTTTTTATTTCACGAAGCGACAAGACTAGCGCAGCATTCACCTGATGGTAAGTGATACGCTTGCCCGTAATAATCTGGCGCTAGTTAAGATCACATATATAGCATCACATTGCGCTCGTTGCTTTGAGACATAATATGTTATCTCGTTACTCCAGTAATTTCACTAGCTACAGCTAGTACAAATGAGAACATAGCAATGTTGCAGTCACACAGCAACACTGCTGTCTGTCAGCTGCAATAGGCGCTGCGGGTCCCCTGCGGGAAGGTCTCCGGCGACAAAGACCTACCACCAGTGAAACATAAACATTGTTTTTTCTTTTCGTTTTACCACTGATCCGATAGGTTTGATTTTTGTAAGTAGATTAATACCAACCCGCACTGGACCAGCGTGATGGTTTACGGACCATTTCCCATCGATGAACTCCAACAAAATATGGTCTTAAGTGCTCGGCTAGACCGGTGCCCGTGCCGTTCATAAAAGACGATCAATCGATGTGGAGATCATTGGTAGAGGCCTAAGTCCAGCGGTGGGCGTCAGTCGGATGATATTGAACGTAGATTATTCGTATATTAGAAATATACCCTCCATAGTCCCCACCTTTTATTTTTGAAATTATTTTTCAATTCATCTTCATCATTGATCGAACCAAAAAACTCCTCATTGATTGGTCTTGCGTTATCGTAACACGACCTTTGGTATCGCCGGGCACTAGGAGCGGTCAGTTGTAGGGGTTCAAATGGTGGGCTTTAGGCCATTACCCACCACGCTGGCTCAATGCTTATTGGCGGGAGTCAAAGCCTCGTTAGTTGATTACAAAAGTGCTCCGAGCAGCAGAGCTTGGCTTGCGTCCCGTGAGTTGTTGTGAGGGTTTGCTTACACCCCTTTCATTAACCATTTATCAATGAATACTTGGTATATCATCATTTGTAAACAGTTTTCGATTGTTTAATTATGAAACGAAATTTCTCAGGGTAACACGATACACTTTCATTATATATTTTTTTAATAATATTGTTAAAATTGGCAAACGTATGAAGTGAATAGAGGTACAACAATGTTGAATATTTCCTAAGGCATAACAGATAGCGGACAATGGTGAAAAAATATAAACTACGAGTCGAATTAAACGGATGCTCCCTCAGTCATTGCCGTGTGTGAAATTTCAGTGAATGGACGCGATGCAATACCTTTGTATATTTCTTTGCTGTTTTAAAATTATTGATGCAATGTACTTCGCTAGCGTGGGCAAGCCTGACTGTATTACATTTAATAATACCTGTAAGTATATTTTCTGTGTTGTACTATATTAACTTCGGAATATCGACACTTGAATTTCTATGGACATTTATTTGTGTTATTTAATTTTTTTTCATATGTATGTTCGTATATCATCATCATCAACAGACCGCGGCAGTCCACTGGTGGACATGGGCGTATTCCAAAGAAAGCCACTTAGCCCGATGATATATATTTTAGGCAATTTTGCAATGAACTTGTTTTTCTGTTAGTGCAAATTTTATTTAAAGCTCGTTTTAATTTTATACCTTAATCATTAATTAATGTGAAAATATGCATTAGAATTTTGGGCATTTGATCCAGGTGTGGCTCGTTGTCCAGAGAACATGCATCAGATCGACAGCGAGTGCCGGCCCACGGCCTCCCAGAGGACGTGCGACGAGCCGGTCGCTTTGCCAATGGGTGTCATTTGCGGTTGGTCACGATGCGACTGCGACTTCCCGTTTGTTTTACACCTACCTTCCGGCTATTGCTTCGCTTACGAGGACTGTCCGTGATCTAGGAAATTATCAAATCATTGTGCGCTGACTACTTTACGGTTCTATGCCAGACGTAGTTCCAGAAAACAAGTTAATTTAAGAAACTTTTATTGCATGAACAAGTTGTGTTACTTATAGATGTGTTTTTTTTTTAATAAAATGGAAAGAAATGGTTAACAATTTTTTAAAAGATTATAAAAACTTATTTTTAATAGACTATAAATACGTATAGGTTCGGATGAAAGGAGATTACATGTGGCCGAGATGCGAAAGTTAAGATGGATGTGTGGTGTGACGAGGATGGATAAAATTAAGAATGAGTATATTAGAGGAAGTCTGAAAGTTGCTCCGGTGACAGAGAAATTGAGGAGAAAGAGGTTAGCGTGATGCGGGCATGTTATGCGGAGGGAGGAAGGACATATAACAAAGAAAGTAATGTGAATGAACGTGGATGGTTATAAGGGGAGAGAAAGACTGAAGAAAGTGTGGATGGATTGTGTGACAGATGACATGTATAAGAAGAGTGTGAATTCAGATATGACGGCTGATAGAGATATGGAAGAGAAGTACATTCTATGCCGACCCCATATAGCTGGGAAAAGGGCAGGAGAAAGAAGGAGAGAAATAGACTATAAACCTCTGGTTAGACGATGAATTACAATAACCCATACTGGTAACAGATCTCTGTTGCTGGAGAACGTGTAGGCAGGTACCACTGCAGCTTCTATTCCTGCTGCTAAACAGTATTTTGCAAACATTACTGTGTTCAAGTTAAAGGGTTAAAATTACTGGGGTAAAGAGACTTAACATCGCATGTCTCAAGCCAAAGAGTATAATGTGGTGTAGTGTATATCATAGAGCAGCGGTGTTATATCACTTACCATCAGGTGACCTTTCCAATCGTCCAATTTTTTGGTCCATAAATATTGAGTATAACGTCGATATCAATTTTAACTTCGTCAATCAGCAGGGATATTTGTCATCTTGTAATTTAACGCATCACCGCAAAGCAATTACAGAATATAAGATTACTATATAGCAAAATCTACTCATCCTCCTGATGTGTAATTTTGTTTCAAATACTTCGCAATACACTTAGGATTTGAAATTGATGGAATGATTATGTAGTCCACTACCTTTTTCTACTTTCCTATGGTATTACTACAAATAATAATAAAACCTCATCGTTATAAGTGAAGTGTATGAGCCAAGAGGAGAACATCTTGCTTGCCTTATTTTAATAAAAAACAACTTATCAGCCGGATAACGTCCCACTGCTGGGTAGGCACACTGGTGGTAGGCATCCGTTTCCGCAGACCACCTAGGTAAGTTGCGCTGCTCCTATTTCTGCCGCAAAACAGTAATGTGAAAACATTGTGTTCCGGTTTGAAGGGCGCTGTATGGGCGGCTATTGTGGCTAACGAGACTAACTATCGCCACATTGTTATGGGCAGGCGTATCACATACTATTAGGTGAACACGCTACTTATTTTGTTTTTTTGATTATAAAAAGCAGTAATCTGACTGAAAATGTTGAAGGTACTTTCATATATCTAGCTGAATCTTATTGGATTAGGAAATGTACGAACAAAAATGTGTAGAAGACTAGTATTGTATGAACAAGTTCAAAGTATATATTCAGAAGAATACACTTAAGGAGACTATTATTATCTAATTTCTTTTGAAATTTTATTTGTTTCATAGTAGTATCAACAATCAAAAATAAAATTATATATTGTATGTTCTTTATATACGTTTAAATTTATATTTATTTATAGAGTTTAACATTCCTATTAGTGTAGGAGTATTTAAAATTTCACAATCTGTAGGCGAACAGAGGTAGGAACCGTTTCATTGGTGACAAAGGTGACAAAGGTCACGACTCTTGGAATAAAAAGATTTCTAGAAGGCAATGTCGCTCTTTCACTATTAAATGTTATTTAAAGTATTTTTATTTGTTATTACCACAATAGTAATAAGGTATGTCAATCATATATATATATATATATTTTAAAAATTATGCGCATCCATGTTGATTTTAACCATAGAATATTATTTAAAAACTTATAGTAAATATCATCATCATCATGGACGTCCACTGCTGGACATAGGTCCACAAAGCACTGGTGCTGTGTACATCATCCGAACTAGCGCCACCTTGTTGTGGGCTGGAGTATTACTTATCATCAGGCGAACGTACTGTTCTTCTCGTCGCTTCGTTGAACCAAAAAAAAAACGCAATAGTACACGTATTTTATGAATGAGTACATTTTTAGTTCCATTCAAATAGTTGTATGGGCATCTATTCATATCAGCTGTAATTCTTTCCGCTGACTGGCTAAAGTGTTTCCGGGTATAAATAATGGTGAGGGCTCGGCGTGGTAACTACTTCTGTTGTCCGATCGTATCTTTCCCCAGAACGGAGGAAATACATCAAATCGATAAGATCGAATGATGTTAAAGTATTGTGATTATTGAACTACCGACGAGTAGGTTGGTGTTTTTCTTAATGCGATTAAACGTAAGAAACCGGAAATGATGTTGAATGTATCAACGGGTTTTTCTTAGACAATGCACTTACACTTACACTTAGTTTATTCGTTTTAAAATGTTCATTATTTTCTTTGGCAAAATTGTAAATATAATATTTTTTTATCGTTTTCTCTGTACTATTCTTCTTATTACTATTATAATTACTGGTGGAAGGTCTCTGTTGCCAGAAACCGTCTAGGTAGATACCACCGCAGCGCCTATTTTTGTCGTCAAAATTAGTGTGCAATAATTACTGTGTTCCGGTTAGAAAGGCGCTGTAGCTAGTGTTATTAATGCATAACGATATTCAATATCTCATGTCTCATGGCAACGAGCTCATTGTGTTACAGAGTATATCTTAACTAGCGTCACATTGTTATGCACAGGCGTTCACCACTTTTGTTCTGGTGGACGTCCCGTTCATCTCGTCGCTTGAGTAAAAAAAATACTAAAGAATTAATAAATAAAAATAATTTAATAGAGAAAAAAATCTTGAAAATTACAAATGGAAAAGTATTAAAAACTAATAATTAGGAGTAGTATGTTCTCACCAATCCGCATTGGACCAGCGTGGTGGGAAATGGCCCAAATCCCCTCATATGAATTTCTACTGGATCAATGTGGGAATCTTTGAGTGAGGCCTATGTACAGCAGCGGAAGTCAATTGGCTGAAGATGAGGCATAGCAATGAATTGTGTAATGTATAGATTTCTTCCTATTACATTGTATCATATTTGATTGCCGTACCTAAGGTCACTAGGCAAATACTATTTTTAATGAATTAAATAATAAATGAATTAAAGTAAATTGTTATTTTCTTATTTAATTTAGTATCATTATTAAGTATTACTTACATGTTAATTTGGGATTAACTTCATCGGTAAAAAAAAAACTTGTAACTAATAACTATTGACTCATTGCAAATATACTCGCAGAGTAAATATATTCATATTAAAAAACCTGGAAATTGATTAAGTTCAGCTTGTACGTTATTTATTCGAATTAGGAGTAAATATCGAGGAGTTCGGATGATTGAAAGATTTTTTGTTTATATTTTAAATCTACCCACATAACTGCATTGCTCTGGCTATCAGCAGATAAGAGCTAGAGTATTCTGGGCGAGAATGAGTTACAATTTTCACCTCATTTACACTTGACATCTTGTTAAAGTCTATAAATATAATCTCAACAATTCTTGTTACATAATAAATAGATAAACCATCTTAACAAATGGAAACTATGATAAGACTGCATTATAGATTAAACGACACGAATATTTTCAAGAGCACACGCGAATTCTTCACAAATCCGTCGGAAGCGTTCTTGCGAAACCTAACTGTGCTCGTTGTATGGAGCTGTTCGCGATTCAAAGCGACGCATGCAGGAAGTGGATATTAATTATTTATTACCATTAATTAATGATAACATAATATATAGCAAAAATATTCAGCTAATGATTTAACAAACTATATACGTCATCCGAAGATCGACATACATTGGACATAGGTCTTCCTCCACAGATCACACTGATCGGTCCTGCGCTACTTGGATCCAAGATTTTCCCACAATCTTATCTAGATCGTCGGTCCACCTTGTCATGGACTTCTCAAAACTAGGTCTACGTGGCCATCATTAGATAACTTTACCGTTCCATCTACATATGCCTATATACAGGGTGAAAGGTAATAGGTGTAAAAGATCTGGAGGGGTTAAAGTATAGCTCGTATCCTATCTATCTATGTATGAAATACTCCATCAAAAGACAACGGTTCTAGAGTTATTCATTTTTTAAATATTTTTAAAAAAAGTCCCGATTTTGTAGGAAAAATTTAATGATTTTATTTGTTACTTATTTCTACACAAACTTTAATGTAATAATCATTGTTTTATTAAATTAAATTAATAATCATTACTTATAGGCTTACACTTTTAAATTAAGTTCTTTGAAAGTCGTGACAGTAAGAAATAAGGCGTCGTATTTACATTTTTATTTAATCTTAAAATAAAATTTTATTTATAAAAAATACGTATAAAGCACATAAATTAGTATCTGACTTCAATACCTATACGACAAGGTATAAGAAAGTACATAAAGTTTCTAAAATTTAGAAAAAAATAAACACCTTTTTGCTCGAACTGACCGCCACGGTTCCGGATATAAAAACGAAGCCTTTTTCTTAAGTCAGACCCAGTGACTCGCGCTGTGAGCTGTTCTTGTTTTGTCAGCAGCGATGATGGTGCCTGACTTTAAATCTTCTAACGAGTTAATTGGTGTTGTGTGCACTAAAGATTTCATGTGACTCTATAAGTCATAATCGCGAGGTGTTATATCAGGACAACTTGCGGGCCACGGGGTTGGTCCGCCTCGGCCAATCCATCGCTGAGGGAAAGTAGTGTCTGACCACTGTCTTAGGTCGAGATTACTATGGGCGGGACAACTGTCGCCCAGATGTTTTACACCTATTACCTTTCATCGTGTGTATCCTTCTGTGTGACGAAGAAGTGAAAGATTATATGGGATTTTTAACATCTTAAACCTTGTATGTTATCGGCTATGGGTGAATTATTAATAATTATTTCACCTTTCCAACTATATGTGTAAATTTATTAAATGAGTTACTTTCTATATAAATATTTTTCGCCAAGTAAATATTAAGCTGTTATTAAAGTATGAAATTTTTCATATTTTTATTGAAAATGATGACAAATTCTTAAGCGAATGTGGAAATGTTGGAGTATTAAAACTACGAACTACTGTACTAAAATACTTAATTTTAATAATAAGAGATAATATTTTCTTTGGAATATAGTATATTTACATTATATTATTTTGTCTCAATAGCCAGGAGATATGACTTGATGCTGCTATATACATAAATGCTCCTTCGGCTGTGAAACATTACGTAGTTAACGCAAGATTCGAGATCGCGATTTCACTTTAATAATTCCTTGAATTCTTTTTCTCCGCAACACATACATAATGTGGTGTTAGACCATACGGTTCTTATGATCACGTGAAGTGATGGATTTAGATATAAACCAGTTACAGCCAGTAGCATAGTGTGTAAAATTTTATATAATTTAAGCACATTCTTTATACCTGGTAAAATTTGTATGAAAGACGAAATACTTCACTATTCTCTCAGCTTCTCGCAAATGTTTACTAACAAGGGAATTTTCCCGTGAAAGGGCAACAGTTTCCTACAATTTATTTTATCAGACTACCCACACCAAACGAGTACTGCAAATATTTTCGTTGAGGAGAGGGAGTACAGTAGTTAATCGATTAGTTATTTGGCAATAATTTTTTATTTTGAATTACAACTGATTTTGTTTAAATTATAAGAATAATGCAATTATATAAACTTTTTATATAAGTGTAATATTTATTATTAGAGATAATTACCGTTTCATTTGTTAGAAAAACTTGTGAATGATTTTTTGCTTTGTTGTATTAAAGAATACGAAGACAAATAACTATAAATTTATGTATAATTTATGACACTATTATAACAAGCATAAATTATTCTAAAAACAGAACAGCTGCTGAAAAGGGATTGGTTAATCATATTTATGAGAAGAAAATTTGTCACACTAATGTTTACTTAAAATAAAATATTATTGAGGAGTAATATACATGTTATATATACTTTTAAATTATCAACTTTATAAGTTACCACAAATACTTTGTTACATTAACAATAAGCAATAAAGTAACACAGAAATATATTAAATACACCGTTTCCTCTTTGCTGATTTATTTCCTTAAGAAAGTGGATACTTTATTAATATTTTAAAACGTGAGTGAAAGATAACAACGAGAACTAAATGTTTTCGAACTTTCACAGGGTTTAGCGGTATTCCGGTACAGCAGTAGTAATTGATCAAGCAATAACACTTTTTACTGTATCTGTAACTGTAACGCTGACCTTCGTTCTTTCGCTCATTTTGTATGTAAAAGAGATAACTTTCTTACCTCAGAAATATAAATATATTGTTAAGGTAAACTAATGATTTCGGTTTTAACTTTTGCATGGAAGTGAACTGAAGAGGCTTCACTTCGACGGAATAATGGAAGTGTGCAAAATTGTCCCCGTATTTCCGATAAATTGTCTTGATGGATACACCCTAGGGATTTATCTGATAAGAGGCGCAACACTTTAGTTATCGCAAGGGAAATGTATCCACTGTAGAATTTGATCAGCTTGATAAATGGAAAGATTGAAATTTTTTATTGGTTTAGAAAGACGAAATTTTAATTTTACGCAGAATTTGACTTTAGTAGCTATTTACTCTAAAAACCTCTTAATTATTTTTCAGTCCGAACAAGAATCTAAGAAGATCGCATAACAGCCAATTTACAGAAGATACTCGTATCTGATAGCATAGAAAATTATACTCGGCAATTAGAGCCTTTGCCGGAAGTAAACAGAGATAGTGTAAATGGGAAGATAAATATTTTTTATAAGCTTAAGTTTTTAACATGTCAGTTGATGATCTCACCGCTTTATAACAAAATGTTTGATAATCAATTCTTATGTCATAAAATAGGTTAATTATTATTATTAATTTAATATAGAATAATCATACATACACCTTGGTAAATTGTATGAAATAGATTGCATGATAGCCAACTTACCCAATCAAGCGGGCAGTTGTTACGGTCAAAGTAGTGTCAGGGACGCAGTGTGCGCTCACAAAATGTGACATATGATACATATATGTAACTTTACACCTGATGTCAATATTCTAAAGAAAGGTCCGTTTACAAAAGACATTGTGCGTTTATATGAATTAGTAATAAGACGGATAACTCTAGTATGTATTACGATGACTTTCACGTGTTATTAAGTCGTATTACTTTTTGTTCTACGAAACGTCGAGACGAACAAGACACTCGACGGTAATTGATATATCTGAACATAACAACGTGGCGCTAATTACTACGATATACAACACTGCATCACACTTGAGTCCCGTTACCCCATAATTATGTTCTGTAGCAACAAAAATCATGTAGCATTAAAAAATAATATAAAACCAGTTGTGTTTAAATATTACAGTGTTCTAGTTTCAGGCAAGGAAATTTAACATTAATTGACACGTTGAGTGCGAACCCAAGTTTAAAATATCTTGTCCACGTCTCGTATGCAGTGCTACTAAGAAAAGCTTTAATGAGCGATAAGGTTTGATAAGCTTTGTACTGCCGCGGCAATAGTTTTACGACAAGGTGTAAAATGCCTTGTACAACAGAAATAGAAAGAATAGAAAAATCAATGCCGCTTCGAACACTATTATGTCGTGCTGTGTAAAAATCATGACTAGAGCAACATTGTTCAGTGCAGTCTTTTTGTTTCATATTAATAAAAAAATTGGCTATGAGTTGCAGAACATTCAGATTTTATCAAATCTAAAAGCACAATTTTATTTCGTATTGATTTCACTTTATTCACTTTTATTTCAAATCTATCTTGCCACTATTTACATAAATACGTACTGAACTATTATGGGTTGTTCTCAAACAAATGTATTATGTGAACAGACGTAAACCAAAACATATACATTCAGGTAATTAATTTTGAAACACTATGTTATGCTATTTTAAAACCATTTATTAATGTTAATTAATCATAAATTAAAACTGAATTATTAAAATTCATAAGCATAGAGTTATGTGTAAATATTAGTCAAAACTTAAATTATATAATCTATTGCCAGTTCTATATATATAAATTTTCAAGTAAATTATCTATAAAACGGGCTCATACTCACCCTGGAATAAAACACCCGTTTGGTTGTGATAAATAATTCTGCCTTTCGCGTCCGCTAACATCAACCCACATGATTTTTTAAACTTGTTTATATTACGAAAATATAATTAAAAGGCATCGTTTGACTTTAACGTTCTTAACGTTTACCCGCCAAGCGGCGGTTTCCAAGACTGATGGTCGGAAGAATTAACGTCTTGCTACTGAGGTTACTATCAAGGAAAAGTTGTGATTTTAAGTTTTATTGCGCGCGCAACTAAACTCCTTTTAATCAAACTAAAAAAATATCATATTAACCTTATTTATAAAGTTGATATTAATTGTTATATCAATTAAAGTAGTTTTAACTCTTATTGCCTATCGTATTAACATAGTAAATCTAAGAAAATATAAAAAGGTACAAATTTTGTATAATATCAAAAACGTCAATTGCCTTTCTATTAAAATTGTTTCCAACAAGCTTTTTTTTTACTTCTTCATTTTCTAAATAAACTTTTTGTGATTTATATTATTTGGATTTTTCAAGTTAGTATGCCTGCACACAACAGTTCGGCAAAGTTTTTGCGTTCGAAAACTAATCGCTTCATAATTATTCTAAATTCATTATATGTTTAAGGGCTAAATATGTTAGTTTTGTGGAAAACACAATTCAAATTTAAAATCATTGGTAATTTGTAGATGTCCTACAAATATTTATTACTTTTTCATAATTATGATTCTGTTACTGAACTATCATTGAATGTGATTTTAATTTTATCTACGTTCTCGTTCTGTCACTGACAGTTAATTCTGCATCTATTTTTTTATCTATGTGAAATATTGTTGTGAGTCAGTCTTTCCGTCGGCGTTCTACATTAGTTCTTGTTATATCGTCTGTTAAAATTTATCACTGAAGAAGTAAAGATAATGTAAAATGGCCATTAATTTAGAAAAACATCGAGAAGCATTAGTTGCTGCGTGGAAGGATGTTTTAGATGAGAAAACTGATACCGACTGGTGAGTTTATGGATTCAACTAACGACCTATATATCAGCGAAATTAAGTAAACAGTATTTTCGTTACGGATTAATGAAAATATTTACAAGTTTCTTTGTCGTATTAAGAATACGTTTACGTTTTGTTTTTATTTATGAAACAAACATTAATAGCTACTATAATTAAATTTTTTCGTACATTTTTTTTTCACTTTTTTAAAGAAAATATCAACCTATTTTATAAAGAAACAAAGTGATTTATAAAATCCATCATTATAACATAAATTAATTAATTTAACAGTATGCCACATACTATATACGTTGTCCTATAAGAAATATTTATGAAAAATATAAATTAATTTTTATTATATATCATTAAAATTTTCTAAATGTTCCTATAATTTTCATATATAAACCACTGTTTTCATGTTTCTTATAACCATGTTTTAACCCTAAAAAGAAGTTTGGCTATTGTAATTATAGAAATTAAATTATTTAAACTATAATTTAAGTGTGCGGAAAGTTTTATTATGTAAAAAAGTGAGAGTTATACAACATTCTTTCTTTTATTTGTTTTTCTTTGTTTATTTAGTTTGGTTATAAAACTGGAAAATTTGTATAGCACAATACAAGTTTTTCTAGTTTGTTTTCTGTATTGAGACTGAAATGATGTTAATAATGATAATTAACTTGAATGTTGTAATCTACAGTAGGAAATAATTATGTGATCTTTTTTAAAGATTTGTTAGCAGTTATTTCTATTGATTACTAGATAATATAATTCATATAATATTTTGTCATAGATGTATGCATTTATATAATTATTAATAATAAAAAAAATTTGATGGATATTTAAATAGTTAATATATATAAATAAATTGTTTAATAAAACACTTAAATGTGAATAGTTACATATTAATATAAAAAGTTGAATTGGATGGAACCACATTAGATCTATTTTGGTGTTTGAGTGTGTTTATATGTGCATATGGTATTATTCATAAATTTAATGCTTCTACCAAGTATATTTCTTAATTACAATACTGGAGAGGAAATACAGTATCAATTGTGAATGCATGCTTGTGTATTTTGAATCACATGATTTTTTTTAAGTAAGTTTTTATTCAGTGAGTTTAGTAAATCATTGCTATGATCCAAGATAAAAGTATAGTATTTTACATGTCTGATTTTATGTAAAATCTACAGTATATTCATGTAAGAATGTTACAATGTATGTAAATGATGTAATGTTTGTATGTTACAATTTCTATCTTAAATTATAGCTTTACTGCTTATTTACATTTTGATTCAGTTACAATAATTTATTCAATGCAGAGTAGTGAGTACATTGTAAGAATTGATCTTTGTATTAATTGTTGTATTAATGTGACAAGTAAAACATGAAGTATGTTAAATATTTTAATGTATTGCATTATAGTAACTGAAGTCAAAGGAGAAGTAATGGAATGGATAAATAATTTTAATAAACTGTTCATTGAGTTCAATAAATGCATATGACATCACCATGCAATCCTTTAGTGTAATAAATATTTCCGACATTAGTTGATTCACAGAAGAGTAAGGAGTAACAATGTCTACAGCAAAAGTGATAACGTAATGTGATGACCTTGAAGCTATGTAGTCAATGTGTAGACTTATGATAAGACTCTATTCTGTATTAAAGGTCTTTGGATAGGTTCTTTTATTATTCAGTTTCATTATTATCAAACTGTAGCTACAGGCTATAAATCCTGCCAATTTAGCTGAAGGATACCTTTATTTGAGTGGAATGTGTCCTTTGTTTAAGTTTTGATAACTACCTGCAATGTCCAAGCTGTACCTCCATAAGAACTGCAATTAATTTAGATTAATTGCAGTTATATAAATAAAAAGGCCAATTAATATTCCTGCTATGTAGAGTTCGGGTCCAAAAGCATTAATCGATAACATTGGCTGAGTACCCATTGGTGGATGTCACATGTTTATGAAAGCTATTATTCTTGCAATATCATGCTCGAGCTTGTAGGGATCGAACTTTGTCTTGTTCTAGATGTATAGTATGTGTGATCACCTTACAAACTGATTTATCTTGGTTCATAATGTGATTGTGTAAGAATTAGAAATGTGTGTGCATTATTCTAAGTGACATAATAATAACAGATTGTACTGTTTATTCCTAATGGATATGTGTGAGATAGAAAATAAATGTCAGTATAAATAGTAACCCTCTCTCCGCACCCTTATTCATTTGATTACATTTATTATATACATTCACATAAGCCTGTGTAAAGGGCAAAGTTACATGAGAGGAAATAACCATTTGTTTACTTTGATGAGTGTTTAACCAAGTGGTTAAATGTTTATCCTTAGGTCTATTGGGAGTAATTTATAAAATATTTTTCTTTATATTAGCTATTGTCTCTAGACTTTGTTCTTATTATCATCAGCAATTTTATAAAAAAAGTTTAAGTTTAAAAAAAATTGTTGGGCACAATAGAATTTCCTAAAAATTTTGCTTTGTCAATGGTATATGTACAAAATTTTGGATATTTCCGTTTCATATTTTTAGTTGAATATTTACATAATTGTATTTTTTTTTAATCACTTTAATCAGTGAGAAAAAAATTGTTCTCAAATGAAATATTGAGTTTAAAAATGTTTGACATTTAAAAATATCATTGCATTGAATCATTAACATAATTTATTTTACTTTTGTTAAAATCTTGATTATAAGTTGTTACTAGATTTGTCTATTTAATGGAAACATAAGGTAGTTCTTATTTATCTGATTGAAATTGTAGGAATATTTTGAATATATCTACGATTTCTTTGAATACTTTTATGCTTCGTTTTCCTCAGTTTTGTACATATATAAAATGTCACAAAAATATCAACATATATATGTATCGAAGAGGGGTAGGGGTGTTGGCTTTACAAAGCACTGCGTCGTATGTTATCGAGTTAGTCTCGCAGTGTTAACTCGGTGTCTGCGGAGGAGTTCGTCCACGATCATTTTGACTGCGCCCACTACTTCCGCTTATAATCAAAATATATTAACGGAGCATATTAACAAGCTGTTTTTTGTTAGCAATGCCTTGTTATTGCTTCATAGGCTGCATGTTTTCGTTAAAATTGTAATAGCTCCGAAAGTCAGATCTTCATCAAGAAAAGGTTACCATTAATTTTTTATAATTTTTTTTATTAATTACTTAACTCATAACGAATTATTTTTTATGCCTACTACTCATACACAGAAATATAAAACAGTATACAAATAGCCCATATATTACTTTCTTTAAGTAACACGCAGGGGTGGTGAGTTATTAGTTACAAAGTAATAAGTTATGCATTATTTACTCAGGGTTATGTTTCCAGGGCCCTGTTCGGCTATGAAGGCATGACAAACGATCTGAAGTTCGTGAGCAAAGGCGATGGCGGGCTGACAGAGCTAATAGACGACTTCAACAGTGGGAAAATACAGTACGCCTTTCTCAAAGTGGACGTTCCCAACGGCAGTATATCCAAATATGTGCTTATCAACTGGCAGGTGAGAAGCTGTGATAAGATAGCGTGATAGGTAAAGAATGAAAATCCTTTATCTATTATACATATGTAATGCCAGAATTTAAGGTTTTCTTTACGAATATCTTATTGCGATCAAAATATTATTAAAAACAATAAATATCAATAACAATTTCTTTATTTGGCGAGATGAGACATTCAGCTGATAGCGAGTGATCTACCTGTTCATAACAACGTAGCGCCTGTGAGGATGATACCACCAGTATAATAATGGGTGTATTGCTTTAGTAAACGATACCCGTTTTCTCTCTAAAATTTCACCATCGGTGTTCTTCTTACTAAGCGTGTGGTAAAACATTTTTTTTTTATATTAAATTAAACGACGAGACGAGTGGGACGTTCACCTGATGGTGTAGGTGTAGTGTAGACTGTAGGAAAAAGTTATTTTCTTTCATATAAAAAAACATACAATTCCATGTAGTTAAATTTCTGGTTGAGACTAGCAAGACGTTCACCTGATGGTAAATGATATACCCGCCCATAACAACGTGGCGCTAGTTAGGATGTTAGACACTACACCACATTGTGCTCTTCGCCTGAGATATAACATGATGAGTCTCCTTACTCCAGTAATTACATCAGCTACAACGCTCTTCAAATCGGAACAATGTAATATTTGTACTACTGTTTGGCGATAGAAATAGACGCTGCGGTGGTGCCCACCAAGACGGTTTCCGTCAACAGAGACCTACTACCAGTAAAATAATCTCAAAGGGCTTCTTTGATAGAAGATAAAGATGTCCTTTTTTTATTGTTATAACTGTGAATTTCAAGTGTGTTAAAATTATATTGAATACAAACAATATTACTGACACATCATGGATAGTAGGTCTCTGATGCCGGAGACCGTCATGGCAGGTGCCACCGTAGTTCCTATTTCTGGCATCGAACATTAACCAGAAATTTAACTACATTGAAGAAAACAACTTTTTCTTACACTGTCTACTCTAATAACAGGTCTGTGAATGGGTGTCAGTGTATGATTCAGCTAGGACGTTGAGGAGGTGGAAACGATTCTTACATATTTGATCATGTCTCTGGCGCCGTCCGCATGTTACAATCCTTGACCGTTTTATAACGAGAGAAACAAGTGAGCCCGCGTAATATGCACTGCAGATGTCTGTACACTGAGATATTTTTTTTTTTATAAATAAACTTGTATTCTTATCGTACCGCCTATGTGATCGCTCGAAACTTAATTGGCTTACTTTAACAATTTTCACTATCTTTGATAACTCTTCTCCTTGGTATCCTATTATCAATGTCATTACCTTATGGTCATGAGTCTCATGTTTTTATTCTTCATAAAAGAAAGTACCTTCTTTCACGGTTCAGTCCCTACTTAGGAATACACCCATTATTTTTGCCGAACGTGGTCTCCAGTATTAAGATCATCTAAGCAGGCGCATATGTCCAGCAGTGGACGTCTATCGGCTGATGATGATGCTGAAGCAGGCATCACCGAATAGTCTATATCTGCCGCCAATAGAAATGCGGAAATTACTTCATGGTCCGAAGGGCTTTGTAGCTAGTAAATTAATAGGCTAACGAGACTTGAGATCTTAGGTCTCAAAGCTAGGTGCAGTAAATATATCAGATGTCACATTTATGATGTTTTATTTACTTTTTTTTACCTCCACGTTTCAGAATAGTATCTATTATGATTTATATATATATATATTTTACTTTAAATAATTGCTTTTGTGGGACAGGTCGGTACTCATTCGTTTTGTATTGCGCTACCGTCCCTGGCTGCTGGTGTAAACGTTCTAATTAGTAATTAATTGCTATTTGTAGGAGGATCTATAATAAATATTCAAACATCTTATACATTTCTTTACGTACATAATAAATAGCCTGTTTAACGTTTTTAACGCGAGGCGACTTCTTTCACAAGATGAGTCGAGGACGTTGATCCTCCATGTTAGTCAAGAGCGGGTTGGCGAAGGAATAGAATAACTTGCCGATGCTGATACCAGTCTTCTCGTTCGGTTATAAGGATAGATGGTGTCTAGGTTTACGTTCTATCGGTGGACGTCAGATTGTCAATTATGGCCTGTTCAGATGAAGGTTAAGGCTAACGTATATAACAAAAAAGGACATAAGTACGACAATTATTTATATGATAATGCACTTTTGGACTGTTCAAATTGACTTTATTTGTTTGTATCAGGGTGAAGGTGCTCCCACGGTGCGCAAAGGTACTTGCGCAAACCACGTGAAGCACGTGGCGCAGTTCTTCACCGGTTTCCACTTGACAATGCATGCGAGGACCGAGGACGATCTCGATGAGAAGGTCATCCTCGATAAGCTGGCGAAAGCCGGCTCAGCCTTTAACTTCAAGTCGAATAGACAAGAGGAGATACCGCCGAGTGGGCCCGTCGGCACTACATACAGGAAGGTCAACCCAGGTATAAATGAAATAAGATATTCTTTTTTATTTATATCTAAAATACAGTCTTTGTGTATGTTAATAAAATAAGCAAGTCTATTAATGTTATCATTGGAATGGATAACACATAATCTCCGTACAATATAAGACTTTGTATTTAGAGAGTTTTTTAACATTATACAACTGCTAAATAAAATAAGGCTCTTTTAACTTTATTTATATTATAAAGAAATATGTCTCAATCCATCAATCATCAGCCGATAGACGTCCACTGTTGGACATAGGCCTGCCCTAAAGATCACATCGATCAGTCCTACGCTGTCCATATCTAGCGATTTCCCGCGACTTTATAGTCAGCATGGCCTCCGTTATTTCCGGGGCCGTCGTTTGTAGGTGTTTAATTGGGGGGTTTGGGTTATCTTCCACCATTCTGGCTCAATGCTGGGTTGGTGGAACCAGAGCCTCCTTTATTGATTAGCTGGGTGGACTACGAGTAGGTGAGATTGGCTTATATCACGTGAGTTGTTGAGATATATTGAAATGCTCTTAATTTTGTATACAAATAAAATAGTAGTGTTTTTAATACCAAAAAATTAAACTTTTACCTAATTTTTATGTTTGTCGATACTTACAAGAAAAAGAACAACTCGAATTTATTTTCTGTCTGTTTATATGGAATAATTCCCTGAAGTGCTAAATCAATTTTTAAGGACCTTCCACCAGCAGATTTTAGATATAAGTTACTTTGTATTAAAAAAGAATCAGGGTTCCGCGTAAAATGATTCGTTTATGTTCGACATACTTGGTATTTCAAAACAGTAGGATATCATTACTTACAATCGGTAGAACTTACTCTATTATAAGTACATTTCTGGCGTTTTTGGGTTTTTATTCTGGTATTTAGCTAGCAAAAAATAATTACTATCTTGACACAAGGCAAGCCCGGTGGCAACTAGTTAGTTTACTAATGTGTATGCGCCAAGAATTCTATGTGGTACATAAACTCATTGTTTACCAAATCGATCATGACAATGAGTGTATGCGCCAGTGCTGTTTGCATTTTTGTCTGGATAATGTAAACACGGCGCCTTAGTATGTGTTAGTGCGCGCGACGTGGTACAAGTGTGGACTGAGACATGACCAACAAGTCACTGCCCCATCCCTATAAGGCCATAGTGTCCAAGCGTATTGCGGAGGAAATTAAAATTAAGAAGAGGAGCTTGCGTAGAGGTACAATTGGATGCCAAAATGATATATTACAATTTGTATGACAAAAGGACGAAATGATCTCCTTACGCTCACTTGGTAATGAGACACTTCCGTTCACTCTTTAATAGTATAGAGTTCGTTACTTGCGGAAAGGATCCGTCCGTCTAATTTAGACGTAAGAAATATATTAAGGGGTGGTAAGGGGTTTCGCACAACAACTCACAGGACCCAAGTCAACTTGACCTTCTTGCGGTGCACCCTGCTAAACGCGTTTATTGTTTAGGCTGGTTCCCGCCGAACTGTATTGGGCCAGCGTGGTGGGAAATGGCCAAAATCCCCTCACATGAACACCTACAAACGTGGAGATCTTTGAGGGAGGCTTACGTCTAGCAGTGGTAAACAGCTATTGACTGATGATGATGATGAAATATATTTTGAAACAATCAACCCACTCAAGTGCCCACTGCTGGGTCTCGGGACCTTCTTTCGCAAAGAGTCGGCTAAGGTACACCACATTATCCAAGTGCGGTTTGGTGAATGTTGGATGATTATGAAATATTCTTGCAATATTTTTTTTATTTTATATAAACATGTGCTTGACTACGATACCACCTGATGGTAAACGGAGATGTAATATAAGTCGTAAAGCACACTTATATAGGAAGCCCATTCACCGGAGGCTCAGGCATAGGCAGACCAGGTTCATCATAATGATGATTGTCTAATGAGATGGTTGAAACTGTTGGTATCGCAAATTGTTCAGTTGTATGAATACAAATGTTTACTAATATTATACTTATGTTTTTAGTACAAGAAATTAACTCGAAGGAGCGGGATCAGTTCTGGTTAAAGGAAGAACAGGAGGAGAAGAAACGTGTTGAAGCAGAGAAGAGGAGACGTGAGGAGGTGAGTTATGAAAGTATAAATGTTTTTAAAGTCTTAAATGCTTCATCATCAAGTTCGAAAAAGCACATGCTAGATTTATTTTTGTTAACGCACGTCAATTTCCGAAGGTGAATTTTAGAAAAAAATATATAAGAACAATAGATCAGTCGTCATTTAACTTCACAGGAGAAGAGAAAAGCAGAGGAGGAGGTAAGAAGAAGAGATGAGCTGGAAGCAGCGCGAAGGGCAAAAGCTGAGCAGCAACAGTACGTAGATAGATGACCTTTTGATAATAACGGTGGCTATTTGTTCTGATTAATTATTGATTTTAAGTAACGACAATTTTTTTCTTATTCCAGACCCTAAAATTGTGTTTTTTTTACCAATTTTAGTAATAATAATAAATTATATTCACGATCTCATGATTATTTTATAAAATCATGAACATCAGTGGTCGCAGGATATACACATAGAGTATATATGAGAGACATTGGCCGGTCCAATAAAACACGCTTGTTTGTATATCGTGATACTGGAGACATCTGTTCGACAGATCGGATGCTGGCTTGGAGACGGAGGCTGAATGCTCGGTGAGCGCGAGCGAAGCCCTGCGCAGGCAACGGTCGGCGGAGGCGCGTCGCCTTATCGGCGCCTCTACGGCAGCCGCGCGTGCCTTATTTCAGCAGAACCTGGCGCAGGGGCAGATGTCCACGAGGTATCGCAGTATACATGAAATCTTTTACGCACGCTCAGACACGTGCACACGCACATATGTATGCAAACATAAGCGTACGCGCACGCACGTACTCTTATGTGAATCTTGGCAAATACTCTATAAAAGAGATTTCTATATACAATAGCAAATATACATATAGACTTGTATGCAAACATACGTGACATTGATTGAGATATTAAGTTGTTAATAAATCTTATAGTAATATACGTTCAACGGTTATTATAAGAAAAGAATAATATAAAATAGTAAGCAATGTCATTTGTGAACAAAGAGGTTTAGATCCTCGCTCTTTATAAAAGCGGAAAAGGAGCTATTTCCCTGCCTCATTGACTTAGTTAATATGTTTTCAGCCCTGTAATCTCGGGATGTTAAGAATAGGAGTAAGGTATTCCTTGTCTGTTGTACAAGGCTACTAAAAGTGCTCTCGGCTTCGAGGACGGGTGGGGGCCCTTAGAGCTCAATAAGCGAGCCTTAGAATGCATAGTGATCTTGAATTTGCCGTAACACAGCGTAGGTGCTAAGAAGGGCTTTGCCCTTCCGCAGAATGTTTTAACTGAAGTGCTGGGGGCGTCGATGCGATCTGTAGGAGATCTCGAAGCCTCTCCTAATGCACTGCAGGGTAGAGAAGCTCAATATAAACTTGTCTTCTCCCCAGAAGCATGGTATCTTTTAATTGTGGTTGAGAAAAATGTTCCTGAAACTCTATTGTTTGTAGTGATTCGATGATAACGATGCTGCAATATAAATATGCTCTATAACATTCTTTAGGAACAAGGAACTGGACAATGAACCTAAGAATTAGTGCGACATAGTAATGGACAGACGCATCGCTCTAACCATCAGTTGAACGGCCTGTGGTCTCATTGTTTAGTCGAATAAAAAAAATTGTTTATTAAAATTTTATAGTATTAGTTATATCAGACCATTTTAAACTTCAGATCAAACTCGGTACCCGAAAAACCGTTGCGCAGTTCCGTCATAGCGCAACGCATCAACACTTTCTCACAAAACAACTCCCCGCAACACATCTCATCCCCTGCCAAATCTCCAACGAGATTGGAAAAAACGACCCTGCAAGAACCGAAGCCGGATGAAACAAACGATCAGGCCAAAACGAGCCCGCTGAAGAACATAGATAAGATAAAGCTGAGCTTGGAGAGCCCCTCGCAGATACAGTATGAACCGATCATAGATCCATCAGTGGATTTAAGCCCGAGCACGGAGAACGAGCCCGGATCCTTCAGCGCAATCAATTACGCGGAATACAAGGAGACCACGTACAGGGATATCCAGGATATGAGGCAAAGCGAGCCGATGATCAAACAGAACATTCTGGAGAATGACATGTTCGACGCCTCATACTCCAGCTCCAACGAGAATGATGATGATGACAGCGATAACAAATTCAGCACGATCAAGCGCTCCCCGTACAGCAAGAACACTGAGGGCAGGACGGAGCTGAGCAGGCAGAATACGGTCATAGAAAACGTCAATTACAAGAAGGAGAACGGAACCACCACACTTGATGGTTAGTTGAAAACACCTAGAATAAACTTTTTTATTGCGTAAGTCAGGCAGAATGTTCACATGAAGATGAGTGTCTTCCATAATATGGGACTAGTTAGGACTCTGGCAACATCCAGTAAAAGCTGGTGTTGTATAAACCATGAGACATTGACATTAGATAGAATAATTTGATTATAGTTTTGATTTGAAAATGTAAAGAAATATTTAAAATTTTATTCCAGATGTATCTCCTGAGGGTATGGAGGAAGAGGGCACCATCTATGAAGATTTGGATGACGATCCAGGTCTCACCGCAAGGGCTCTTTACGATTATCAAGCAGGTAAGTTCTACTTAGAACATCATACAATCTTGTCTTTTCTAAATGGAACAATTTCTCCGATTAACCTTGGGGTCACATGATATTAAGAGAGAGAGGAGCAGAAGATGGTAAAGCTTGCCCAGAATTCTCTTGGGGTCACATAACTAATGAGAGCCTATTACTGAATTGGCAAGTAGTCATTATTATATCGTCACCGTTTAGTAGAATTTACTATGGCTGGTGTATATCTTCACCTGTCTCCTGTATGCTCATGAGAGTAGGAGTTAAACACGTACTTTTCTTACAGCGGACGAATCAGAAATTACCTTCGATCCTGGCGATATAATCACTCACATTGAGCAGATCGATGCCGGATGGTGGCAGGGGCTAGGCCCTCGCGGGGTCTTTGGTCTGTTCCCTGCCAATTATGTGGAGCTGCTGCCGTGTCACCCTCGCTAATGGACTTAAACAAGATGACCAGGTCGGTTTTGTGTTTGGCAGCATCACTATTCCAATATGTATTGTGCTCTGTTAAATCATTGTTTAAGATGATAAATACCCTTTCTAATTATATAGACACGAACATTTTTTTTTAAGTTTATGTTTTTAAACTGCGTCCCTGGCGCAGTGGCTTAATGTTTCCATTGAAACACGGAGGTCCCCCAGTTGGATTAACAGGCCACAGGTCGGGGAATTTGTTACCTGGAATGGATTTTTCAAACCCACTTGGCCAGCTATAACCTTCCTAGTACATATGATATTATAATACTTTTGTCAAGCTTCAGCTGTTAACATATGACAACCTAAGTATTTTGGAAGAATTACTTTGTTCAGATATGACAACTTTTTAATAAAGCAAAGGCAAAAGTGCATAGTCATTAAGCCATTTTATTATCTTAAATTTAAAAGATTGTTTTATCATAAAATATTATCATACATAATCTTTGTCCTTTGGTGATAATAGTTTAAAAACAAAACTAAGGGGGACATCTTTGTTGAGATAATTTTATTTAAACTCATATATATCATTAAGAAATACTTTCATGATTAATGTTTATGCATTTTTTTTTAAATATAAGGTAAACAATTTTTATTCATCGCGAAAATGTTATTTTGTGCTATATTACTGTTTTATTTTTTTTTATTTACTGTATGTAATATCTTTTATTTGTGTTTTATTGATATTTGACAGATATCTTTATTATCGATTTAAACTCTGTTAATACATCAAATAGACTAGAACTATATTACTTGATATGTGGAGTAGTGACTGAATATTTTTCTTTATATCATTAAACTAAATATGGTCTTGATCAGGTCAATTTTTATCTATATGGTGTTTTGTATCAGCTAGTGACTAAGTCATCATTTTAAGTCATCAGCCAAAAAATGTTGCTGACCCATTCTTATTAAATGAATACATGTAGACTTGTTTCGATTTTTTTTTTCAGTACTAATTCGATTTTGAGGATTCTTTTCTTTGGAAAGAGTTTATATCGATATTGCACTTATCAATAAAGCAATCACTTATGGAGGGATAAGGTTTAACTTAAGATGGTCATATCTTTTCTTTAATACGTTAAAATAAATTTATTTATACTTAATATTTTAATATATCTTTCAATTTAGTATTTGAATTTCAGTATGAATTGAATTTGAGGTTATATTTACAGTATTCGTTTGTATGTTGAATGTCTTAATTATATTTTTATTTTATTATTTTGATTTATCAATGTATAACATTTAAACACTTTTATTGTGACAATTTATGTTATCATATATTTATCAATTTGTATTTAATGTATTTCTTTTTTTTGTAATAGTTTTTTTTTTTCTATAGATATTTTAATTTTGCGAAGTCTGTATTATGGAAGCAGTATAAAAGTAAATAGTTTATTTTGATGAGGGAACCGCATTCAATGTAGAAGAAAGAAATATTTTGGGCATAATTTTCCTATTCATGGACTAATCATACTTTTGGAAGAAAGTCAGTTGACACAGAAATTGTAAAAAATTTGGAACAAAGACTAAACAATGTTAAATAAATTTGAATGGATCTCTTTCGTGTTTCATATATAAGTAATATATGTTGCTTATATGATGGTGATAAATGCCTCGTGAAGACATACATTTACATTTATTTATCTCGTCACGAATGTTCTTTATTAATTATTTTTGCTTATAGCCCACATATTGTAATATTGGAGTTGGGACGCTTTCTTTCGAGTAAATAAATTTAAAGCGGCTAATGCTTTGCTATGTAATTGTCCATAAAATGTATTAATTCTTAGTTTAGATAAATATTGAGGTCTGTTCATTTCTGTTCAGATTTTTTGTCATCTGTCTGTTCGGAGGCAGTACTGTCATTTTTTTTTAATGAAATACTATTTGAATACCTAATCGTAGGATCATTTGACCCGAATGTTCTAGACTGCCTAAGATTTTTTTGTTATTTCAAGATATGTACTAGTATATATTTAAATGGTACATATAATAACTGTAAAGTATTGCTTGCTGCCGTTTTAAGTTAATAAGTTGGGGTGGAAAGATTTGATGACTTTAATTCATAAATAAAATATTATATGTAATTATTTTAACAGACTGATTGAGCGGTTTGGTGGCTAGTTCTTTTAAATTATCAATTTTATTCTTTATTTGAATGGCATGTATAAGGGTCTTTAAAGACTGAGTCATTAAACTCTCCGCGAAGTCGAGTTGAGTGGATAGAGGTTTATTCGAAAAAATTTCGTCATCATTTTAGGGTTATATTACTATTTTAGCTAAATTATTTACGTTTTTAAACTTTTTAAGGAGAGAATAGTCTTAAGAAATTAACCATGAGTCAAGTTGATAGAAATTTTTTGTTTTGTTAAAAATAGCAATCGGTATTTTTTTTTCTCCACCAATAATAGTTTGGATAAGAGCTTATTTCTGTAGTGGTTTAATCTTATAGAATGTAACGTGTGGTTATATTCCCTCGCATATCCGTGTCTTGTGCGAAAACTTACCTGACCTCAATGTCGGGTCTTGTTAGTGCCAAAATCTATTAGACCCTATTTTTTTTGTAACATTTTATACTGGAAACTTTATAGATGTAATCAAATTTGGCTTAGAACGTGCGTAAGGGAGAACCATCATGATATTAATATATGTTCATTATTGTAATTAGTAATTCAAGACACAGATATCGTGATTTTATCTATATATTAATTAATTAAAATTGTAAAAAACTGATAACTTTGCACTTCTGGATTCCTACTTTTTAGCAGAATTATTGTGCCTTAAACAACACAATAACGGACGTCATTATATGTATAAATAAATACGTATATTTCACATTAAACATTAGTTGATAAGACGCTGCAGATTTAACCCTTTGTGGTTCGTATCTTTGGACCAAAGGGCCTCTACATTTGTAATTGTAGTAGAAAAGTAGAATTTGTTAACTTTTCTGCGATGCTGACCTTTCGAGAGAACTGTGTTTGGGAATTTTAGTGATGCAATATCAGTCGGAACGGATGCAACAGTTTGCTCTTTAGATATATCTGCTGACCGCAAAGGGTTCGGTACGTTAAATGCAATATTACTATTAATATATTCAATATTCACAAATATATCTCGATTGTTGTTACTACAATAAGTGCAATACTATTTTTTTGATCACAGTCGCATTGTTAAATCTTACTCGTTTATTACTATATTAACTTTTGCACTGTTTAAATTAGTTCATAATATTATATATGCTCCTCAACTACCTCGGATTTGGCCAGTGTAGACTGCGGAGTTTCCTCTCCTCTTTGAGAGATTGGTTCTCAAGGTCCAGCAGTTGGAATATATAGATGTGTTCGATGTAATCTTTGGGGTAAATCAATGTCCAACAGTGGATGTCTATCGGCTGATGATGTTCTGCTCTCCCTTTTGTTTGAGTGTAAATATTTATACTGCAACTGCAACTATTTCAATGTTTATGATAATTTCTGTATATGATGGCACGGATATCGCGTATTTTCAAAATTAATATGGATTTTATATGAATTTAAATTAATTTTTTTTTCGCAAGACAATCACCATACTATTTTATTAGTTTATTATTAATAATCATTAGTCTCACTTGACTTTAAGTTGGAACTGAACATTTCCCGATTCTAGTCAAAGCTGACTTATTCGTCTCTCATTTAATTTTGCCAATAACCTATTCGTTGCGATCTATAATTAACACTTATTGACATATTAAAATTTAAAAGTTAATTATCAAATAGCAAAGTTTAATTAAAGGGCTAGAGTACCTAGATACCGTTATGTATTTCATTAATCACAAACGATGTATTTTTATATTAAATCACCATACATTGTAGTAAAATATTATCACTCGTTACTCGGTTTCCTTTGATATCACTATAGTTATAAATATTATAGTATATGTTAATGTAACGAATGATCGATTTCGGAAGATCGCTAATTTCGAAAATCATACATTCGTTACATCGCAACTAGATAAATGCCATGTTTGAGGAAGCTGTGATAGCTCAGTTGGAAAAAAGGTGGTTTCGAAAAGGCGCAGGTACCATCCCCTCTGCGCTTGAGCTTCCGGTGAAAGAAAACGTGAACATTCCGACATGTATCATAACAGCCTTTGTGACCATGTGACATCCTAGCTCGCGAATTCCGATGAAACTGCTATGGTTGTTAAAAAAGAAACTAGCGGCGCAAACTTCATCATAACAGCGTGATTGATAGATGTCTTAAGTCTCCATGTAAAGTCCTAGGTCCCATTACTGGGAATATTAAAAGGGCTATGGTATACATTTAAATGCCACGCTTACTATCGTATAAGACTAAAAGAGTTTTTAATAGTTTACCTTGTATACATGAGTAAGACAAAATTCATGGCATCTTTTTTTAACTTGAATATAAACTTAACTACGCCCCACATAGAGACTAAGCTTCGCCTTTATATTACTCTATTATACTATAAACGCGATCCGATGTATTCGGAATGGAATGTTACAGTCGCATGCGCACTCGTATTCAGATTAATCCAATCATATCGGTACCAAGTGGAATCGCTGAGATAACGAGACTTGGGGTCAGTTTTATAATGTTCAATTAAAGTGACGAATAGAACTTATCTGACGAATAAAGTAATCGTTGGCGTTTGATTTTTTTTTCATAACGGGAGCAACCGAGCGTTCATCTAATTCCTACAGTAACAGTCCAGTCGGAACAGACCACCTAATCTTCAACTGTCAAGTTAATTAAAGCTTAGGTGAAAATAGAAGAATGTTAAAATTAATCAATCTGTTGCCTTTGAGGAAGTTTGGTTGATTATTTTTGCAAAAAAAAGCTATAAATAAAACGACAATCAACGATCAAACTTAAAGAAGCTATATTGTTTTTTTTTCTTCGACATTTGCTTTAAATTAAAAACAATTGTTTATGCTCATCATATACTCTGAAAACGAAAAGTCAAAATTTAATGTTGCCAGCTTTTAACTTGCAAGTGAAATCAGACACAAAGTTAGACGTTTGTTGATATGCAAAACTTCAACAGAGTTTTATGTGGCATTTAATTTATGTATTTATATATATATAACTTTAACTTAGTATATATATAAAGTTAAATTTCTATCTATATAAGTATAATTTGTGAGTTAGTTATGCAATAATAAATAATAATAATATAATAATAATATATACTGTAAAATGCTATTAATAGCTTATGTCTCTAGACAAATACAATGCCTTGCAGTGTGCATCATCCCATTCTTTTTTTTTATTCGACGAAGCGACGAGACGAACGGAACGATCACATGATGTTAGATGATAAAGTTAGGATGTTATACACTGCACCGCATTGCGCTCGTCGGGTAAGGCAACCGCCAAACGGCAGTGCTGTATAAGACGAAGACACTAGCTAGTACATAGTTCATCACATTGTGCTCATCGCCTTGACACAAGATGTTAATCATCGTTATCCCTAGTAGTACTAGCTACAGCGCCCTTCAAACTGGAACACGGTAATGTTTACACACTACTGTTTGGCGGATGAGGCGTTGTTTCAATTGACACATCGTTATAGGCGTTGTCATTTACTCGTCATGAATCTACGTGTAATAAAAAAAATACACAACTTTTTATTATTAGTGCCTGCTACTCTTAGTGCGGGGTCATATCGGTACCATGAAATAAAACTGTACCTTCCTATTTCATTGTATACGCGTGCGCGTGCGACTGTACAATAGTTTTGCAAATTGATCATAGTATAACCACGAATTATTTTTAACCTATCCCAAGTTTACAATTTTTTAATGTATATACAACACTAGAATTTGTAAAGCGTATCGGTGATGGCCGATGGGGGTTGGAAGAGGGAATGTTCATTCTAGAATGAACAGCGGCGTCGTAAGAGCGGTTGGAAATGAGTAGATGCGAAAAACCGAGCTGTATTTGGTGGGAGGCAATGGGGCAGGCCTATATCCAGCAGTGGATGAAAAAAGGCTGATGATGATGATGATTGGCGAATGAGGTGTTGAACTCTTACTGCAATAACTTTAGTACGTGTATGGTGCTCCGCTGTATTGTAACATAGGTGTATATTTGTATCCAACTATTTTCGAAATAAACAAGTCCTAGAATCGAGTATAAATGTTTGTTTTATTGTTTTATCCTGTCATAGTAACGTGGAAACTGATAGATGCATCCCAAAAACGATATGGCGCTCGTTAGGATGATATATACTGCACCATATCGCTTTTTGCTTCAAGGCAAAGAATATAGTCTCGTCACTCCAATAATTTCATTAGTTACAACACCCATCAAACCGGAACACAGTAATGTTTGGCTGCAGAAATAAGAGCTGTGTTGGTACCTAGACAGCCTGGTAACAGATTCCTATCACCAGTGTATAACACACTGATCGACAAAGCAGGTAAGACGTTTATCTGATGTGATACCATCATGTCGCGCTGGTTACTATGGCATACACCACGCCACATGCTCATTGCTTAGGGTAAAATCGAAAGGTCCTGTAGTTGCTGAAATTAATTTCAACGGCAATCACTGCATAATGAGAAAGCTCATAGTCACACAGTGGACCACGGAGAGTGATGCTTGCAGTATCTGCATGATCAAATCAGAAATGAGATCCGCGGAAGAACCAGAATCACCGATGTTACCCTTACGAGTCGCAAGGCTGATGTGGCAATGGGCCAGGCACATAGCTCATAGAACCGATGGACGTTGGGGACTTACAAGTGTTGGAATGGCGAAACCGCACCGGAAAGCGTAGACTCTCCCACTAGGTGGCCACTGGATTCAAACAGCGCAAGAGCGTGCTCTGTGCAACACATTACAAGAGACCTATGTCCAGCACTGGCCATTCATCAGTTGAAATGATAATGATGACTACAGCATAATAACTTAATTTGAATATCTAAGCAATAAGGTTAAATATAAAATATATCAAATCTAAATTATTATTTTGTTTAATTACAATTAAAACATTTCATAATTAAAAACAGAAATAACATTCACATAAATTAACTTAGAATATCCGAGAAGATCCCGTCCTTCGGTAAGGAAATCTTGTTCACTACGTCAGGTACAACCTGAAACAAAAGATAATATACTGGTGGTAGATTTCACAACCAGCACAGCTCCTATTTCCTTTGCCAAACAGCAGTGTGCAAACATTACTGTGTTCCGGTTTGAAAGGCGTCGTAACTAGTGATTAGTGTGGTAATGACAATATCTTGTAAAGTGTTGTTAAAGCGATGAGCACAACGTGAGCGCTGTGTGTATGATTATATCTAGCACCTCGTCATGGTCAGGCGTTTCACTTATTATCAGGTGAACGTATAGCTCAAGTCGCTTCGTAGAATAAAAAAATATCCAATCCTTTAGTGACATACCGCATCTGTATCTCATGAAACTACAGTCTTGCTGTAGCTGAACTAGAATTTTTTTTTTACGTTCCATTTTTTGCAGATAAAGATGTGGAACTATATATATAAACAATATTATCTGTATCTAATATTTCTCCAATTGTTTTTTTTTTCTCTATAATGTTTGTTTATTTCCATGTGACCTAAATTTCATATGAGGTGACACAATGAGACTGGATGATAAAGTAGCATGCCCGGATACTCTAGCTCTCGTATGTTGATAGCAGATTATGTTAGCAGGGGCTAAGTCAGAGTTGAACTCGGAGCCTCAATGTTTTTAGGCAAGCGCGTTGCTGCTGCGCCATGGAGGCGGTCAAATCAATTGAAGGTTATTGAAGGAAAATAATCTGAAATGATGATTTGAAGCATATTTGGTGATTACCCACTAACCTTTACTCTGATCTCTCTCGGCATGAACTCGTGGAAGAACTCATAGAAATCGTAGTGGGTTTTCGTGATGCCTAGCCTGGCCATCTCGGTCTTGAGCCGGGTGACGGTGTCTGGAGGTGCGACGCTGTGCCGCCGCAGTTCCCGCGCGAAGTTGTTGATACTCTCCACCAGCTTTTCAGCCCTGACGCGCGCTTTGTAGTCGTACCTTCAAGTGGAAAGTAAATGAATTGTTACTAAATAACATCTAGTTTCATGGTCACAAAATTATTTTTTTTAAGATTTTCTCCATGAAGTGTGACAGGGACTTGTTATTGATTTTTTTTATTTCTTTCCTTATTTAATTGCTTGCTTTCATTCATCACATTTTGTAACAATCTCTTCTTTTTTCTTAACATTTTCTATCAGACCCTATTTCGTCCACTCTTAATTTATGTTTAGCTCATTGTCACTCATCTTTTACCGCATTCCTTAATTTAAGACATTTGATCATTACTGTTCTTCTAAATACTAGATTAGCTTGTTAAATCTCAAGCAGATGAACACAATGTCCTGCACAGTGTATACTATCCTGATTAGTGTCAAACTGTTTCTGGTTAGCAGCGACAGAACCAGTAATATTTACATAGGTACTGTTTGGCGGTAGAATTTTGCGTTGTGGCGGTTACCAGCCTAGATATTCTCCAGCAACAAAGACCTACTACCCTAATGGATAAATAAACTGTGATACTCACTTTGAATCTAGTTTATCTTCAAGATACTTATAGAGCCTCATTGTAATCCAGGACGCGTTGCCGGGCTGGTATCTGCGCGGAGGCTTGTATTGCAAGTCCTCCATCAACCCCAGAGGTAAATTTTCAGCGTTCGACAAATGTTTCACTTTTGGCTTGGACTGTGATGTCCTCATTTGAGGATGTGATGTTTTTGGTTTAACAGGTGCTTTAAATAGATTGTATTCTCTTAATGGAGCTGAAGCTTTTATAGAATTTCGGATTGCCACTTCCTGAAGCAAGAAGATTAATAAAACATTAAATGTACAAAATTTAGCTAAGTTTAGATTGGTTGGTGGTTCTTATGGTATGAGACTAGTGAGTGTAATCTAGTGCGTTAAACCCATCGTAAATATTTCACTTAGTTTACATGATGGATCCACCACCACCCATTTACTGAATACGAGCAACGCGGGACCGATCGATGGGGAGATCTTTGGGGGAAGACTATGTCCAGCAGTCGACGTCTATCAGCTGATGATTATGATGACATGATGGAAGTTGTGATGGTATGGTTTGCAAGTCGTTTTTAGGCTCTATGTATCTCGCAGAGGCGTGGGTTTCCCACTAAAGTTGAACTTCCGGTGAAGGAAAACATTGTAACAGAACCGATACATTACAGGAACAACAGCTATAGTGGATATGTTACATCTGCAAAACAGTACTTGAGCAGCATGGATAAATAGCTTCGAGTCTCTCCTTGTGAGAGACGATCTCTGTTGCCGGAGATGATCTAGGTGGGTACCACCGCAGCGTCTTTTTCTGCCGCCAAACAGTAGTGTCGAAATACTACTGTGTTCCGGTTTAAAGGGCGCTGCAACTAGTGTAATTACTGGGGTAACGAGACCCAACATCTCATGTCACATGCGACGAGTGCAATGTGGTGTAGTGCACACCATCTTAACTAGCGCCAAGTCGTTATGCGCGGGAGTATCACTTACCATCAGATAAACGTCGCGCTGGTCTCTAGTTAAGGTGACATATATTCTGCACCATATTGCTCTCGTTAACTTGAGGCATAGTGTTAAAATTAATTACCCCAGTAATTTCATTAGTTACTACACTTGTTGAATCGGAACATAGTAATGTTTACAAAGTACTATTTGGCGGCAGGATAAGAGGTAAGGTGGTAGCTACTTTCACCAGCTCCGGCAACAGAGACCTAACACCAGTGAACATGATAGTGTAAGTGAAAGAATTGTAATTATTAAGAAAAAATATCAATGGTCAACTCACCGTTTGGCGTTTCTTTTCCATGTTAGCCTTCTTCATGTTCATCAAGTACGTCTTCAGCGTGGCGCTCCGTTTCGTCCTGGACGTGTCATGATCGGACTCCATAGTGACATCATCGTGGAGCATGCGTGAGGATTGCTCGCTGATGCTACTAATATGCGACATTCTTTGGCCTGAAACAGTTTAGTTTTTCATTGACAATTGAACATGTGTAGTTCCGACTACACGGCGCCGTGGACGCGATATTTTAACTATATTCAGTTCTTTTGATTTTTGTCATATTGGCTTTCGAAACCAATATCAGTTTGGTACTAACGAAGCAAATATTTACTGTCTCCGCGGTGTAGTGGTTGCTTGATTAGTAACATGGAAGCTCCTGGTTCGATTGTGAGCCACTGGTTTGAAGGTGATATGACGCGAGTCGACGCGGATGTCTTTGAAGGCCCATGTCCAGCAGTGGACGTCTATCGGCTGATGATGAGGCCAGTAGTTACAACCTCGGTTTGCATATATGCCGTCATAACAGCATAGCTGTTTACTGGATATTAATATGTAAGAACCATTATATCACATATCTTTGGTCCCATTATTACTTAACACCAAGTAAAACTACGAAAGCAATCTTCTTCACGACTATTACATCTGAAGCTGTAATACACATTTTTAATTATAATGTTTTTTTTTTTAATGCAGTACACACCATGAGCTGTAAGAATGAATTTCTTACCTTTATCAATTATTCCGTTTTGTTCGTCAGCATTTTCATAGTTTTCATTTTGCATTTCATCATTATCCTCTCCATCTTCATCATCATCCTCGGAATTATCAGTATTAGATTCATGATCATCTTCAGTGTCCTCCTTGTCATTATGTTTTTCATTTTCTAAAGAATAATTGTGAGCTTTCTCAGTTGAATTCGTTTCATTCTCCTCTTCTTGTTGGGCATCGACAATTGTGTTACTATTGTCAATGTTATCTTCTTCACTTTCATCATCCTCCTCAATTTCTATACCCTCTACCTGATTCTCTGTATCTTCTTCAGTGTCATTTATTTCGTCCTCTTCTTGATTTCCTTCTGGTTCTGTATTGTTTCGATCAGATTCATTATTTTGATCATTTTCTTCATTACTCTCTTCTACGCCTTTAATTTCACTATGACAATTGCGTTCATTCATATTACTGTCTACATTTTCTTCTACATTAATTTTTAAATTGTTGTTCTCGTGATTTTCTCCTAGTCTGATAACACTTTCATCAAATTTATCTCCTTTGTCGTGAATATTATTATGGTATATAGTTTCGTGATTGCTTTTATCACTGTTTTCTATTTCGTTTTGAATTATTGGAAGTTCTATATTACTATCAATATCCTCTTCTCGACCTTCATTTATGTTTACAAATTCTTTTTGCACTGAAGGATTTGAAATGTTTTTGACATTTTCATTTCCTAAATTGTGATTACTACAGTTTCGCTTTCTATTGTTTTCATCAATATAATCCAAAATTTCGGGCTCTTCTACATGATTTTTTGGTAAGTTCACGGCGAGTGGCGAATGTGTCTTTTCGTTTACATCCCTCATATTATTTTTCTGAATATTTGTAGTTAAAAGATGTTCTTGTTCAACTACTTTTGATGAAGAACTCAGCTTTTTATCTTGTCTTTGCATTTGAAAAGAGCTAGAGTCTCTATTATTATCATGTAAACCAACTTGAGGCAATGTTTTGTTCTCCATTTTTGAAATTGCTTTTTCTTTTTCCCTCTTGTCACTCAGACTGATATTAGTCGATTTTATTAAATTAGTATCAATAATATTATTTCGAGATTTGTACGTTAATATTGTGTTATTTTCTACGCTAGTGTTTCCACAACCTGCACCACTGTTACAATCTTCAAAATGTTGTAGAGTATTATTTTCATCTAACATACTTTCAGGCAAGTTTTCTTCGTCATTATTATACTGTAAGGTGAAATCATTTTCATCTACATTATTATTTTCAATATTTTCTGCAAATGAGTCGTTTTTAGAATCATGATTGGAACTTTGTTGTGATGTTCTTGTTTCATTACTAGTACTTTTTATATTAATAGATATTTCATTGTTAGAAGTATTTTTTTTCATTAAACTTTTATTAGATTTATTTAGTGTTGCTTCAGAATTTTTAGAGTCATTAATATAAGAATGTTGGGATACAATAAATTGTTTATCATTTGTAAATTTAGATTTTAAAGTATTTGTGGTGGTTGGAGTTACGTTTGATTGTTTAGTCTTATTAACTTCATTTATATTGCTGTCCTCTGCTAAGGCTCTCGTTTTGTTTCTCTCACTTAATCTGAGTCTTTTCACTGGAGTGCCTTTCTCAGTAATACTAAATACGTTTTCAACCATGGTGGATGAAGGAAGAAGCTTCCAATCGTCTAATTCATCATTAGATATATAAGAAGCAATCGAAGAGTTTTGCACTCTTTGTATTGTGGATTGTCTATTTTTTGTTTGTGGTTGCTGTTCCTCATTGCTAGTCGGGAATCCAAAAACCTTTGGTTGGATATCAGGGATTTCATCTTCACTCTCTGATACAATAAATTCAGCAAACATGTTTTTGCGTTTATCAGGTACACGGTTTCCAAAAAGATTTCGTACTTTTCCTTGGTTTTCAATATCCTTAGTTTTATTTGGTAAAGTTTTATTTACAGTAACGTTTTGCATATTTGCTGAGAAAATAGATTTACTTCGCTTTTTTGTAACTCTGTTAAAAAGGTCTTTTTTCCCAACAATGATAGTTTTGTCATTATTGGATTTGCTTTTACGAAGAGTAAAGTCTTCTCTGTTTTCCATGACATTATTAAATAGTTTTTGAGCTTGAAGATTATCCTTTAAAGAAAATAATTTTCTTTGAGGTATAACTATGCTGCATATTGATTCACCATCACTACTGTCTGGTAGATCAATTGTGTAGTTTTTTTTCTCCTGACTGTGAATCAACATTGAAGTTCAGTTATTAAAAAATTAGTAGTAGTCGGGAATTAAATATTGGAGATTATTCACTTAATTACATAGTTTGTTTAATAAATAACTGCATCACTTAGATATAAAAGCTATGAGTAAAATTATCACAGATGCTAAATGATATGTTAGTGATTACACACATTTTTAATAATGCACCACATTGTGATCATCTCCTAAAGACATGTTAAGTTTCATTACTACGGTAATTACCTCTGCACCCTTCAAAATGGAACACACTCGAGGTCTCACATTTGACATTAGAAAGGAATTGTTAGAGCAGTGGCTCTAAGAATTGCAATAGCTCAAACTATATGTAACCTTCAACACTTAAAATGCTACACTTGAGTGTAATTTTTCATTAAGACTACCCTGTTTTTAGCAAGAGCAAAGCAAATTTCTCTTGTTTTTAAATTACTGTATGTAAAACAAGACCTGCATCAAATGAATTAAAAGTATGAATATAACTAGTTTTTTAACTTTACCTCAGAATTTCATCACCAATGTATTCTTCAACATTTTCAACTTGTTCTCTTCTTTCCAGAACTTCTACCACTTCTCCTGTGTTATCATCCAGTCTTTTATACCAGCTTTCACCTAAATAAATTTTTCATAAATTATTTGGAAGCTTGAAAAAGTTTATTAACTAGTTGGCTATGTTATTAAAATATATGACTCTACATTCAAATAATAATAAATTTTGATAACATTCTTATCAGATAATAAAAAAATATATGGTTTTCTATTGAATGATTAAAAAAAAATTTGCCTCCTGTATGATTATTGTAACATTACTTAAGTGTTTTACATTGTGGAGCATAACCATAATTATCTTCTTTGTTATTTATGATTGTGTGCCCTATTTAAAAACTAAAGTTATTTTATGATACTGAATTTTCAGAATAAAATTGTATATTCATTCATCCTTTTATTAACACATTGTCAGCCCGAAGAAAATTACAGTAGGTGGTGGAACTCTTGTATATTTATTATGCATACATTTACAATTGTTACATCCCTATAACATGAGGTGTATTATGTGGTGTGAAATCATAAATAGCATGTCAGAAGCTGAAAAGTTTGACAAGTTCTACAAAAAAAAAATAGTGTGAAATATTTCTAAATTTATTAAATCATAGGAGATAAATGATATAACAAACACAAGATGGATAAGAACAATCACATTACATTAAAAATATATCTATTTATTTAGGGCCACCAACCGAGGTTACAATGTAAAACTGACTTAATAATAGATATTCATATGGCATGCTCATTGTATTTCTGTTAATAGATGGGCAAAACATGAGAGATAGATGAACTCAAAATTAATTATATCATAAGTGTATTTGTGTGAGGACATAAATAATAATAACAGGTAAACTTGCAGCTCATCTTTCCTTTATTGTATAACAAAATATACTTACGTTCAGGAACTTCTATGTAGGTATTATCACTTAAAACTGATCTTCTAGCCCTGAGTGGTGTCAATACAAGTGGCGACATTCTACACTCTTCTGCAATGCATGACAATTTATTTGATATGTTTGACTGTGCAGGTGATCCAACACTGTGGGATCTTCTAAATCTGTGTTTTCGTGGTGTGCTTATGACACCTAGCGAACGAGCAGGTGATGATATTTTTGAGTTTGACATGATTCACTGAAAGTAAATTAAACATGTACAATTAATTCAAATGTTACAACGAAATGACAAAAATATATGCATTAATTTTGTTTTGTACATTGGTAGCTATTGATTCATAATTTAGACTATAAATATAGAATTATGGAAATATGGTTATGGGTGCAATTGCTTTACTCACTGTATAGGTTTGTAATGTCTATTTAAGTACACATCACAGGCAAAACTGCGGACTTTTTCTTGTGAATTGTTTCTTAATGGTTATGTTATACAACGATGCGTGTACTCGAAAGAATTTTTTAAAATACAACTCTTATTTCCAACATTGAAATATAATTTTGAGTTCCAGTATTTAAAAAAAATCTGCAGTTTTACATTAATTGATACTGTTTTAAACCATGTTAAAAAAAGATTCCAAGGACTTTTTAATATTGTAAAGATTTAACTTAACCATATAGTTATAATGTGCGTTTATTATGTTTTAACTTTATTTCACAACGCGGAATAATTGATATTAGTGCTTTGGTTTCATTGAAAAAGACAATATCTATCAAGGTTCACTTTATTTATGCATAAATTTTTACTTCTGATTATAGTTAATACGATCTAAAACAATTTCAATCTAAATTTAATTTTCAACAAACTTCATGTAAACAAAACATATATATACCGGAATTGTTGCATAAATTGTAAATTATTCACTTAATAATTAACTTAGAATCACACAAAGCTTTTTATTTTAACATGTCTGCGCAAATATAAACAAAATAACTCTCAAGATAAACCGTTTTTGAACATTTTAAATAACATTACGTTCCATTTTAGAAGAAATACAAATTTAGTTTAGTATTTATAAAGAATGTTTTTGAAATAAAAAAAATATAAGATAATTTCATAAAAGACATGAAAAATATATACAAAAAGATTAGGTATTAATAATAAGATTAATTTTATAAAACAACTATTTTGTACGTACGATACAGGCGTATAAAGACAAGAAGACCAAACACAAATTCACCTCATCCTTTTTATTCTAATTAAAAGTCAATAATGATATTCTTTCGCTTTTGTTGTAGCGACGTTAACACACGTATATAAAATGGAAATGAAGCAGTTTTTTATCTTATGAAGCTGTAATTAAAAAGCACATAGCTTCAAGATAATGCCCGGGATGGACAAGTTCGGCGTTTTTTTTACTTGCATTTTCTGAGGGGCCGCATTTAGTTATTTATTACTTTATAAAATTGCTATGCTATTATTATTGGGTTTTTCAGATTTATTCTAACCATGACTATTGCGCAAGTTTCCAAAGGATGAAAACATCAAATTCACGTGGTTGAGTATATGAAGAGACAACACAGAATATAATTATCTGCCTTGCCTACAACTCTATTCAATTTCAATTCTTTTTTTTTTTATGATGATGTTCTCGCCGCGGTTTTATTGACAACCATTGCAGCTTCATCGGACTCAGGGCTCGCGGATCCGGTATCCGCGAGCTAAAATAATAAAAACAAAACTAATATATAAAGGGAAAGGGTGGGAAGGTATTAGATGCGGATGGGTCGAAGAATGGATAGTGTTATGGAGGGGAAGGCGAGGGGGGAGGGGGATGTGGTCAAATATATACATAGATAAGTATAGTTATGAAATTAATACGCGTACGACGCGCATCGGATGGCGGCAATGACTATGCGGTGATCGAAGGAGGGCTCGGGCCCGTCCTCCGATCATCTTCGCCTGTATTACGAACCGGGGGCGGTGAGGACCGCCCAAGAGGTCGGGTGTGCTTTGTGTGCGCGGTGTGCGAGCCTACCGGGCGCCTCAACCGTCGGCGGAAGCGGCGTGTCCGAAATGTGGTGAATTTATGATTATTGTAATTACGCATGGATGTCGTGTTGTGCGTGTTGGTGTCGTTTGAGGGTGTGTCGTGTATGTCGGGCCGACCCGCTGAATCGATGGGAACCGGAAGTACGTTCCGAGGACGTCGATTCTTTCTGGTGGCGTCAGGGATAGCGACATAGTCAACTGTTTGCTCTATAAGTGGGTTCGAATGGTGTGTGGCCTTCGCAAAGTGATGGATAGCGCAATCCTGCATGAATTGTGCTATCGAAGGGAGCTTAAGGTCGCTGTGCAGGTCGATGTTGCGTTGGTACCATTCTGCACCCGTGGCCTTGCGGGTGAAGCGATTTTGGATGACCTGGATGGGTTTGAGGGTGTTGGAAGGAGAGTGCGCAAATACAACGCTCGCATAAGTCATAATAGGTCTTATGCAGGCCTTGTACAAGTGCACCTTGTGTTTCAGGGCTAGTTTGCTAGATTTGCAGAGTAAGGGATGGAGCCTGCCCATTACGTAGGCAGCCTTGTTTCTCACTCTGCGAATGTGACTTTTGAAATTAAGTCTGCGGTCTAGGTTGACCCCGAGGTATTTGACCGAATCTCTCCAAGGGACAGGACGGTCAAAGATATATATTTGTTTAGGAGTGGCGCGTAAAGCGCGACTGGGGATCCGGGGTTTCCTTTTTCTAGTGAAATGTAGGGCCTCGCTCTTTTCCGGGTTGACATCGATTCTCCACTTCCTAAACCATTCGCCTAGGCGCGTGGTTGCGGACTGGAGCCGATTTGTCAACCGCAGCAAGATCGGGCCCGAAAGGTAAAGCGCAGTGTCGTCTGCGAACAGAGCTAAGTTTACCCCGAGGTCTCTGGGGATGTCGCTGGTGTACAACGAGAAGAGGAGAGGGGACAAGCAAGAGCCCTGCGGAACGCCTGCTCTGATGCGACGGGGAGCGGAGTGAGCGCTTCCCGCTCGGTAGCGAAAGGTGCGGTTCGACAAGAAGGCTCTGATGATGTTAACGAGCCTATCCGGCACCTCAAGTTGGTACAGCTTGTAGATCAGGCCGTCGTGCCAGATTTTATCGAACGCTTTGGCTACATCAAAGAACAGTGCTACGGTGTCATGCGGTCTTTTCCGCGTGAAACCTTTGAGGACGTGCTCCACCAATCTGTGTACTTGGTGGACGCAGGAGTGATCTCTTCTGAACCCGAACTGTTCGTCGGGCAGAAGTTTATTCTCCGACACAAAGTTAGAGAGGCGTGCGAGGATTAGACGCTCATAAACCTTTCCCATGTTACAGAGAAGGCTTATCGGTCTGCAATTTCAATTCTAGATAATTATTAACTATATGTAGTATTTTAACCAGTATTTTCGATTAAAACGTGCAGCAGACTATAATCCGTTTATCAGTGCAGTCATTATCGTCATCATCATCAGTCGATAGACGCCAATTCTGGCCATAGGCCTCTCCTAAAAATCTCCACATCGATCCGTCCCGCGTGCAATGCAGTGGTTGCATCTCAATGCAAATATCAAAGTTATAACAAACTAGATCATAGCTGGGTTCATCAGCTTTATCTGGTTATTATAATAACTGTGTCCACGCGTCCAATATTTGGCACAATTTCATGACAATTTGAAAATCAAATCATGACGGTAAATAAACATGAGTAACAATAATCAATGTCAAAAGCAATGTGGGAATTTATTTAATTGTAATTACTTTAGAATTATACTATAGGTTTTCATTATTACTTAATTATATTCCTTCAATCTTGGCTGTTGTATTGTATGTGTGCTTGAATTAAGTAAGTTTTTGCCACGCTTAATTATTGACATATTCGGCCTACTTACCTTTTACGCGTTTGCCTTATGTATGCCTTACTAATTCTGTTCCTTTATTGTAGTACATGTACAATAAAAAGTTGAAAGCTAGGTAACAACAATAGCAAATAATTTTAATGACTGCAGGGATTTCGTTATGAATATATTATAATTGATTTACTTTCATGATTACAAACACCATAAAAAGGAAGCATAAAAAGTGATACATTTTACGTTCTATATTTGTTTGTGGTAATGCAAGATATATTTACATTTACTCTGTATTATGTTTAATTGTGATTAAAACGTTTTTATTTATTTCCTGAAAAATAAATTTAAGTTGTACTAGGCTATAATAAAATACGAAATAAATGGTTACATTATTAAATAATTGTCCTCAAAGTTTTAGAACATTTGGTTATAAAAATTAATTACTCTCTTTTATCATATCTTAATATATAATCTGTTTTAATTAGAACTGAAAGATTATTAGAGTAGATACCGTTAATTAAGATATTATTAAATGAGAGATATGCCTAATACCTTGTGAAACGTTTCATTAATTACCAAATCGTATATTGATAAAGGCATGTTTTAAATATGTTATAATATATCAGCAAAACGAGGAGTCGTTGAATGATATTACATACTTTACGAGGGAATAAAATCTTTATGTTAAAGTCATTTGATTTATTCAACAGTCACTGTTAGAAAATGACCCGTAAAATATAAAAAAAGATGAATTCACAGCTTATCTTTTAAGATGAAGATCTGGTGTCGACTTTGGTTTTAAACGGGTTTTTGAAGAACATCGCTTCTTGATGTGCATGAACTTGGTTTCTTGATGTGCATGTATTTAGTTGTAGAAGTAGATAATAACTTTTTACCCTACATTTACGATATATAATAATAGACTTTTTTTGAAAATTTTTGTAAAATTTAAAACAGTACGATTACAGCTGATGGTAAGTAAGGATATAGTCTAAGTGGGGTAAAGCATTGCCTCTGTGTTTTCGGGCCATCAAGTACAGGACTAAGGGATGTCCTGTCTTGTCATCTTGTAATTGGTCTGTTAAATTTGTTGATTGGATATTGCAAAAGAAATTTACTCGTAAGTTTATTAAGTTTCGCTTAAAAATTGTAATGTTTGTTAATACTTAAAGTTTTGAGGTTATTTCTGATTGAATATCAGGTTAAAGGCTTTTTATATAGATTGTAGGTCTAGGATAAAATCAGTAAACATTAGAATTCCAGCTATACAGAGTACAAATAATTTTGTATTAGATATGTTTTCTTTGGTATTTGTAAAATTGTGAAACTTATTTAGTTTGGGGTAAGTCCAAATTAATTTGGAACCTAAAACACTTTGGCTAGACATTTATTCCAAATTTTAAGATTTAAAACTGGATTTATTACTGTTCAGCCGGAAGACGAGCGTTGTCGAGCATAACAATTTTAATTGCTGCATGATGTAATACATTTTTTTTTACATTAATTTCTATTAATTTGTGACACGTTAAATAGATCCTTTGATTTACTTTATTTAACAAAAAAGCTGTTAAATTTATTAATTAATATCCTGTGACTGTTTACATTAAAACTGGATCCTTCAAGGGGTAACTTAATAAATAATTAGCGTGACGAAGCTTTTTGTTTGTTTGCTTTTAAATGAAAATAAATTATCATATGACGCTATTTTGCGGTATTAATGTAACTTCAAATAATGTTAAAATTTATCTTAAATGAACATTTGTTTCTAATCGTAGTACAATCTGCTATTTTGCATTCTTTAAAGATTAGCAAAAAATCAAGCTTATATATATATAAGCTTGATTTTTAAATACTTGTAATGTAATGGCTCGTATTACATTACGTTATGATACGGTTTCTAGGGCTATGTCGCCAGAAAATTATTATAGTAACAATGAGAAAAGTAATAGATAATACATTAATTCAACAAATTTAACATTGTTCTAAGTACGATCTTACTATCATCATCTCATCTTGTCGCTTTGTTAAATATTAAAAAATATTGTACGAAAAATAATGTAGACGTTATGTTAAAACTATTTAAAATCTTTACGGTCACTTTATAGACAGACAGGTAGTTAATTGCTACAATATTTTATTTATGCATATAGTTAATATGTACTTCTTTTTCTTCTTATCAGCCGAATAATGTCAACTGCTGGGAATAAGCCTCCCTCAAGGATCCTCATTGAAGAGAAGTTGGTCCTTAGTCTTACCACGTTTTTTTTTTTTTAGCATTCCCCCTGCGTGTTTTGGGTCAGGGCCTTTATCCATCAAGTCAATCATTTACCATCATTTATGCTGTATCCAATTTCCTAATTCTCATCATTCATTCTTCCATCTTTTATGCTCTACTTATCTTTCACGTTTTTCTTCTCTATCTTTCTATATACCGTTTCATTTCAGTCATTCATTCTCTCTTCAGATGCGGAGCTCCTGGTGTGTGTTCCTGGGGAGAGAGAGTGGGGGGGAGGGACCCTGATAAGAATCATCCCCTGTAGCATCTATCTTCTTTCGAATTGTACATTTCTTCTTCTCCTTATTTCTTAATTTATTTTTATTACATTTTTTATTTCCTATTTACTATTTAATTACATTATATTTATTAACTAACCTTACTTACTTACTTACATTTACATCTTATAATTTTTTCTATTTTCCCCACTAGCCCTACCACGTTGGGATAGTGCGGGTTATAGGGTGAACATAGATTTTTTTTTTTTTTTGTGGGGAAATCTTGCGTTGGATACTCTTCTGCTGCAGGGGTAACAAAGGGGTTATGTCTCTTACCGGCTAAAACCACACGGCGTACGTTTGAACGCTTTTAGCCAAAAGCCCAGGGAAGACTGTTGAAAGCATTGGCAATATCTAAAGATACTGCCAACAGACTGCACCCTGAGCAATTGTCTCGTCGGAGTGGGTGTTGACGCGTTGAAGTCGAGTAGAGTAGATTTTAGAACAATCCACTCAGAATGCGAATTATTTGTTCCGATAAATTGGGACACACTTCTTTT
>JARDWD010000690.1:0-17883 GCA_029034505.1 Ornithoptera priamus
TTTGTTTGCATAGTGTTCCATCGTTTCACTTTGTTCTCTAGTGCAATTCCAAAATTCTGTTAAGGCTCGATACCTCGTCTTTTTTATGCGATAGAGGTCTGATAATTTGTTACAAATTTCGCTGTATGTGGCTATATCGAAATCAGGTGTTAAAGCTACTTTTAATTCGTGGAATATTTCTGGTGTTAATAAATTCAGAAGCAAATCTTTCTGTAAGTCGCTGTTATTGATATCGAGAATTTTGCATTTGTTTTCGAAAAAATCTATGTAATCGTCAATTCTGAATGTATCTAGGTTGTATTTATCCATATTAAAATTTTTGATTATACTTATCTTGTTATCCGTATCATGTTTTGTAATAGAGTCATTCATCACGCTCTTGGCTGCTGTATTGCAAGCTGCTGGTATCAACTATTTCAAGATTTGTAAAATCTGCTCTTGTTGATTTTGTTGTGCATGTAAAAATAATGCGAATTGTTCATCGTTCATCTTAATTTTTTTAAAACTCGTCGCCAATATAATAAACAATCATTTTCAAGACAACGCAAAACATTTAATGAAAGATGGTAAAAAGACAATGTAATAGAACTATGAATTTAAAAATAGAATATGATAAAAGGAGGTTATAACACTAGCGATAGTACACGGCATGGACATTCTACTTAACGGATATTGTACTTTGTGATAACGAAATAACAACTTCGTCAATAGAAAAAAATTGACTTAGAAACTATATTTAAAATATTCAGACATTTTTAAAGTTAAATCATAATTTATATCCATTACATTGAGATTTTAGAATATTTAAACATCATAATAATTTCACTGACTGCCTTTCAAAAGTAATACGGCAATGTTTGCGCATTGTTACTTTGCAGCAAAATTAAAATGATACTAATAAAGTCTAATGAAAGTTGTAAGTTTTAAACAAACCCGCATTTTTTACATTATGGGCTTGCATCATTATCATCATCATTAACCGACACACGTCCACTGCTAGACATAGGCAGCACTCAAAGATCTCCACATCGATGGGTCCCGCGTTACATTTAACTGGATTTGGACCATTTCCCACCACGCTCACCCAATATGGGCTGATTGACGCCAGAGCTTCTTCTGTTGATTAGCAGGGTGCGCCACGAGTCGGTGAAATTGGCTTGGGTACCGTGAATTGTTATGCCAGACTCCTTGCACCCCTAGCCTCACTTGGCCTTAATTACACATCATGTTTTATAATATTAAGGCCGTAGTTAATAAAGCATGCGTGCTCAAAATCCTCTCATATTTTAACTACCAGAACACAGCAGTTGTTCTGGAAGCAGATTTACAATAACAGGTTGGTAGTTCAGTTCTAAGTAACTATAACAGCAATTTAATTACCAAACATGTGATACCAAAATAAGGGTACCCCGTTTCACTAATTATGGTTCATTTATTATAAAATAATTTTCACTAGCATTTTCCATCCCTTCGGTGTCGTAAATAATAGTTTGCGTTTATTGTGTGTAAGGTTACAATACGGTACAACTGTCATAACATATAACTTACGTATGTAGTAGTGTAACAGCAATATTACTAATAAACGACCCTTCATCAATCAACTCAGCGGTTTAATTAACTTTCTTTTCCCTTCACACATTGCTTGAGAGTAAACAGCTGAGATACCAAATTAGAGTAGCAAATTAGTTGAGTAATAAAATCCTGGGCAAAATCAACAATATTTAAGTGTAAGAAGATATGTTATATAAGAGGAAGCAGGAAAAGTACGTATTAATTGAGTTTATATTTCACTGTTATTATTAATTATATAAACTTTTCTCTAGGCTTATAAAAATTTCAGCATTTTAATAGTAATTTGTAGATATCTGCTTTATCGGTATATTGTTTTTATAATCTTTAGTGTTTTTAAATAAACTAAAAAAATTTAATGGTACTATTTAGTTGTTACATACTTTGTTCATCTAGTCAATATAAAATTTAAATTTAAGGTTTTTTAAAAGTTTGTATATAGCAACGCTTCTCTTGTCCCCTCCAGCGGGTTCTCGCCTTGTCGTGGCGGAGGGGCTTAGTAACCGTGGCGCCCAACACGGTGAAGCCAAGTGGAACCCATCCGGCCGGCCCGCGGCGAAGGGCTGGCCGAGGCGGCCGCTCCCGGTTCGGGCACCGGTTGGGATAACTAGAGCTCACCGGAGCGGCCGGGGACCGCAGGGGCGGCTGTGTGCTGCCCCAGCGGCCGGTTGCAGGGGCGGTTTCATACCGCCCCTCGCAGCCGAGGTGGGGTCGCGGAGGGAGTACCCTCTGCGGCCAACCGGTGTCGCACCGGCGATGCGGCGGCGGTGGGGCCGCGGGGGAAGAGGAATTTCGGTATTGCGATGCGCCGTTCTCCCTATCTTCCGCGGCCGTTAACAGGTAGCGGCGGGCCTAACATCTCTCCGCCGCGGGGAGCCGGGAGAGGTTTTCTCCCGTGGCTCCCATGGCCTCTGGGCGACAGGTTCGGGGGAACCGGTCGCCCGCACACGCATGAGGTCGAGGAGGGGGCGCGCTGCATGTTCCGGCGCGCCCTGGGAGGGTTCGTCCCTCCACCCGAGGTGGGGCCGCGCAAGCGGCCAGCGCCGGCAGGGTCGCGGTTGTGTGCGTACCCGCGTTCCCGTGACCCTGCCATCATGGCGATGAGGAGGAACATCGTGGGGGTTTTAGTCGGTGCAAGTCCGACATAACTCGTCCTTGCCCCCGCGAGGACGAGTATGCGTAGGCATTTCCCCCACGTAAAACAAAAAAAAAAAAAGTGTACTTTACACTCATATATTGTCTATATATTCAATCAATTCATATCACATCTTTAATAAACAAAATGTATTGGTCATTTAAAAAAATTCCTGAGTTAAATAACATTTACTTTTCTTCAGAAGAGAAAAGAAAAATAAAAAAATACTTACCTCACTCATCATTTCAGCCCCTTCTTGTCCACTGCTGAATATACAATTATATCCACTTACTGGATCTCTCTGGATCTTTATTTGGTTCGTTATTGGGTTTCTTTCAATGAGCTCGTGACGGACCCAAATATCGAGCTTTTTTCTGTACCCAGTTTTTTTCAAAGGCACCAAAACTGTTTTGTGGTCAAATCCCAGTTCTTCAGTTACGTTGTAACTACTGATATAACGATCTTGCTCCAGTTTTTCAAAAATGGTTCTATTTTACCCGTAATAGGGCGACAAGAGCGACGTGCATCTTAGACGTCAAAATTTCCAGATTGAAAACGCTTAAACCAAATTTGTGCTACTCTCACAGACACTGCACTAGGTCCATAAACATCGCACATTTCTTCCGTAGCATTTTAACCTTTTTTGTAGTAAAATTTTAAAATGTATCGAATTTCTTCATTAGATTCACTCATCTTGACAATACGAAAAACAAATAAAAATCACGCGTTTTCTTCCTAATTTGAATTTGGAATTATGTTCTAATAAATATATGCTAGGAAATATTAAAATCAATGAGTTATAGTTGAGTTACTGTAAACAGCATAAACCTAATCGTAATCTAGCAATATAATAATTTCTTTTCGTCATTAAAATTTTCGATGGCAGTTAGTCCTGTAATATAAATAATAGTAAAAATTCAAACGTATCAATTTATTTCTTATCTCAATTAAATTGATCGTTGTACTCCATTAAATAGTTTCTTTCATTCAAACTTGAACTTCCGTTGAGAGAACATTATGAATCAGAAAGATATAAAAATAACTGGTTTCAAGTAAACGTGCCATCAGGCAAACAATACTCCTTAGTGGGTTTTCTGAACTTCTCTGACTAGCTACCATAAGTGTATTAAATATCAGCTGCCAAAACAGTATTGCTGTTTTTCTTTTTGTTGTACTCGTACATTTATGATCACCTATGTGTCTAGCTTCTCCTGCTGCTGTGGATTACGCAACATCTGCTCTTTTCTAACTCTGGGACAATAATGTCAAAATAATTAAATGTTTAAAAGTAAAAATAAAATTAGCCACTTTTTAATTGCATTTAATATTAAATGATTGTATATTTTAAATCGATTTTATAAATAATATTTATTACAATATAAACTACTCCGTAACGTCAATTACAAAATAGGTAATGTTAATTACTGTGTTCTGGTTGTCAATATATGAGTGCCAGAGTATTTCCGGTGTTCACATTTAACGATCATCCGCCTCATCGTCACTTAATATCATAAGAAATTGGGAACATTGTGTGGATCAAAAAAATTGAAAATGTCCTATAATAACATAGAATAAGATACGCTTAAAACTCCAGAAAAGTAAACGTTCCGCGTAAAGCAAAACTTCTTCGAAGTCTCCTGCACTGAAACCTCTTTGATTATTCTCTGATAATATATTATGCTGGTGGTCATTTGTCCCACTGACAGAACTTATATTTGAATAATTTTAGATATTATTGCATAGAATATTTATTTGTAAGAATCCTCGTGAAGAAATCGCATTGCCTTTTATGAATGTTACAAGCGGTTTAAGCAACGGCTTTTAGATCGTGAGAACTGTAAATGAATTATACATGTTACGAGGCTATCATTCTATACACAGCTTGAAAAATTAAAGCTTTATCTGTAAATATTATTTTTATTAATTTTTGTAAATAGGGGCAGAAGATTCCTTTCTCGACAAAGTTATTAAATTTATAACAAACATTAGACAAGCTATTTATACCGTCGTGTGATTAAAATAAAGTCAAAATATTCCAACCGCAGCTACTTTCGGTTTGTCGTATGTAAAACTATAAAGAAAAACCTCTAAGAAAAAGTCACCAGTCATTCCTGTGACTTATACCAACGGACTGTGATCATTGACCAACATGTCTAGCGTAGCAAGAATATATAACTGGGAAGGCATATAGAAAGCAATGGACACGAATAAGTTAAATTATTTTTTATTCTACGAAACGACCAGGCGACCCTGACGTTCACTTGATGGTAAGTGTGCGTAAGTACGTAAGCCTGCTCATAACAACGTGGTGCTAATTAGAAAGATATTTAGGGTGTCCGGAGACAGATTTAGGATTTCGTAATTAAATTAAAAGATATTATTATTTTAGAATATACATATATTTGTCATAAGAAGAAAGACGAGACATGCGGATTTTATTTTTTGAAGATCACTCCATCCAAATGTTTTCCATCGCGACGTATACACTCGCGAAATCTTTCGAGAGTATTCTGAGTGTATCTTGCGAAGGAGGCTTATGGTGGTTCTTGCTATGTGAGGCATGGCGCCATCTTGTTGAAACCAGGTGTAAGAGCTGTTCGCTCGATGTTCTCTTAGTTTCGGTATAAAAATGCGGCGATAGACATCACCATCAACAGTTACGGTTACTCCACGAGAATTTTCAAAGAAAAACGTTCCAATTATTCCATTGATAGAAAGAGACACCAGTCCACACAACATCGTGACTGAATAATCCGCACAAATGCCGCGCCAAACAGTAACCCCTCCCCGGTCCCCTACGCAACCCTTAGAAAAATATTCGAATTTCAAATCCTAAATCTGCTCGGGACATCGTGTACATTGTACCGCATTGCGCTCGTCGCCTGAGAAGTTAAAGATATATGCCTACTCCAAAGGTCTCTGTTCCGATCGGTCCTGCGCTGTCCGCATTGTCAACACTTGTTAAATATTTTTCCAAGTTATTAATATTAATTGAGACTAATAAACACTTATTTTTCTTTTATCGCAGCACTGCTGGTCTACTGATCTCGGTCGGATACATCTGGAATTGAACCTCGGCAGTGTGTAATATATTTTTCAACAAACAAATTATTTTTGAACAAAAAACCTAAATTATTTAGTTTACTAAAAGTTATCCCACGTTGTTGTAGATTATAATTTTAAATCAAACAACTTCTTTTATTAAATTTAATGAAGAAACGTACGAGGTTTATCTAGTAGATAATTTGCCTCTCCAGCTACTACTCTAGTTAGAATACTTCCAAAGGCTTCTGAGAACAGCAATACTACATTGATATCCAGGTCTTTGGACGACAAAGAAATGCAACAAGTATAATATTTACATATCAACCAGATAATATGCGATTAATTGTTTAACGATTTTGCTACCTGTTTTGACATATTTTCTTTTCCAGTTACCCATATTAGAGACAATAGTAAAATACCAAAATAAAGACACTACCTTATATAAAGAGCAGCTGTTTCCTATATAACTTATCTATTACTATTGTTCATAACATTTTGCGTCATTTCATCCAATTCAAGTCTGCTAACTAACTATTACTGCCAACTAATTATGGAATAACACAAATATTATTACCGAAAATTAACCTTTCTCTTTAATTATTAATGATAGAAGAAGAATTTCCAATCACAAAGTTGGTTCAGTGTCCTTTACAATACTGAATAAAATCCGTAATGATTTTGTGGAATTTTGTGTGTGGGTTGTTTTTTTTCACTATATCTTTTAGGCGAGGTAGAGTCAATACATAATCAAAATAAACCTATTTATTTTTGATACAGTAATCAAGATGAGATAGTCATACATATTATATTATGATCACAAGGCGATAGAAGTCCACAGCTGGGCATAAGCCTCCCTTAAAAATTCCTATAACCACAAATTTATATAAAAATAACTCACGACCATATCCAAAATTAATAAATAGCAACTTTATTAATAGAAATTACACGTTGACCACAGATAGTAAATTATTTAATTACATAATTTACTTTACTCCTTACTCTTAGCTAAGAGTAATTTTGCAAATATATGTTAAAAAATAGCAGTAATGAAGAATATAAGCTGAAAATTTTTCTATAGGTACAACTAAAACTACGTTTAAAGCTTATTTTATTTATCTATTAATTTTTGAGATAAACAATTTCAAGAAATACACCATTACCCGAAAGGTTTATTAAATAATACAGTCGTCGTGACCTAGGTGCAACGCAAGTCACGTCCGGGCACTGGCCCGGCTGGCCCGATGGCTCCAGCCAACTCTTTAGCCTCGTTCGGTATGATCCCGACGATACAACAATATTTTAGATATCTGTTGGTAAGTCATTTATACAAATTGGTATAAGAAAATCAAAAATTCTGGTACAATAAACCCATTGGAAAGGAAGACATGAAGTAAGAGGAAAGAAAAGATAGTAGTGCACTAAATAATTAAAAGTTACAACACTTGATGACTGAAGCTAGCAATAGCACAATTAGACAGATTTTATAATTTATACTTTATGATAGTAATTACTTGTGTCTTTTGAAAAAAAATAGGGAATTGGTGGTACGAATATGGTTCGATAAAGAGTTCCATAAGCGAACCGCCGCAACGGAAAATGTATTTTGGAAAAATGAGAAGTAAAGCGTGGAGACATGAAGGAAAAGCTTTATTGAAGAGCGAAGAGAACGACTGTGGCAGTAGGAAATAAATTCGAATTATTTTTTTTGGTAGGAAGGTGTTAGAGGATTGAACAATATCTTGTATAAAGTAAGAACCATGTGAGTATTCCTGCGAAAGCGGATTGGCAGCTATTGAATTTTTTGCGAGATTCAGAGATGTGATCATATTTGCGTAGCTCAAATATGAATCGTATACACAAGTTATGTATACGTTCAAGCTTATCAAGCTACACTTCAGTTAAATCAAAATAGTAAACATCGACATAGTCGAAATAGGCAGAAGAAGGGAACCAGCAAGCGCAACCTTAGTGACTATTGGAAGAAAATTGCGGAGTATGCGCAAGGAGCTTATACGCCCATAGATCTTTCTACTCGCCTCGTTAACTTGCAGTGCCCACGATAAACAGTAATCAATGTAAATACCTAAATTCTTAACTTAACTAATATAAGGAATTAGTTATTCTTAACAGTATCGTAATTCCTTATATTAGTTAAGTTAAGAATTTAGGTATTTACATTGATTACTGTTTATCGTGGGCACTGCAAGTTAACGAGGCGAGTAGAAAGATGTATGGGCGTATAAGCTCCTTGCGCATACTCCGCAATTTTCTTCCAATAGTCACTAAGGTTGCGCTTGCTGGTTCCCTTCTTCTGCCTATTTCGACTATGTCGATGTTTACTATTTTGATTTAACTGAAGTGTAGCTTGATAAGCTTGAACGTATACATAACTTGTGTATACGATTCATATTTGAGCTACGCAAATATGATCACATCTCTGAATCTCGCAAAAAATTCAATAGCTGCCAATCCGCTTTCGCAGGAATACTCACATGGTTCTTACTTTATACAAGATATTGTTCAATCCTCTAACACCTTCCTACCAAAAAAAATAATTCGAATTTATTTCCTACTGCCACAGTCGTTCTCTTCGCTCTTCAATAAAGCTTTTCCTTCATGTCTCCACGCTTTACTTCTCATTTTTCCAAAATACATTTTCCGTTGCGGCGGTTCGCTTATGGAACTCTTTATCGAACCATATTCGTACCACCAATTCCCTATTTTTTTTCAAAAGACACAAGTAATTACTATCATAAAGTATAAATTATAAAATCTGTCTAATTGTGCTATTGCTAGCTTCAGTCATCAAGTGTTGTAACTTTTAATTATTTAGTGCACTACTATCTTTTCTTTCCTCTTACTTCATGTCTTCCTTTCCAATGGGTTTATTGTACCAGAATTTTTGATTTTCTTATACCAATTTGTATAAATGACTTACCAACAGATATCTAAAATATTGTTGTATCGTCGGGATCATACCGAACGAGGCTAAAGAGTTGGCTGGAGCCATCGGGCCAGCCGGGCCAGTGCCCGGACGTGACTTGCGTTGCACCTAGGTCACGACGACTGTATTATTTAATAAACCTTTCGGGTAATGGTGTATTTCTTGAAATTGTTTATCTCAAAAATTAATAGATAAATAAAATAAGCTTTAAACGTAGTTTTAGTTGTACCTATAGAAAAATTTTCAGCTTATATTCTTCATTACTGCTATTTTTTAACATATATTTGCAAAATTACTCTTAGCTAAGAGTAAGGAGTAAAGTAAATTATGTAATTAAATAATTTACTATCTGTGGTCAACGTGTAATTTCTATTAATAAAGTTGCTATTTATTAATTTTGGATATGGTCGTGAGTTATTTTTATATAAATTTGTGGTTATAGGAATTTTTAAGGGAGGCTTATGCCCAGCTGTGGACTTCTATCGCCTTGTGATCATAATATAATATGTATGACTATCTCATCTTGATTACTGTATCAAAAATAAATAGGTTTATTTTGATTATGTATTGACTCTACCTCGCCTAAAAGATATAGTGAAAAAAAACAACCCCCACACAAAATTCCACAAAATCATTACGGATTTTATTCAGTATTGTAAAGGACACTGAACCAATATTGTGATTGGGAATTCTTCTTCCATCATTAATAATTAAAGAGAAAGGTTAATTTTCGGTAATAATATTTGTGTTATTCCATAATTAGTTGGCAGTAATAGTTAGTTAGCAGACTTGAATTGGATGAAATGACGCAAAATGTTATGAACAATAGTAATAGATAAGTTATATAGGAAACAGCTGCTCTTTATATAAGGTAGTGTCTTTATTTTGGTATTTTACTATTGTCTCTAATATGGGTAACTGGAAAAGAAAATATGTCAAAACAGGTAGCAAAATCGTTAAACAATTAATCGCATATTATCTGGTTGATATGTAAATATTATACTTGTTGCATTTCTTTGTCGTCCAAAGACCTGGATATCAATGTAGTATTGCTGTTCTCAGAAGCCTTTGGAAGTATTCTAACTAGAGTAGTAGCTGGAGAGGCAAATTATCTACTAGATAAACCTCGTACGTTTCTTCATTAAATTTAATAAAAGAAGTTGTTTGATTTAAAATTATAATCTACAACAACGTGGGATAACTTTTAGTAAACTAAATAATTTAGGTTTTTTGTTCAAAAATAATTTGTTTGTTGAAAAATATATTACACACTGCCGAGGTTCAATTCCAGATGTATCCGACCGAGATCAGTAGACCAGCAGTGCTGCGATAAAAGAAAAATAAGTGTTTATTAGTCTCAATTAATATTAATAACTTGGAAAAATATTTAACAAGTGTTGACAATGCGGACAGCGCAGGACCGATCGGAACAGAGACCTTTGGAGTAGGCATATATCTTTAACTTCTCAGGCGACGAGCGCAATGCGGTACAATGTACACGATGTCCCGAGCAGATTTAGGATTTGAAATTCGAATATTTTTCTAAGGGTTGCGTAGGGGACCGGGGAGGGGTTACTGTTTGGCGCGGCATTTGTGCGGATTATTCAGTCACGATGTTGTGTGGACTGGTGTCTCTTTCTATCAATGGAATAATTGGAACGTTTTTCTTTGAAAATTCTCGTGGAGTAACCGTAACTGTTGATGGTGATGTCTATCGCCGCATTTTTATACCGAAACTAAGAGAACATCGAGCGAACAGCTCTTACACCTGGTTTCAACAAGATGGCGCCATGCCTCACATAGCAAGAACCACCATAAGCCTCCTTCGCAAGATACACTCAGAATACTCTCGAAAGATTTCGCGAGTGTATACGTCGCGATGGAAAACATTTGGATGGAGTGATCTTCAAAAAATAAAATCCGCATGTCTCGTCTTTCTTCTTATGACAAATATATGTATATTCTAAAATAATAATATCTTTTAATTTAATTACGAAATCCTAAATCTGTCTCCGGACACCCTAAATATCTTTCTAATTAGCACCACGTTGTTATGAGCAGGCTTACGTACTTACGCACACTTACCATCAAGTGAACGTCAGGGTCGCCTGGTCGTTTCGTAGAATAAAAAATAATTTAACTTATTCGTGTCCATTGCTTTCTATATGCCTTCCCAGTTATATATTCTTGCTACGCTAGACATGTTGGTCAATGATCACAGTCCGTTGGTATAAGTCACAGGAATGACTGGTGACTTTTTCTTAGAGGTTTTTCTTTATAGTTTTACATACGACAAACCGAAAGTAGCTGCGGTTGGAATATTTTGACTTTATTTTAATCACACGACGGTATAAATAGCTTGTCTAATGTTTGTTATAAATTTAATAACTTTGTCGAGAAAGGAATCTTCTGCCCCTATTTACAAAAATTAATAAAAATAATATTTACAGATAAAGCTTTAATTTTTCAAGCTGTGTATAGAATGATAGCCTCGTAACATGTATAATTCATTTACAGTTCTCACGATCTAAAAGCCGTTGCTTAAACCGCTTGTAACATTCATAAAAGGCAATGCGATTTCTTCACGAGGATTCTTACAAATAAATATTCTATGCAATAATATCTAAAATTATTCAAATATAAGTTCTGTCAGTGGGACAAATGACCACCAGCATAATATATCATCAGAGAATAATCAAAGAGGTTTCAGTGCAGGAGACTTCGAAGAAGTTTTGCTTTACGCGGAACGTTTACTTTTCTGGAGTTTTAAGCGTATCTTATTCTATGTTATTATAGGACATTTTCAATTTTTTTGATCCACACAATGTTCCCAATTTCTTATGATATTAAGTGACGATGAGGCGGATGATCGTTAAATGTGAACACCGGAAATACTCTGGCACTCATATATTGACAACCAGAACACAGTAATTAACATTATCTATTTTGTAATTGACGTTACGGAGTAGTTTATATTGTAATAAATATTATTTATAAAATCGATTTAAAATATACAATCATTTAATATTAAATGCAATTAAAAAGTGGCTAATTTTATTTTTACTTTTTAACATTTAATTATTTTGACATTATTGTCCCAGAGTTAGAAAAGAGCAGATGTTGCGTAATCCACAGCAGCAGGAGAAGCTAGACACCTAGGTGATCATAAATGTACGAGTACAACAAAAAGAAAAACAGCAATACTGTTTTGGCAGCTGATATTTAATACACTTATGGTAGCTAGTCAGAGAAGTTCAGAAAACCCACTAAGGAGTATTGTTTGCCTGATGGCACGTTTACTTGAAACCAGTTATTTTTATATCTTTCTGATTCATAATGTTCTCTCAACGGAAGTTCAAGTTTGAATGAAAGAAACTATTTAATGGAGTACAACGATCAATTTAATTGAGATAAGAAATAAATTGATACGTTTGAATTTTTACTATTATTTATATTACAGGACTAACTGCCATCGAAAATTTTAATGACGAAAAGAAATTATTATATTGCTAGATTACGATTAGGTTTATGCTGTTTACAGTAACTCAACTATAACTCATTGATTTTAATATTTCCTAGCATATATTTATTAGAACATAATTCCAAATTCAAATTAGGAAGAAAACGCGTGATTTTTATTTGTTTTTCGTATTGTCAAGATGAGTGAATCTAATGAAGAAATTCGATACATTTTAAAATTTTACTACAAAAAAGGTTAAAATGCTACGGAAGAAATGTGCGATGTTTATGGACCTAGTGCAGTGTCTGTGAGAGTAGCACAAATTTGGTTTAAGCGTTTTCAATCTGGAAATTTTGACGTCTAAGATGCACGTCGCTCTTGTCGCCCTATTACGGGTAAAATAGAACCATTTTTGAAAAACTGGAGCAAGATCGTTATATCAGTAGTTACAACGTAACTGAAGAACTGGGATTTGACCACAAAACAGTTTTGGTGCCTTTGAAAAAAACTGGGTACAGAAAAAAGCTCGATATTTGGGTCCGTCACGAGCTCATTGAAAGAAACCCAATAACGAACCAAATAAAGATCCAGAGAGATCCAGTAAGTGGATATAATTGTATATTCAGCAGTGGACAAGAAGGGGCTGAAATGATGAGTGAGGTAAGTATTTTTTTATTTTTCTTTTCTCTTCTGAAGAAAAGTAAATGTTATTTAACTCAGGAATTTTTTTAAATGACCAATACATTTTGTTTATTAAAGATGTGATATGAATTGATTGAATATATAGACAATATATGAGTGTAAAGTACACTTTTTTTTTTTTTTGTTTTACGTGGGGGAAATGCCTACGCATACTCGTCCTCGCGGGGGCAAGGACGAGTTATGTCGGACTTGCACCGACTAAAACCCCCACGATGTTCCTCCTCATCGCCATGATGGCAGGGTCACGGGAACGCGGGTACGCACACAACCGCGACCCTGCCGGCGCTGGCCGCTTGCGCGGCCCCACCTCGGGTGGAGGGACGAACCCTCCCAGGGCGCGCCGGAACATGCAGCGCGCCCCCTCCTCGACCTCATGCGTGTGCGGGCGACCGGTTCCCCCGAACCTGTCGCCCAGAGGCCATGGGAGCCACGGGAGAAAACCTCTCCCGGCTCCCCGCGGCGGAGAGATGTTAGGCCCGCCGCTACCTGTTAACGGCCGCGGAAGATAGGGAGAACGGCGCATCGCAATACCGAAATTCCTCTTCCCCCGCGGCCCCACCGCCGCCGCATCGCCGGTGCGACACCGGTTGGCCGCAGAGGGTACTCCCTCCGCGACCCCACCTCGGCTGCGAGGGGCGGTATGAAACCGCCCCTGCAACCGGCCGCTGGGGCAGCACACAGCCGCCCCTGCGGTCCCCGGCCGCTCCGGTGAGCTCTAGTTATCCCAACCGGTGCCCGAACCGGGAGCGGCCGCCTCGGCCAGCCCTTCGCCGCGGGCCGGCCGGATGGGTTCCACTTGGCTTCACCGTGTTGGGCGCCACGGTTACTAAGCCCCTCCGCCACGACAAGGCGAGAACCCGCTGGAGGGGACAAGAGAAGCGTTGCTATATACAAACTTTTAAAAAACCTTAAATTTAAATTTTATATTGACTAGATGAACAAAGTATGTAACAACTAAATAGTACCATTAAATTTTTTTAGTTTATTTAAAAACACTAAAGATTATAAAAACAATATACCGATAAAGCAGATATCTACAAATTACTATTAAAATGCTGAAATTTTTATAAGCCTAGAGAAAAGTTTATATAATTAATAATAACAGTGAAATATAAACTCAATTAATACGTACTTTTCCTGCTTCCTCTTATATAACATATCTTCTTACACTTAAATATTGTTGATTTTGCCCAGGATTTTATTACTCAACTAATTTGCTACTCTAATTTGGTATCTCAGCTGTTTACTCTCAAGCAATGTGTGAAGGGAAAAGAAAGTTAATTAAACCGCTGAGTTGATTGATGAAGGGTCGTTTATTAGTAATATTGCTGTTACACTACTACATACGTAAGTTATATGTTATGACAGTTGTACCGTATTGTAACCTTACACACAATAAACGCAAACTATTATTTACGACACCGAAGGGATGGAAAATGCTAGTGAAAATTATTTTATAATAAATGAACCATAATTAGTGAAACGGGGTACCCTTATTTTGGTATCACATGTTTGGTAATTAAATTGCTGTTATAGTTACTTAGAACTGAACTACCAACCTGTTATTGTAAATCTGCTTCCAGAACAACTGCTGTGTTCTGGTAGTTAAAATATGAGAGGATTTTGAGCACGCATGCTTTATTAACTACGGCCTTAATATTATAAAACATGATGTGTAATTAAGGCCAAGTGAGGCTAGGGGTGCAAGGAGTCTGGCATAACAATTCACGGTACCCAAGCCAATTTCACCGACTCGTGGCGCACCCTGCTAATCAACAGAAGAAGCTCTGGCGTCAATCAGCCCATATTGGGTGAGCGTGGTGGGAAATGGTCCAAATCCAGTTAAATGTAACGCGGGACCCATCGATGTGGAGATCTTTGAGTGCTGCCTATGTCTAGCAGTGGACGTGTGTCGGTTAATGATGATGATAATGATGCAAGCCCATAATGTAAAAAATGCGGGTTTGTTTAAAACTTACAACTTTCATTAGACTTTATTAGTATCATTTTAATTTTGCTGCAAAGTAACAATGCGCAAACATTGCCGTATTACTTTTGAAAGGCAGTCAGTGAAATTATTATGATGTTTAAATATTCTAAAATCTCAATGTAATGGATATAAATTATGATTTAACTTTAAAAATGTCTGAATATTTTAAATATAGTTTCTAAGTCAATTTTTTTTTTATTGACGAAGTTGTTATTTCGTTATCACAAAGTACAATATCCGTTAAGTAGAATGTCCATGCCGTGTACTATCGCTAGTGTTATAACCTCCTTTTATCATATTCTATTTTTAAATTCATAGTTCTATTACATTGTCTTTTTACCATCTTTCATTAAATGTTTTGCGTTGTCTTGAAAATGATTGTTTATTATATTGGCGACGAGTTTTAAAAAAATTAAGATGAACGATGAACAATTCGCATTATTTTTACATGCACAACAAAATCAACAAGAGCAGATTTTACAAATCTTGAAATAGTTGATACCAGCAGCTTGCAATACAGCAGCCAAGAGCGTGATGAATGACTCTATTACAAAACATGATACGGATAACAAGATAAGTATAATCAAAAATTTTAATATGGATAAATACAACCTAGATACATTCAGAATTGACGATTACATAGATTTTTTCGAAAACAAATGCAAAATTCTCGATATCAATAACAGCGACTTACAGAAAGATTTGCTTCTGAATTTATTAACACCAGAAATATTCCACGAATTAAAAGTAGCTTTAACACCTGATTTCGATATAGCCACATACAGCGAAATTTGTAACAAATTATCAGACCTCTATCGCATAAAAAAGACGAGGTATCGAGCCTTAACAGAATTTTGGAATTGCACTAGAGAACAAAGTGAAACGATGGAACACTATGCAAACAAATTAAAAAGTCTTAGTAGGAATTGTGGCTACAATGATGACTTCCTGGAACGACTATTACGTGACCGCTTTGCCACTGGATTGAATCATCAAGATTTAGAAACCGATTTGGTATGGTAGACGGAATACCAAAAGAAGTAACCTTCCAACAAATTTTTGCAATCGCTCAATCCAGAGAACAGGCTGAACAAGACACACCACAAACAAGTATTAAAAGAATAAATAGGAGCAAAATAAAAAACGTACCATTACATCAAAATACAACACGAAAATTAAATACAATGCATTGTTTACGCTGTGGAAAGAAAGAACGGCGCAGCCCATCACAGTGTTCAGCTAAGGACCATATTTGTAAAGAATGTAACACGAAGGGACACTTTGAGAGTTGTTGCATTAAGTCTGGACGGGCATACATTGACTACGCTAAAGGAAGCCAAAACTCAGTTAAAAAAATAACAAGACCTCATAGATCTTCAATATCATCATCATTATCCACCAGTAATAACGAGGTAGAAAGCGATGATGGTGTTATCTGCAGCATCATGGATAAACGTAAGAGAGAAGGCAAACAAATCGATGTACGGATCAATGACATACTTTGCACTATGGATTGGGACCCCGGCTCTGCGTATTCAATAATAAACACAAAATTATGGAAAAAATTAGGATCACCATCTTTACAACCCGCCCCGAAACTTAAAGCCTACGGCAACACAAACTTAAAAACAAAGGGAATTACAAAAGTGACAGTCGAAGTTGACGGACAGCAAAAACTCTTACCTGTGATCGTTATGAAAAATGCCAAACCAATGTTATTTGGCTTACATTGGAGTGAAGTTTTTGAAATGGAGTTTCCAAAACCAGTATACGCCATCAAAACATTAACACCAATGACTCTTAAACAAATACTGGATAAACATGTACAACTTTTTGATGGAAAACTAGGTAAAGTTAACAACTATTACGTAAACATACATGTCAAACCAGAAGCTGAACCGATCCACCTTCCTGCACGGCCTATTAAGTTCAGCATGAAAAAAAATATAGAAAGGGAGTTAAATCGTCTGATCTCAGAGGGTATAGTAGAAAAAGTAGATCCTAATATTACTCCTATTGAATGGGCTACACCCACAGTTAACATTCTAAAATCTACAGGGGAAGTTAGAATATGTGGAGACTACAGAACTACACTTAATCCAGTACTTATCAAACATCTACACCCAGTTCCAATTTTCGATCAACTACGCCAAAATCTCGCAAACGGTAAATTATTTTCAAAAATAGACCTTAAAGACGCATACTTACAATTTGAAATAGCACCGGATTCAAAGAAGTACTTGACGTTGTCAACACATAAAGGCTATTTCCAATACAATAGAATGCCTTTTGGAATATCAACTGCTCCTTCCATTTTCCAACATTTTCTAGATCAACTGCTAGGCGATATCACCAATGTAGCTGTATATTTTGACGACATAGCTATATCAGGGAAAAATCTTTCAGAACATTTACAAACTTTATCTATTGTATTCGATCGCTTACAAAATGCCGGCCTGAAAGTTAACTTAAAGAAATGTAATTTCTTACAGAATCAAATTGAATACCTTGGTCACATAATAGATGAACATGGCATTCACCCAACCAAATCCAAAATTGACGCCATAACCAAGGCTGCAACACCGTGTAATGCAAAAGAACTACGGTCATTTTTAGGACTAGTTAACTTTTACGAGCGATTTGTACCACATCTTCACGGGATTTGTTCGGATCTTCATAATCTAACTAGTGGAAAAAATAGATGGCGTTGGACTGATCACGAAAATAGAATATTTGAAGATACAAAGAAATGCATAGCTTCTTCACAACCATTAATCGCATTTGACGAGAAACGTCCTCTTCATTTAGCATGTGACGCTTCCGAAAAGGGATTAGGTGCAGTATTATTCCACATGGACTCAGACATAGAACAACCAGTTGCTTTTGCTTCAAGGAAACTACGACCAGCGGAAATGAAATATTCCGTTATTGATCGTGAGGCTTTAGCAATAGTATTTGGTATAAAAAAATTTGATCAGTACTTGAGAGGAACGAAATTTAATCTAGTTACGGATCATAAACCTCTTATACATATTATG
>JARDWD010000692.1:0-37170 GCA_029034505.1 Ornithoptera priamus
TTTAGCTATACTAACATGATGGAGCGTAAATAATGCTAATAAAACGTTTTAAAAATATGTTTTTTTTTTATATATATATTTCATAATCGATTTTTTTCCGTCTAATCATCAAAGGTGTCATTAGTACTATCGTCTGTCTTCGTTTTAGGAAGCGGTCTCCTAACACCCTATATATTTAGATAACATAAGGTTACACTACATGAAACGTTTTTGCATATATGTATGGCCAGGATCTCATTTGCCTCATCCTTTTAGCTTTAAAAGTTCAAAGTTTTTAATGTTATCAATTATGCCAAACATCTATTAAAACAACAAACTATCGTATATATAACAATTAACGACTAGAACCAGGATGACGTGGACTGACCGGGGTTAGGCTAACAACCACTACAAATACTACAAATGGCTGCTTAGCTTTTTATAGGCAATGCTGACCTAAGTCAGCGATTCCCAGCAAGTCCATTCCTCGCCTTTCCCACCCCTAAATATTTTTTATATAGTGATTCTTAATTTATTACGTTATCGTTTCAAATAGTTGCCGATCGTCGCTGGTGGTAATGAACCTGGACTACACTGATTTTTGCACAGCACATGCTGAGCCGGCATCCAAATTTGTCTTAACAGCGCTCATACAAAGTTTTAATTTAGTTTTGTGTTGACAAAGAAATGTATGTTTGCCGAGTGTAAGGGGTTCCGCCCAACATCTTACGAAGCCCAAGTCAACCTGACCTGCACGCGGTGCACCCTGCTGAATAACAGACGAAACTGTCCACCCACCAACCCGTACTGGAAAATCGATGGATGTAGAGATCATTGGAAGAGGCTTAAATCCAGCAGTGGACGTCTGTCAGCTGATAATGACGAATGATAAAAGAATTTTATCTTTATGTTTAACTTTATTGAAGGTAGTTCTAAAACACTGTGTATATAGTATTTGTTAACTTTAAAATAGGAAAATTAAATTGATCAGAACACGGGCGGCGCCTGAATAATTCCCCTTCTTAATTTGCTGAGCACGCCATGCCCTGGGGAAATTATCGCTTAGCACCTTGCACGTAAGCTGCAGCGTGCAGGTCGGCCTGCGCATGGCGGCCACTGCAGTTCACAAATATAAGCCATCATATACTCTCGCAGTTATTGTTAAAGACATGATTTACGCGAAATCTCTTCATAGATCAGTGTTCGCTAAATTTTTTGGTCCCGATTAGTGTTATAGCTATTAATAAAAAAGAGTGATCTAAGATCACATATGATATATCTAGTTAATTAATTGAAACTATTAATCAAACGGAGAACAGAGACCTGCTGTCAGACTCTCACGGCATACACTCTATGTAAACAAATAAACATTGAATACCCTCCCATCCGGTATTCACCATAGCACCAAGCCACCCATAGTTGCAGTATATTTACCCTATACAAAATCTCTGTGCTCTTTTTCAAATCTCAATTTATCTCCTTTTTCTTTTATCTTGAATAGTTATTCTAATATATCCTTAATATTTACTTACGCTATTAATTTCTACGACTATATAATTTACAATAATATACGTATATATATATACTTATATTAATAACTAGGATAAATATTAATGCATATATATATATATATATATGCATTAATATTTATCCTAGTTATTAATATACAAAACAAGGATAATGGCTACCAGCCGACAAAATATAAGAAAGTAAAATGACATAAGCAATGTACGTCAAAAATTTAAAAGCAACTCCTCGCCTGCTCCTCTTACAGTCAACTTTGAATGGGTGAGAATGGGTAAAATAATTAATTCTGACGTATTTCAGGGCTATTTCGAAACTTTGAGAATGGTGACCTTTTTCCATAATTTTCACACTTAACGTGTTTTAAAATAAAGTATATTTTAGGTTTAAAAACAAATTTTGTAGATAAACTCAAAAGCCAATATACTGTCATCGTGTTTATAAGAGTTACTTTTATTATAGGCTCTTCGTGAAAAATTCTATTTATGTTTTCTTTTGTCAAACAATATTTAATAGAAAAGCATTAACAAAGCTGTTGTCATTGGAAAATACTATTTACTACCAAAATGTGAAATTTTTTTATTAATTCTATTCTACAGCCTATCATATGGTCAAACAGAAATATTTACTAAAGAGATAGTACGCAGCGATCACACACACCCTAAATAATTTTGTGTTCTTCAAGCGGGAACTATGACCTACATAAATTTGGGTCCCGAAATACACCCCCCGAATAGGTTCCCGCCTTGTCGTGGCGGTGGGGCTCAGTAGCCGTGGCTTGGTCACCCACGGTGTAGCTAAGAGGAACCTACTCGGCCGACCCGAGGCGTACAGCCAACTCGAGGTGGCCGCTTCAGGTGAGCTCCGTGAGCTCACCTCGGATATATGCCGGTGGGCTGCAGGGGCAGGTTTATACAGTCCTTTGCAGCCGAGACGGAGTCGCGCTGTCACGCTGTCCTCCGCGGCCGTATAACGGTTAGCGACGGAATCCAAGACCAAATCCGCCCCAAGGAGTGGGGAGAGTTTTCTCTCTTGGCTTCCATGGCCTCTGGGTGACGAATTCGGAGGGATCCGTTGCCCAGGTGACGGTAAGAGGCCGAAAGGAGAGCATAAATATTTATATAAAGAAGCATACGATGCGGTTCTACTTCCTTACTCAGATCTTAGAATTTAACCTTAGATCAGGTAGTTTTATCATTAGTCTGTATCCTTTTAATAAACATTTGAGCCGTTTATACTAAAAAGAGATTTTCAAGTATCAAGTTATTTAAGCGTGGTATTAAAAAGGGACTCCACTTGGGGCGGCTCCTGAAACGCAATGAAAAATTGCAGATTCCTTCCTGTTTTCGTTTTTGTCACTGCTCTCCGGTGTTAGCCTCGCAATTAACAAAGGAAATATTTATGTTATACATACAAAGTGCGAAATAAAAGATTAGGATTGCATTGAAAAAATATTACAGACGGTTTGAAAATGTGATGGTGTTTTTCTCAAAATGCTCTGTGTAACAATTATGTTTGCAAAGAAGCTTAAGCGCGGCGTAGTCATTGAGGTGGTTGTAACCAATCTCATGCCCTTGGTACTAAATGGCGAAAATCTCGAGTCGGGCAAGTTAGACAATTTTAGTACAAAGTAATTTTTTTTTTAATAACCTATTTTGTTTTTCCGTTGTAAAGTTAATCATGCTCATCATCGGCCGATAAACGTCCACTACTGGACATAGGGATCCATCGGTCCTGCGCCGGTTCCGGTGTCTTGCCTATATCCGACAGAGTCGGCATGACCTCCGTTACCTCCGGATACTATAGGCCGTCGTTTGTAAAGATTCATATGAGGGGATTTGGGAATTTCCCACCACGCTTGCCCAACGCGAGTTGGTAGGAGCCAGAGCCTCGTTTGTTGATTAGCGGGATGTACCACGAGCAAGTGAGGTTAGCTTGTATCCCGTGACTTGTGCGGGAACCCATACACCTTTTATTCTACTGCCCCACTTAATCATTCTGCTGCCAAATAATTTTTCATTCAAACAAATACGACTTTGTCTTAAAAATGGATATGATTTTTGTCTTATCCCCTCCATGTACTGATTAATTATCTGTTTCTACATTATTTTACTTTTAAACTCCTGTTATATTAAAAAGGAGAGTTTACTTAGTATGTGGGAGTAGGGGAATCCGTCTATAATCTTACGCAGCCCAAATCAACCCCAACTGCACGCGGTGCACCCTGCTAAACAATAGATATGGCTCTGACCACTTACCAACCCGAATAAGGCTAGCGTGGCAGGGCTAAGGCGCAATACACTCTCAACAAGGATTCTTGAAGAAGGTCTGTGCCCAGCAGTGGGCATTATCCTACTGACAAGACTGACTGTGCAATCGTAATAAACTTGAACACTTAAATGGACATTAATTTAGTGGAAAGAATGGCGCGTCTGGAATCCGTCCGGCACATTGATATTGATGACTGGTCTCCATGTTTCTAATGTTCTAAGAAAGCAGCTTATCCGTTTCCATCACCTGGTTCATTTATATTGATGAGCATTTATAGCAAAGTAACACTCTAAAAGACGTGCTAATTCAAACTCCAACAGTTACAGAAATGTAAGGTTATTTAAGAAGTGATAGAAAATAAAGAGGAAATAATAAAAAAAAAAAGATTAAAAGTCTCTAGTGCGCTAACATTACTGTGTTGCAGTTTGAAAAGAGTTGTAGCTAGTGAAATTTCTGAAGCAGATACGTAACATTTTATGTCTCCAAGGTGATGAATACAACGTGGTCCAGTATCATCCTAACTATGGCCATATTATTCCTAAATTTTGCCACCATTACAGCATTAAAAGGAATATTTACTGGTGGTAAGTGTCTGTCGGCTGAGGCCATTTAGGTAGATACCATCACAGTGCCTATTTCTGCCGTCAAAGAGTGCAAATATTACTCTGTTCCGGTTTGAAGGGCGTTGCAGCTGGTTCAATTACTGGGGCAACAAGACTCAACATCTTATGTCTCAAACGACAAGCGCAAACTGGTATTGTATATCATACTAACTAGCGCTACGTTGTTAACGGCAGGCGTATCACTTACCATTAGATGAAAGTCCTTCTCGTCTCGTTGTCTCTCGTAATGCTAAGATTATTAAAGGAAAATTAAAAGAGAAAAAAAGAAGATATAATAAGGAATAAGATTAAGAGTGTCTCCATTCTCTAATGACTAAACGATGGTAATGCAGTTGAAAAACGAAAAGGAGAAAGAGAGTAAGATAAGTAAATAAATTATAGTAACATTTAAATAAAGATAGAGACCGTTTATTTGAATATAACATAATCTATTACCCAGTAGTACAACATCCGGGTTCAACTGTCCGTGGGCGAGTGTAGTAGTGGAGACACAAAGAAGTAAGAAGCTTGCTAAGAAGCATCAGCTTCGTCTCTTCTTTATACCTATGATTATTAGCGTTTCTTAATCCTTATGGGGACACTATCTAGACAGACGTTTTATCTGATTCTCACACTACCATAGCCCTATAAATACATATATAGTTGTCTCTTTTTCGTTTCATAAAACCGAATTCGCAGTTTTAGGTCTCTGTTTCCGGAGACCTTCTAGTATGCAAACATTACTGTATTCCAGTTTGAAGAAGAGGTGAGAAAATTACTGGGGTAACGAGACCCGACATCTTATGTCTTAAAGGAGATGTCCGACAATATGGTGCAGTATACCATTCCAACTATTGCCATATTATTGGCAAGCGCTTATCATCACTTACCATTATATGAACATCTCACACGTCCCGTTGCTTCGTTATATAAAAAAACCATAATCCTAAAAATAATTTCATTTCATAAATTGTTTATTATAAGGATCAAAACGTATTGGGCGTAGTACAGGTCTCGCTGTTAGGGCGTGACTTGAAACGAAATAAAATATTGCTGACAATTTTTTCTTCTGGTTTGATTCAGTACTGGAGAGGCTACACCTTTATATGGATTTCTAATGTCTTCGGCCACGGTAATGTCCTTTTTTTTAAACTACACTTAACTTCAATTTCATACGGTGTTAAGTGATAACGAGGCTGTGGATGGGTGAAGCATGCTCGTCAAGAATACTTCGGCTTGGATCTGATGATAGTCGAACTCTGCAATATTATCATAAGATTAGATTTACATGACTGTTGTAACCTAGTCAGGCGTCTTCAACCTCCAACCAAGAAACCTACCAGCAAACATTTACCAAGTGATACTATATAAAACATTATAGTAATTAAAAGAACTACTTAATTTATTCAAGATCTTTATAGTAACACTTTAAATTAAGTACAATGGACGGATTTATTGCTTATGGGTGTCTACTTAAGGAGTGGAGAGATGTACGTAGCAATTAGTATATAAAATATATATATGTATAATAAATATTATATATATATATATATATATATATATATATATATATATATATGTATGTGTGTATATATATATATAACTTCTTAATTATTCTGTGTATTTATTTATTTAATCATACTTTACTTACCCTTCAAGAATTTACACATCATCATCATCATCATTAGCCGATAAACGTCCACCGAGGGACATGCGTCTTCTCCAAAGATCTCGATGTCGATCGGTCTCGCGTTGCTTGCATCCAGTGGGTTCTTGCGACTCTCACCAGATCATCCGTCTACCTTATGGAAGGCCTCCCAACACTGCGTCTACCGGTACGCGGGCGCCACTCGAGGACCTTCCTGCTCTATAGGCCGTCGGTTCTTCGAGAAATGTGCCCTGCCTATTGCCACTTAAAAAATTTGAATTTACATATTTTAAATAATTTTCATTTCATACTGAAGTTACCAATATCAGATTTTTTTATATTGCAGTATTCAGTAAAAGTTAATGTAAGCATTTATGAAGGCGAGATAAATCTTGTCAAGTAGATAGATGAAAAGAACAGATGAACATTTAAGAGAAATTCAGTTATTTTTAATAGTGACAATGGTATTATAGAAATTAAAATGGTCCTAATTATTACAATAAAGTTAACGTGCACTGTTTGTGAAGAAGCGGTTTGTTAATAAAGGCAGACATGGAAAGAAGTTAAGCACGTAAACAGAGGGGAATAACAAAGTTAAACATGCACCTAACGAAAGTTACTCGCTCGCCTTGCATAATTCCAATTTTTATTCCACAACCACGCGGCATTAGGCAAATGTATTCATGGAGGGTGTTCGACGGGAAAATATCCAAGTTTGACTTATAACGGCTACAATTTAGATACCTACCTTCACGACTTGTAATGGCTAAAACCCGGGTTCGATTCCATGGCCAAATGTTGAGCTTTATTTTTATTCGACGAAGCGACGAGACTAACAAGACGCACATCCGATGGTAAATGATATACCTGCCCATAACAACCTGACAATAGAATGATATACAAAACACTATATTGTATCTTAAAAATTTTATTTCAAGAGTAAAATGTATCAAAAGCGGATAGGAAATTAATAAGTGCGACAGTCGTGTGCACTTGGCGGAAGAGCTATAACCTCTGGTCAGGAACACGCGGCGCCGCTGGTCGAGGACTCAAACGAAAATAAATAGCCACTCGACAGATACCCGCGCTTAGTCGCAGCTTACTTTACATCATTACATCATATTACATTATATTACATCTTAACTGATATCATAGAAAATAACTAAATTTGTTAATAACAAAATACTCATAATTTAGAAATATAGTGAAATAAACAAAACAAAATGTTGTTATAAATTTTAGTTTAACAACTACTTTTAACATCAGCCTACTGCAGCAGTACTGTTTGTACTGCAGAGCAGTACTGTTTGTAACCAGAAATAGGAGCTGCAGTGGTACCTATCTAGACGGTCTCCGGCAAAGAGACCTACCAACAGTACTAACTGACAGGTTCAAACTCAAGGAGAGTCCCGCGTGCCTCTGTGACCCGTCGGTGGACCAGACCGTGGTGCACATCCTCGCCTCCTGTCCCGTATTTGGAAGGGAAAGGAATGCTTGTGAAGTGGAGCTCGGCAAAAAAATAGAACCTGGAGTCCTCGCCTCTCTGATGAGTGAAGACGGAAGTCGCGCCATATTTCTGGAGTACAGCAAGGAAGCAGTTAGAAAAATAATTAAGAAAAATGGAAAAATAGTGAATAGTGTGTAGGAAATCGAATGTAAATGTAAATAGAATGTAATAAAAGATAATAAATAATAAGAAAAATGTAAATAATTAAATAATAGGAAAGTAAGAAAAAAGATGAAAGAAGACAAGCCTGAGAATGTTGTGCTACAGGGAATGCTTGTTTTCAGGCCCTCCCCCTGGGGTGCGGGTCGGATAACCTCCTCGTGTGCCCGGGGGATTTTTTTTTTTTTTTTTTTTTTATCAACGTGTGTAACAAAATGCTAACGAATTGCACACCCCGTACCAATACTGGGCCGGTAGTGGGGTAGTGTCGGACTCCAACCGACTAAAAAGCTTCACACGGTATTCCATCACATCCGCAAGGAATGCACGAGGGTCACGGGATAACGCTTTGGACAGTTCTTCCGCAACCCCCGTTCGGTGCCCGGATCGAACGGGCCCGCCTCGGGGAGGGATGTGAAGCATCCCTCCCAATTGACAAATCCCTATCACTTAGCGGCGACGCGTCGGAATACGAGATGCGTCGCCAGGTACGCCCCAGGAACCCTTTCCAAGGGGGGCGCCGGACCGACGGCCCTTGTCAGTCGCGGCGCCAGGTTCCTCTGCCTAAGGAGGCAAGCGGCGGTCGTGCGCTCGGCTCCGCCCATTGGCGACGAGCTGTCTGCGCACTGCGACCGCCTCCTGCCCCCTCGGCGCCCGCTCTCTGTGACGCTCGGTCTCCCGCTTCTGTGACATAATGATATCGCAGAATCGGGATACCGCGTCCCATGACGCCTCGCTTCTGACCATGGTCCGTACCACGGCCGGCAGCGAGAGGTCAGTCCCTATCGCCGCTACGAGCGCGGCCCTATCCTCTCCCCATCGCGGGCAATCGGCCAAGGTGTGGGACGATGTGTCCACCGGGTGTCCACACTCGTCGCACGCCTCGTCCGTCCTACCGCTACACTGACGCTGGTGCAAATAGCTCCCGAAGCAACCGTGCCCCGTGAGTATCTGCACCAGGCGGAAGTTTAAAACTCCGCTGTCCCTATCCAACCAGTCCTCGAGGACCGGTCGGACGGCCTCCACGGTGAGGCGGCCGTGCGTCGGGTCTCGGAGTCGCCGCTCCCATCGCCGACGTACGTCCAGGCGCCCCTCTCGGCGCCACCTCTCCTCCTCGACCGCTATGAACGCTCTTCTCGCCCAGTTCACGTACTTTGCACGCAAACAGGTGCCCTGCCACCTTCCCTTCAAGCTCCGTGAACTATGACACAGACAGCACGGCCTCTCCAGACCTAACCCCCGCGATTCGCGCGCCACCCAAGACAAGGACCCCCGTGGCGGGACCTTCAAAGCCCGACCTGCCCGCCTCTTCCGATTCGGACTCGGGAGGGAACATTAGCGGAAGCGACATGGAGGTGGAATATCCACCATCCAAACGTGCCGACGACGAGGGTAGAAGCCCAAAGTGTACGAGCGCATCTTCCTAGAGCGTCTGCGCCATTTTACCACAGAGAACAACCTCCTCCCCGACGAACAGTTCGGGTTCAAGAGTCGCCACTCTTGCATCCAACAAGTGCACAGGCTGACGGAACACATCTTGACCGGCTTCAAACACAAACGTCCGAAAGACACCTGCGCCGTGCTATTCGACGTCGCGAAGACGTTCGACAAAGTCTGGCACGAGTGCTTGTTATACAAGGTTTACGCTAACAAAGTGCCAGATCAACTCGTCACCATTATTCGAGCCTACCTCTCGAACCGCTCCTTTCGCTTCCTCGCCGAGCACTCTCTCTCCTCGATCCGGCCGATTAAAGCCGGCGTCCCTGAAGGCTCTTGCCTCTCTCCGTTACGCTTTTCGCTCTACACGAGGACATTCCCAAAGACCGCTACATCAGCCTCACTCTTTTCGCGGATGACACCGCTCTCTACCACTCTGGCAGAACTCCGGGTATTATATCGAGTCGACCACTCGTCTAGGCGCGTGGTTCCGGAAGTGGCGAATCGACGTAAACCCGGAAAAAAGTGAAGCCAACCCTACACATGAAGTCGAACTTCTACGGCCATAAATGCAGCCAGATCTCTCTCTTCGGCCAGTCCATCCCATGGAGGGACTCGGTCAAATATCTCGGCGTCACGCTCGACGCCAGGCTCAACTTCATCGCCCACATTCGCGAGGCGAAAAACAAAGCGGCTCAAGTGTTGGACAAGCTATACCCTCTGTTGTGTATGAAGAGCAAGAATCTCTCTCTCAGACATAAACTGCACCTCTACAAGGTATGCGTAAGACCTATAATGCTTACGCCAGCGTAGTCTTCGCCCATTCGTCCGAAGCACACCTCAAAGTCCTACAGGTTCTCCAAAACCGTTTCACCCGCATTTCAACCGGTGCCGAATGGTATCAGCGCAATGTAGATCTCCACGGCGACCTCTAACTTCCGACTATTACGGACCACTTCAGAGAATGCTCCGAAACATACTTCGCCAAGGCGTCATCTCACTCCAACCCTCTGGTGGCCAAGCAGCCAACTATGAACCGCCCTCGAATCCCAAGATTAACACGCGCAGACCACGACATGCGCTAATTACGCTATTCCCAAGAGTCTCTTACACCACACACGAACCCACAGTCACCGACAACACCCACGTTACCACACACACTTCAAACACTACCAATATGCTCCAAATTTCGACATTACGCCGCTCTTGCTTCAGAACGCGGCGCAACAGCTACACGCACACACACACACCGCGTACACTAAGTACACCCGCGAACAAGGGCGGTCCTCACCGCCCAGAGATTCCGGCTCAGGCGAAGGTAGTCGAGGAACGGGTCCGCGCCCGCCCTCGACGACTGAGTAGATTCGCCAGAAAAACCAACAACCAGACACACATTGTAATATTCCGCCGTCAGATAACTACACTCCACGTAGTACACTTTTTTTTGTAAACAGGTCGTGGATCCGGTCCACGAGCCCAGTGTCAGGTAAGCTGTAGAAGTCGCATGGCTTGCAACGCAACATCGTTCGAATCTAATCTACGAGAAATCTAATTACCTTTATAGGGAAAGTAATCCTTCGAGCTAGAAATTTGCTATGGAACTTACAATCTAATTTGCCTTACAAACTTCTCTTCTCTAAGAATAAAAGATTGGACAAAGATTAAGCTCAAATTGGAAAAGAATGAGAAATGAAACCTGTATAAAATCTCCAAAGGAGATTATAAAAAAGGCTTACACTATGGCAAGAATTGAATATTTAGAAGACTAATACAACAAACCCTCAATTCCAAATAAATCCATTGTAGTGACAGTGTAAGATTCGCAATTGTACTAAAATCGATTTGTTAGAGGTTATGAGACGTACTGATTTACAAAATAGAAATTGATGTAGCACTAAAGACTCTGATGTATTGAAATCTGATGCAGTCGTGGCCGGCGCAGTATTAAAAATATTAATATTTAGAATAATTAATTGTAAACGATGATACTCAACTACTACCTATCAATTACTACTACAACTATTACAACAACTATTAAATATCAATATTAATTGCTAGATAATAAGTAAACCTCATTAGGCTTAGTTGTAAGTGCACTAGACTAGTCGTTAGATACTCACCGAGTTAACTTCTAATTGTCTAACTTTGAAACGTGATTGGCCACCTACCGCCATTTTGATGAAGAATTAATAAAAAAAAATTATACAAAATGGCGTCTTTAGACACGACAGTGTGAGGACAAAAGAATATAATTTTAATTCGATTGCTCGCTACACAATGAAAACGAAAGACATTTTCTATTGTAAACGAAACGCCTCAACAATGCCGCCATTTCATTACATTCGTGATTGATTGATTCTAAAACAATTTAGTTATGAAATTACACGAGAAGATATCACTGCTGAATAAACAACAATAAAACTATATAAAAAGATATTATTCAACAAACATATTTTGTATTGTTTTTGCATTTTAACAAAGAGATGAAACGAACGGAAAGTTCACATGATGGCAATTGTTTGATACGATTTCCTATAACAATGTTATACTAGTTACGATGATGTACGAGTGCACTACACCACATAGTGCTCATCACCTTAGGACACAAGATGTTATCTTGTACCTCAGTAATTTCACTAGCTATAAACCAAAACACAGTTTGGCATTGTTTGGCGGTAGAAATATTGTCTGCGGTATCTTAAATCGATTATTACATTTTAACTGTTATTTTTTTTATATACGGATGCTTAAACGGGTCATATCTGATTTGCTGACTGAGTCGGGCTACCAACAATAAATCCTTGAGGGGTAATCCCAAATCGTGCTGACTCGCGGTGTGCTTCGTACGGAAACAACGATAACACATCCAATGGGACTGGATTGGTCATCCACTTGTGCAAGACATCTTACACAATAGTTATTTTATATTTACAAGCTAATATTTTTTTACATAACAGCAGCTGTAATTTCAGCAGTCACTACACTACTTTTGTCTAGGCTTACTTTTATACCTTTTATAAGTGTCGTCGGGTGGAATTCTTAGAAAGATACCGTGCAGCTGGGAGGTTATGTGAGATTTTTACTCACTAAAACCCGGTCGGTGGTTTACGTCAGTGCATTCCGAGGGACCTGGGATCTGTTACAGAATACATCGGTCCACCTGTACACTTTGACGTATGTAGCACATCACAAGGAAGAGCCAAACTATCCTTAGCACCATCGCTGAGATACGACAAGTACGGAACCACGCCGTATTTGCTGTCCCACATGAATTCGCTTATTGAACTATAGGCGCCCCCGCTCTCAAGACCCGCGAAGCCCGTAGACCCTTTCAGTCGCCTTCTACGACAGACAGGGCTTACGTCAGTCATATTCTTACTAACCTGTGACTACGAAGCTGTTATCTTTATAATTGTACCAGCAGTTAGTAATAAATTTAGCTCATAGAATCTTACATCCAAACAACAAATACACAGCATTTGAAACAAGATGATTTTACATTTTAAACTTCTAAATATTTAATACACATTATAACTATTAAAACGATCAAATAGGGTACAAATAAAAGAAAATACCAAAATAACTAAAGTTTAAAAAAATTATCGTATAGTGTGCAATTTAAAATTATAATATGAATATATAAACTTCTACTGGAAAAAACTACTTTAAATTATACATATACACAGTCGACTACAATAATCAAATTGAAAGCAAGACTTTTTACATATTACCTTAATTATTGAACGATAAGAATTCAGGGGTGATAAATGTTTTTTTTAATTATATTAATTCAAAAATACTTGAAACGGTTTCGGGGTGATAACACAATATGAAACTCAAATGCGCGAAATACGTTCTTTGTAGACATAACAGAAGGTTCTCTATAGCTGGGGACAAAAGAGGTCCCAACGAATGCGATTTTGAATAAAAAGGGAATAATTGAATTACTTTACGTAGATACACAGGATTCCCTTTGTCAAGACATGATTCAACCCTTAACATACATTACGTTATCAGCCGGAAGGCACCAACCGCTGAGGATAGATTTCCTTAAAGGTCCTCGTGTGTTACTAGCTTATGGTACATATACAACAAAAAAAGGTAATGTCAAGATGTAATTTCGTGACGATTTTATTAAGAAAAAATTCTAACGTTTTAAATAAGGTATCCTTTGATAACAAACAACTTAATCAGTGACATGGAATATTAAAAAAAATCTTTCTGCGGAATCAAATTGACCACTGACAATCTAAACGAAAGCTTAAAGAAACAAACACAAAACAGATTCAGCCACAATTATCCCACAGGCTTGCGTTAAACAACGGAAGTTCGCTGCTTTCCGCCCATCTACATGCGGACAAGGCCATTTTGTTGAACAATAATATAAAAGGAGTTATCATAAAAAATAATACCTCCTTTGTTACGGGGAAGCCGAATAAAGTGGGGGCGATGGAATAAATTTTAAATTCTTTGTCGCATCACAGCGAGCAGGGACGACATTCTCCTTCGCAAATGAACCGCTTGAAGGACACTTTGTTTCGTAAATCTCCTGAAACGGATTTCCAAATGGATTCAAAGGAGATTTCGAGGTGGATCTGCTGCTAACGATGCATTTTAATATTTATTTAAAAAGAATACTTGCGCTGGTTTGAATTTATCAAGATCATTATCTTTTATCTTAGAGCGTATGGAACGCTTTGTTCTAGTTATATACATGAATATAGCAAGATATATAATAGTTAAAGTGATCTTAAAATTGCAAAGGGCTAGTCTGAAATCGCTGATACTGTTCTACTGGCAACACAATAAATCTTTGTGGGGATAATATCGAATTGTGCTGACCGGCGGCCGTGTTTGTCCGAAGCCGATAATATGACGAAACTATTGCGACGGAATGAGAACAGCTTAATTTACTTAAATGTATTGAAGTAAATTAAGCTCTTTACTTCTTCACTGATTATTTGTTGACATCAAATCACAATTGGGAAGAGGAACACACTATTAAAATGTCTCATTCATCCCCCCAAGAATTTCCTTTCTAACTCTCTACTATCTACAGCTATAAGTCTACTATAAGCATGTAACAATTTCTATACAAAAGGATGCTGGTGTTCCTTTGTTTTTTTACAAAGTAATGGATTTTAGCAAATAAAGGAAATATTAAGAATTAACATTGATTTGGAGTAATGTTCCAATATTCTTCTAAATCAATCTAAGCAAGCTTCTACGTTGTACCAGCAATATATTTAATTGGAGTTTAAATGTAACATGTCCTACTATCATCATCAGCCGACAAACACTCACTGCTAGACATAAGCCATCCTCAAAGATCTCCACATCTTTGTTGAAATTAATTGAGGGAATTAGGCCGTAAGCCACCGCTCTGGCCGACTTGTACGGGTTCGTGGGTGGTGAATTTAAGACCACATTTAAGCCTTTTTTGACCTTCAATTTGAATAAATAATGTTGGACAATGTGATCGATTTTCTACCATTTTGCATTTAAATTTTATTTGCATTCACTGCGATGATTGAATTGTATTGTGTTGGAATATAAGAGAAAAAATTTGATCGCAGACACTGCTCTTTAAGATTGTAAAGAGCGGGGCGGTTTCATGCTGTTTGTAGTTTCGAGATGTGAACGATGTCAAAGCCAGGACTCGCAGACACTTTGCGGGATTAAAACGAGTACATATAAAATTAGCGTTTTGTCGTACTGACCACTTTGATCTGAAATATCTCCTCCTTGGTTAAGAATTCCGAATTAAAAATTTTTATATTCAGTTAGCCGGTACCTTTGAGTTTTGAAAACAGTCATTAATTTTTTTCTTTTGCGTTGCTTATTACTGCACAATGGAAAACATGAAATATCGGTATATTTACGGGTACGAGTTCCACCATGGCACCAGTGCTGCAGAAATAGCTCGAATGACTAATGATGTGTACGGCGCTGGTGTCTCAAAAGAAAGCACGGTATGTTTTTGGTTTGAACGTTTCCGTTCTGGAAATTTCGACCTTCAGAACCAACCCCGTGGATGACCAAAGACCAAAGTGGAAAATAAAGAATTAAAGGATATTGTGGAAGTGATCCATCATAAAGCACTTCAGAGATAGCTGCAGGGTTCAGAGCATGACAATAATATATATATGAAATGACGCAGAAAGCGATAAAATGTCTTTGAGAGTGCTGCACGCCGCCGATGTGTTCAAATATTTCACACAACATTTAACAGGCAGTAAAAATACTTGTTAAGAACCTGCAACCTAAGTAACAACCTATTGACAACCGTAAAAGAAACGAAGGTTGTCGTGTAAATAAAAATAATTCGGACACTATATCTTTTGGACGAGGTAGAGTCAATACATAATCAAAATAAACCTATTTATTTTTGATACAGTAATCAGGATGATATAGATCATTAGGCGATGGACGTCCACAGCTGGGCATAAGCCTCCCCCAAAAATTCCTATAACCACAAACTTTATATAAAAATAACGCACGACCATATCCAAAATTCATATATAGCAACTTTATTAATAGAAATTACACGTTGACCACAGATAGTAAATTATTTAATTACATAATTTACTTTACTCCTTACTCTTAGCTAAGAGTAATTTTGCAAATATATGTTAAAAAATAGCAGTAATGAAGAATATAAGCTGAAAATTTTTCTATAGGTACAACTAAAACTACGTTTAAAGCTTATTTTATTTATCTATTTATTTTAGAGATAAATATTTTCAAGAAATACACCATTACCCGAAAACCAGTAAGGTTTATTAGATAATACAGTCGTCGTGACCTAGGTGCAGCGCAAGTCACGTCCGGGCACTAGCCCGGCTGGCCCAATGGCTCATTGCAAACCATTGCAATGAGCCATCTCTTTAGCCTCGCTCGGCATGATCCCGAGGATACAACAATATTTTAGATATCTGTTGGTAAGTCATTTATACAAATTGGTATAACAAAATCAAAAATTCTGGTACAATAAACGTTGTTGTATTTCGGGACCACAATACCACAGTACTATTTCCTTCATTGAAATCATCAGAGAATCAGATCAATGTTACTATTGTTTATTTTATGTGACAGATCTAGTATATTAGAGGAAGTCTGAAAGTTGCTCCAGTGACAGAGAAGTTGAGGAGCAAGAGGTTAGTGTGGTACGGGTATGTTATCCGGAGGGTTGAAGGACATATAACAAAGAAAGTAATGAGAATGAATGTGGATGGTTATAAGGGTAGAGAAAGACCGAAGAAAGTGTGGATGGATTGTGTAAAAGATGACATGTGTAAGAGTATGAATTCAGATACGGCAGCTGATAGCGAGATGTGGTAGAGAAGTGCATACTGTGTTGACCCCACATAGCTGGAAAAAGGGCAGAAGGACGGTAATTTAAAGTTAATAGAAATTGGACAAGAATATTATGAATTAAGTATGAATAATATTTTTTCAGGACAAAGTAAATATTGAGTACATAACATAAAAAAAAAACACTAAATATCAAAGCATGTTTGTTCCTGTAATCAATATCTTTTCCCCCACACGAACATTGAAAGTTTTTTTAAAAGTATAATTTTAATTTCAAAACTATACTCTATATTCTATACAAAACAAGAGTAAGTAAATCGTATAAAGCTTTAATAGAAATTAACAGATATAATACTCTACTTCCCCGTTTTTCTCCTTTAGAGTAGAGATATTCATATTTTTAATAGGACCAACACATTTTACACATACTCTCGAATATGAAATCTGGTCACTCAGTAAAAGGTATGCTCTCTATCCCCTCGTAACTAACTATATTTTCTAAATAGTTCTACGTAGATCAGACTAAAATAATACATATAATAGTTAAAATTAATTATGACATCTGCTATGTCATTTTCCCCGTGACCATATGTATGGTCTAATTCGAGCACGTTTCCCGTTGTTTCCTGTGCTTTATATGGGTAATAGTTAAAATAAACGCGATAAAATCCGCAACGTTTAGTTATATAAAATATTGACGTAAATTATAAAAAAAAAATATTAAATAAACGATGAGTTTTAGTTTGGGATAAAGTTTTCGATCGATATGGATATCTTTGAGGGACGCCTATGTCCAGTTGTGGACGTCTATCGACTGATAATGATGATGATGAAGTTTTCAACATTTCCTGTGGGTAAATCGAACCTCTAAGTAATTAAATCCTTCGCCGTGGAATTTAAGTTTGTAACGAGATATCATTTTATTTTAACTTAAAATTAATATTATTATTTTCTTCTTGTAGTCTAGCCCAAATTCAAAAGCTATTAGCTTCGCTCTGTTTACAAATATAATGAAATGCATTATTTCTGATTGCAATGGATTACCACTAGACTTTACTGTGACATAATGTCAAGCGATAAAGAGGTAGTAGATGTAACCTATGTATTATCTAAACGTAGGAGAGTCGGAACTAAGTAATTTTTCTATTTAGAAATGGCCGCAGATTGACAATGAGCTTGATGACTATTAGTAAATACTCTTCAAATGGATTAGCGATGTTTTTAAATATAATTAATAATACTGTCCATAGAGTCACCATTCTTCAGCCGTTCTATACGCTTTAAGAACCCGTTGTAAATTTATTTTGGCGATAAAGTTATAATTAACGTTCTTTGTGAAATTAAAGAAAACTTCTATACTTTCAATATGAAACTTTTTATTTTTATCATGTAGACAAACCTTGGTTAGTTTTGAAACGCGTACAAACTCTCCGCGGAAACGATCCTCGTCGCCCGCAAGCACCAGTACATACAAATTAAGTAAATTGCTTTCCTCCACACAAAAGTTTAATCTCACGCGATTCAAGCGGAGTGGGTAAAGCTTTTCGCGTTAATGATAATGAATTTCAACAGAAATCTAATAACGATTAAAAAATCCTTAAACTAAAAATTACAGCTTTTAATACGCCGATTTCGCTTAGATCAGAACAATATTGCAAGATGTTGCAATATTGTAAAGCGAAAGAATGAACATCTTTAACAGGTGGTGCTCAAATAGCACAGATATCTGCTACAACTTATAATGATGGGTAAAGCGGAAACTGGTAGTAGGTTTCTGGTCCCGGAGACCGTCAAAATAGATACCATCGCAGCGCCTATTTCTGCTGCCTGTTTTGTTAAATAATAAGTCTGAAATCTATTAAACTTGGAGAAGACTATTTTATGACTTACTTTAATGACATAACTGCTTCTATGTTTTGGAGTAAATAAACATTATTTTAGTTATGAAATTAATTGATAAAAGAAAGCGCTGATACCGAATTATTTATTAATTTATGCTTCTTATGAACTATATGTATTTAGGATAGTAACAAAGTTGGCACGAGATTTTATAACCTGACAACCCCCACGATCTTTCACCGTCATCGTTTTATGGTGGGGCCACGGGAACGTTTTCGCACTCGTGCGCGATACGCCAGCGCCAGCTGCACTTTGCAGAACAACATGAGGAGTCGAACCCCCTTTTTTCGCTTCTATAAGGGTGCGCCTGCTGTTCCCGAAGACCATCAAAATAGATACCACCGTAACGCCTATTTCTGCTGCCAAACACCAGCGTCCAAACATTACTGTGTTCTGGTTTGAAGGGTGCTGTATCTAGTGTAATTGTTAGGGTAACGAGGCTCAACATCTTACGTCTCAGGCGATAAACGCAATGTGGTGCAGTATATATCATCTTTACTAACGTGATGTTATGGGCAAACGTATCGTTTACCATCAGCTGAACATCACGCTCTCCTCGACGATTCATTGAATAAAAAAAATCATTAGCGTTCCGGACGCACCTTCTAGTGTAATATATGGCTCAGGGTTCCGTCTCCGACAAATTCGCAAACCAGACAGCCAACCACCAGTAATGGCCTCTCCATTACTGGTGGTTGGTTGGCATTTTTGACCTATAAAAGAATCACCAATGATCTGATGATGGTCGCAAGAAACCATTGTCGCAAGGTGTGAAACTTTACAATCAGATCCACCTTAGGTTTCCATGTTGGAAGGTTGTGTAGGTGTCAAGAAAGAGATGGCTAGGACTGAGAGACTGGATCGCGTTATTTATCATTGAACATCATTAACTATGATTTGTACATACATTTTAGAAAGATTAAATACTAACAATTTTATAATTCAAGCAGCTTATAGCCACGGGCACTTCGAACTTCTTGAAACTATATAGATAACAAAGACTTCTTCATTACCAGTCTAGATAACGAGATCGTTAACGAGAATAACGTCTCAGCATGAAGTTGATATCAATTAGCTAATTAATTTTATGACTGCTATTTTACTTTCTTAGTATAATATTGAAACTAGCTTAGTTTCTGTCGCTTAATAGAAATGAAAACTATATGTTTATATGAATCATTTACTCTGCTTATACGGTTCGTTACGTTGTGATAATATTTTTAATAAGAAAAATTTGTAGAAAATTCTAATTATGTCATAGACTGACACCAGAGAACCAGAATCTGAAAACGTTTGTGATTTCATTAATAGAAATGTATGTGCATAAAAATAAAATAAATAATCGTTAGAAACTTGTTCAACAATACAATTATATCAAGTATGTTATAGTACATAATACAATATTCACACTGCAATAACAGATGTGGCTAGGTGACGAAAACGTTGAAGTTCAATTCATTCATACACTCCTACAAAATGGACTACAGTCTAAATTAATTTCGTGTTAGGACGACCAGAAACATAGTTTGTAGTTGTGAAACGTTATAAGCTCGAAGTTATTTGATTACAACCTCTTGAGGAGACTCGAAATTGGTCACCACAGAGACTAGTTGATGGTACGTCTATAGCATACATTGAAAGCTTTGCTAAACAACAAACGATAACCTCACTCCTGGTGGCGAATCTGTCTTAGTGATTAACGTCTAAGTAGACCCGTCTAAGCATCTCATAATTTATTTTATTTTTTTAAAGTTTTAGGTATTAGTAAAAAATAAGGAATGAAAATTAATAGCTTTAAAAGATTTTAAAAAATTCAATGGACCTTAAAGCATTGACATTGCACACTACATTGTGCTTCGTCACCGGTAATTCCATTTACCATTTCTCATTTCAAATACTGTTGCACGTCAACCGATGCATCCAAGCTTAAATACTGTGAGAATAATTGCTCTTAATTATATAAAAATCACTTCATTTGCCGAAGACTAGGAGACAGTCAGTAGTGAACGTCAGGATAATGGAGTTACACAATGCGTCAGTGCCCACGGCAATTTACGTCAGCTTGGAGTTGTCATTGACTTATTGTTACAGATCTTATGATATCACCTTCAATAGTAACGATCTACATTGCAATCCGTTTCATGAACGAATAGAAAAATAACAGCGGCAATAATTTATATATCCACCACCTTATCAATCACGGCAAGCTTACTTTTGTGTGATTTGTTTTTATAACTAGACTACAGGTAGCAAAAATATAAAGCTTCAACGGTAATATTATTATTATAAATGATGCTGTATTTAGCTGTTTGGCAGAAATATTCGGTTAAGTTATTAATTAAACTATAATGCTTACTGCATTATAGTTTAATTAATACCTTACGTTAACCAAAGGCATGGATATAGGATGGTGATCGAACTTGCTTAACTCCGAATTTTGTTTTTGATAAAGGATTAGCATTATTAAGGGTTCTCGTTAGTTCTAAAAGAACTAACAATACGTGTTATAATAGCTCGAAATTCATCGTTTTTTAAGTTTTGCAATGTCAAGCAAAACTATGAGTAACTTATACTTAATCCTTTTTATGCTGTGGAAATCCGTAGGTAGAAACTTTGTGCTATATCTAAAACAAACAGTTAATTCTCCACAATAGATTTTATGTTATATTGAAAAAGTGTTAACTAAACATACAAGAAAAAATATATAAAACACAAAATACTATCTGAATTAACCGTATTTAGTTATTTTCATAGTTAGCAGGCGATAATTAAAAAAAAAACAACACCTTTTACATTCATCATTGTTGAATAGCGATTTGTAACTTACTTTTGATGGGATAAAATGTACCGCTTCCGGCGCTTGTTATTATAGACCTTAATGCAAAGTAGTAGTAGTAACATGCGGGTCCCAGATTACAGATACCGGTGGTGAATTAATAGAGAATTGGGCGACCATGACAGGCTTATTGGTACTCAAACTGGAATCAATCAACACTTGCGTGCGTAGGCAAGGTGGCTCTGTAGTGTAGGTATCGTGGTGCTAGAAGCGGTAGAGACTTTGTCTGACCACTGGTATATTCGTTTCGATCTTTCCACTTCATCTGTAACAGTGGGCGCAGGTCATCCAACAAGAAATAAAAATGTCTATAGTCGGTCTATATCTGCAAAAACGCTTGGGAAATCCCACCAAATGAGCCGGTAAATGTCGAAAACGAGGTTGACTGGTTCCGAAGTACTATGACACAGATTTGCGACGTTAGTATGTCACGCATCACTACCAAACCTCGTCTTCCTAGGCTTCAGGGGTATTGGTTGTCTTCTCAGATCACATCACTTCGTAAAGAATGCATAACGGCAGGACATCAATACGCTAGATATGGCCGTAACGTGATCCGCGACGCGATAATGGAGGAGAGAGGAGATACTTGTTATATAAAGCACAAGCTACAGTTGTCTATAAAAGAGGCTAAAATTCGCGCAAGAGAGGAACGTCTCGGGACTCTTAACCAAGATCCGTGGGGGCGCCCGTATAAGTTAGTAAGAGGAAAAATTAGCTCTTGGGCACCTCCGCTTACAGAAACACTCGAGCCAAAGTTTTTGGAAAACGTCTTGAACAATCTGTTCCCAAATCAAACGGATAAGACAAACACATCGACGGTGGAACATTTAGAAGATCATGTAACTGCCAAGGTTTCGTACATATCTCAGGCAGAACTCGACGCCACGATTTACAAGCTTCGAACCAAGAGGAAAGGCCCGGTGCCTGATAGAGTTTGTGGCCGCGCATAGGTTTTAGCTCTTGAAAAATTTGGGGATCGTTTATGCTGGCTAATGAATGCTTGGCTAGTGACTGGTAGGTTTCCTATACAGTGGAAAATGGAAAAATTAGCTCAGCTCGTCTTGCTGAATCTCGCTCAGCCTATCGCCCAATAATCCTGCTGAATGAGATAAATGAGGTATTCGAACGAATAATAGCCAATCGCTTCAATAAACACCTCAAAGAGAGGCCCCAACTTTTCCGAAGCACAATTCGGATTTCGAGGAGGCCGTTCGACTATTAATTCCATTAAACGAGTACAGGCTTATTCTGAAGAAGTAGTATGTCAGCGTGGTGTACTTCTGGCGGTGTCTTTACACATCCTCAAAGCTTTCAATATGATCCCGTGAGCGCGAATTAATGAAGCGTTAAAGTTTCACTAGTTACCTTTGTACCTCATCCGTATTATTAAGGACTATCTATCTGAGAGATACATTATTTATCAGGGCCAAAACGATCGTTTCTTGAGGAGGTAAATATACTGCGATGTTTCCCAGGGTTCGGTGTTAGGGACCCTATTATGGAACATCGGGTAACCCAAGACCAGATTCGGCGCAGGAAGTCGGGAGGGTTTTGTCTCTTGGCTCCCATGGCCTCTGGGTGATGAAACGGATTAAACGGATCCGTTACGCAAGTGATTGTAAGAAGCCAAGAGGACGGCGCGCTGTGTTCCGGCCCACCCTTATAGAATTGAAAAAAGGGGTTTCGACTCCTCATGCTGTGCTGCATAGTGCAAGTGCAGTGAAAACGTTCCCGTGGCCTCGGTATAAAACGATGACGGTGAAACATCGTGGGTGTTGTCAGGTTATAAAATCTCGTGCCAACTTTGTTACTATCCTAAATACATATAGTTCATAAGAAGCATAAATTAATAAATAATTCGGTATCAGCGCTTTCTTTTATCAATTAATTTCATAACTAAAATAATGTTTATTTACTCTAAAATATAGAAGCAGTTATGTCATTAAAGTAAGTCATAAATAGTCTTCTCCGAGTTTAAAGGATTTCAGTCTTATTATTTAACAAAACGTAGTTATCGTGTAAAAATTAATAAAATCAATTATTAAATCTTCTACATATATGTTAAGAAAATAAATAATAATAAGTTTCCAAGTACAATTACTCTTAGGGTGATAATGTTAAAAATCGGTACATTTATGTAAATGTGAAGCAGATTCGACGAGCCGTTTCCCCGTCCACTGCTGGTCAAAAGCTTTCCGTATAGATCCAATCGGTCCTGCGATATAAGTATTACTTAATAATTTTTCGCGCATCATATATAGTATGTTATTTGAAAAAAACAAATAATTTAATATATATAACAATGTATAAAGTATAACGTTAGTATTCACAAACATAGAGAATCTGATTTTTTTTCTCTAACTGTTTTTGTTGTTCGAGCGAAAGTAAATGAAATTGTAAATTTCCTAAACGAGCCCTGGACAGAATACAGTTGGAGCTGCGACTGAATGAAAGTGAACATACTATAGCCGTCTTGGCGTTGTGTAACTTTCGGCGTCGTATTCCTAGCGACAGTACACGACATGGACATTCTACTTAACGGATATTGTACTTTGAGATAACGAAATTACATCTTCGTCAATAGGAAACAAAATTGACTTAAAAACTATATTTAAAATGTTCAGACATTTTTTAAAGTTAAATGATAATTTATATCCATTACATTGAGATTTTAGAATATTTAAACATCATAATAATTTCAATGATTGCATTTCAAAAGTAATACGGCAATGTTTGCGCATTGTTACTTTGCAGCAAAATTAAAATTATACTAATAAAGTGTAATGAAAGTTGTAAGTTTTAAACAAACCCGCATTTTTTATATTATGGGCTTGCATCATTATCATCATCATTAACCTTTATAAACTACTACGAGTATAAACTGTTTTTAATGTTTTGGTTTTCCAGCTAGAATAGATTAAAACGTTTTTTTATAACTTAAAACAGGGTTGCATTGACGTATCGGTGGAGGTACATTATTCCAACACTCGGTGGCCTGATGAGGAAAACTTTCCGTAAATGAGTCAGTTTTATGCTTATAATCTTAGAGGTAGGTACACACTTCTAGTTTTTAATTTATCTTCTTGTTATTAAAGCGCCTCTCCCTTACTGGAGGTTGACAGTGAATTCACTCCCTTATGTTTTCAACGTGTCTTTTGCCTTCAACTATCTTGAATAAGAAAGACTTTTATTATAGAATATAAAAATTCTGGTATAATCCCGAATAAAATGAAAGCTAAATGAAAATTCCTACGCGATTCCATAATAAGTATAGAAGATATATAAAGATGTGGAGAGATATTACTTCGAGCTGGAATGTCGAAGCTGAATCGATAGCAAGTATTGTACACTCATTGAATTGTGCTACGTTCTGCTGCTGGAAGGCATCCCCTTTTGGTGTAGAACTTATAAAAAGGTATATACTTTACCATCACCATCTGTCATATTACAGCATTTAAATTATTTAATAATATTTTTTCTTTTTCATTATTTCTATTCAAACGATAAAAACGGATTCATTTACAATTATTTTTCACCATAGTTTTTACCGCCTGTTAAAACATTTATAAATAATAGCAATAATATACATAAACAACAATTATAGCTGAACTCGATTGTTTTTTTTTTATCAAAGTAGTTACTGATAGTTATTTTTTATAAAGACTCAAGGTTCGTCGCGTAGAAAAAAGTTTTCATTGTTTAATTTTATTTACTATTGCACAACTACTATTGTATATTACTGAAAAGTAGAGAAGCTATTTTTCTTTTTTTTAAAAAAAACGGTATTTTTTTGTTAAGTCATAAAAAGTGTTTCAACAAAACTGTGATATATATTTATTCCCTACTCTATATTATTGTATTAATTATATGTTTATTATATTTATATTGATAGAGTAAAACGAGCACTCTAATTATAAATAATTATTACTTGTTTTCGTTTTAACTAGTTCAGTTCTTAGTTTATAACATTTATTGCATTAATATAGCATGAGCTATAAAGGCGCAAATTATTTTAAATTTATGTGAAAAAAGGTAGGTCACTTTGATAATATTATCGCAGCTAAAAGATTTTTTATTAATATCACTTTTAAAAAAAACTATACGAGTATTTTCGAATTCTGTCTCCATACTTCTACAAATCGTACTTTTGTTTGTAAACATAATATATAGTAAGTAAAGGAAGGATATATAAGAATATAAGAAGTAATAAAATTGTAGTTGCTTTAACACCATAAGCAAGTTGTTATATAATTATGTTGTATTCTATAATTATGAATAAATCTAAAATGTACACTAAGCTAACACATCGATGATGACAGTAACTTAACTTGTAAAAACCTTATTCAAAAGATAAAGTATTCATTTCTACCACAGTAATATGCGCTAAATCACTGAAATTCGCGTGGTAGTATTCAGATTCAGTTAAAAATAACTTATCAATTAAAAAAAAAAGGAATAACAACACTAAGATGTCCATCGTAATGACTATTGATGTTTTGATGATTTCAAAACCGGTTTTATCTCTATTCTCATCGCGATGTACAGGTGCTGACCTGCCGCTGCATTGACGGTTATGGCAGAAACGATGACGGTGTCTGTATTCCAATAGATCAATCCGTACGTATAATGAACTAATCGTAACTGAACCGCTCGTCTCGTGGCCTCGTCGTGTAAAAGGAAGCAGTGACAGTAACGTGCCGACCCATTTCTTCCCGCGCACGGAGACTAATGCCGGCCATAGAGTCTTAATGGGCGACCGTTTGGGACCTGTTACGAGCGGCCCGGCCCCGCCGCCCGGCTTTAAACTCGCTTTATACCACTTTTTTGGCAGCGGTACGTGGTCCATGTACAGCCAAGATCTACCTTTGATAGCAGCCGTTGTGTCTGCTTGTTGTGTTCCGGTCATCATCATTCCGAGCTGTTGATATCCACTGCTGAATATAGACCTACCGCTGGGATATTTCTGGACTAGCGTTGCTTAGCATTCGAGATACAGAAAACGCTGCTTCTTGAATTATTCCTTAGTTTACTTTTTTTTATAAGAAAGGTCGGCAAACGAGCGAACAGTTCACTAGGTGGAAAGTGATCACTTTTTGGACAGTCGTAACAGCAGAAGATGCGCGCGCAGCTGCGTCGCCGAACTTTAAGGACGCTTTTTTCTTGAAGGCTCCCATGTCGTATTGGTTCGGAAATACCTTAGTCGCCTTTTACAGCACATCATTATCATTCCTTCATCAAACTGTTTGGCAGCTAGTAAAATCCCATAAAAAAATTATAAAACACCCTTAAGTTACATCTATGGTTAAAGCTTGGACTCTTTAAGCTTCTAAACCGATTGTCATCTTTTAAACATTATCAACCTTTATACTTGGTTCAGCCGTTTATGAGCCACATAACTGTGTAAGAGATAAGAAATTGTACAAAGAATATAAAGAGTAAGAAGGAGGAAATAGGAGGGAGAATGATAGGAGAAATGAAATGTGAATGAGATAAACGGTATAAAAGATCACAGGAAAGAATGATAAGTATGAGAAATAGGGAAAGACATGTGATAAATAAACGGGAAGCAGCTGGTTGCGGATAGCGCAGCATCGATCGATGTGGATATCTTTGATGAAGGTCTATGTCCGGCAGTGGGCGTCTGTCCGGTGATAATAATGATGATGTTGATGTGATAAATAAATAAATAAAAAGCTTCAGATAATTGGGATAAGGCGAAATATATATATATATATATACACACAGATTCCAGTTATTGTTATACCCCGTATTATGATTCTATATATTATTACAGGGAGGGGGACCTTATTTATTTTAATTCTTACATGAGGCTTTATGGAATCTACTACAATTTTTTTTATATTAAGTTATACTTTAGTTCAGCTTAAAGAAACTTACGAGAGTGCTTATCGAAATTGATACCGATAATAAAACATCAAGAATTGTTACTTTTTCGTATTTTTTATATGCCGAAGCTAGGAGACGAGAAGGACATTCGTAAGCTACTAGGCGCTAATTAGGATGATACACACAACACCATATTGTGCCCAACGGCTTGAGACATAAGACCTATGATACCTACGGTGATACCTACACACAGTCTCCAACAACGAACTACCATCAGAAAGACTTGACTTTTAGGAAGTATTTGAAAGAATCCAAATCAGTATATATAATAGTTATTTACTGGTTGTAAGTCTCTGTTGATGTAGACCGCCTAGGTAGATACCAGCGAAGCGCCTGTTGCAGGCGATAGACAGTACTGTGCAAACATTACTGTGATCCGGTATGAAGGGCGCTATAGCTAGTGTAATTACTGGAATAACGAGACTCGACAATTTAACTCTCAAAGTGACGAGCGAAATGTGGTGCTGTATAATCCTTACTAGCGCCAAGTTGTTATGGGCAGGTTAACGGGACACTTACCATCAGATAAATGTCCCGTTAGTCTAGTCGCTTTGTTGAACAAAAAAAGAAACTCGAATCTCAACAGTGCGAACGTCAATTACTCTATGTATTTATATATATGTACTTATAATGTATTAAGTCCATAAAAATTTAAACCGGATATCAGGGATTTAACAAGTGGAATAGGAGTCAAGCATGAGAGGGAATTTTTTAAAAAAAAATTAAATCAATCTCACTTTAAGGGTGATTGCAGTGGACGATCTGTTTTCTCGTCGAATTAATTGTCCTGCATAATAACACTTTATACCCTTACTAGTCTCGTCCCGTAGCTTTTTACCCCCAAACAGTGACAGATTCACTGCCGTTACACTGTGTTTGCCTTTTTTGCCTTAAATTATAATCATATGTGTCCTATATTTAAATATTACTCTCCCAACACAATGCGACATTTTTAAGCGAGTAAACAATTAAAATAACTCAAGTACGTTTCTCCACCTTCCTCTAGCAGTTGGCTGAGGCTGTGTTGTAAAAGAAAACCACAAAAGCATTCTAAGGCTTATATTAAAACGTTATCAGATATTGAAGTGATAACAGTAATGGTCGCGGAGCGTTAATTATTTTTATCAGTTTAAATACAGTTTCTTGTCAGCCTCAAAGAGTGCTTTGGTTCGAAGAACTACTCCGTTTAGCAGAATTAGATTGCATCTTTAATAACTGTCACTGTGATACGGAAGCCAAGTGTAAACATAACATTTATCTGTCAGGAGGCTTAACTTGAGAAACTTTTATATATTGAGCCACGTCGTCATAAGGGTTATCTTGAAGATACTGTTGGTAAAGTAATTTAACCTTTTTGTTTTATTATACGAAGCGACGTTACCAGCGGAACCCCCGCCTGACGGTTTGCTCTTAATGTGTCGGTAGTTAGAATATTATACAGATTCCCTCGAGAGGCTGGTTGGGATTGCATAAAACAGACCCGGGACTAGCCCAGCATAGCATTAGAGAGGCTGTGGTTGTGTTCCGAACAGGGATCCTCCAGATGCTGAAGGTGACCACCGAGTGATTATTAGTGGGTTAAAACCTCCGCATAACTTTAGCTTTACCTCAAAAGACAGTATATTTTCGGAGATTTTTCATCCGAAAAGAAAAAAAAAAGTATACACAGTACCACGATGTGCTTGTCGCCTTTTAAGTCTCATTATCCCTGTGTTTTACTAGCTACAGCACCCTTCAAACCGGAACCGGGCCTGTCACCAGTGTATCTAGAAAAATAAATAAAATTTAACTAGTGTTTTATATATATATTAAAAAAGGCAATTTGTTTTTTTATAATCTCCCGCTTGGACCGATTTTGATTCACCACCGAAGATATAACCGGAAGATATAAAAATGATTTTAGTATTTCAGAATTCAGAAAATAGACTACACTAATGGTAAGACTCTGTTACTGGTAGTAGGAACCTGTTGCCAGCTACCGTCTACCTAAACGTTACCATCGCAACTCTTATTTCTATCGCCAAACAGTAATGAAGTTATAAGGCGATACTACACTATATGATACCACCACCAGCCGATAGACGTCCACTGCTGGACATAGGCCTCCCTCAAAGATCCCCACATCGATCGGTTCTGTGCCGCCTGCATCATCCGGTACCAGGCGCCGTCGTTTGTAGGGTTTCATATGAAGGCATTGGGGCCATATCCCACCACGCTGGTTTCATGCGGGTTGGTGGGAGCTCAAGCCTTGTTTGTTGATTAGCAGGGTGCACTGCGAGCAGGTGAGGTTGGTCTGGGTCCCGTGAGTTTTGTGCGGGACCCCTTACACCCCCAATATGATACTGTTCATACCATTACAACCAGCGCCACGTCGTTACGGACAGGTGCATAACTTACCATCAGGTGAACGTTTTTCTAATCTGATCGCTTTGTGGAACAAAAGAAATGTTCCAATTTTTGACATACCATATTTATTTATTTGGATACTTATGAGACACACAAACAACGCAGTGAGTTTAAGCTCGATACCTCCGATTAGTTTTAGGACAATCGCTTAGGCTTTACTTTATTCTAGATTGTACCAAATAATTTTATCGTGTTCATTTGAAAACCAGTTCCGCTTTTAATTATCCCTCCTTTTAAAGTAGCCGACAATGGCACCGCCGATCAACCAAACTTGTACTGATTATTCAATACATTCAGATGTATATATATTTATATATATATATATATATATAAATATTGTGCTTATTCACTATAGGTCAGAGTTAGATCACGATTCATTTGCCGCTCGCATATGGACAACCACCACCGGATGCGAGCAACGCGCGACCGATCGATGTGGAGATCTTTGGGAGAAGCCTATGCTCAGCAGACGGCTATCGGCTGATGATGATTATATGGACAAATAGAATATTTCTGTCCGAAGGTTTGGGATTGTCAGTTAATAAAACGGAAAACGTATTCTCTAGCAAAATCTGTTATAGTAGTATTCTATTAGTTGACACCCGACGGAAGTATAACTTTCTGATCTAATTAATTCATAATGAAATGAGATGAATGATGACACTAGGGAAGTAGAAATCGGAGAGGCGGAACGATTGATTGTCTATCAATTAATCTACCTCTCTGTTCTTTTTTTTGTTGAATGAAATTAGAAAGAACGAAAACTAGAGAGAGATAAATTGGTGCACTTAGAGTTTCCGTATGCGACGGTAGAGTAGTGGTGATGCTGGGAAAGATTTGGCAACTTTATTATACTTCTTAGGACTAACCATTACATTTTAAAAATGATTTACAAGAGATCACTGTCTTGACAGCGAGGGTAAGTTCATCTCAGTGCAATATACCACCAAAAAAATATACTGTGCATACATTACTGTTTCGATTGTGGAAATGTAGTAAAGTAACGATGTGAAAATGCTACATGAATAAAATAAAAAAAAAAGTAAATTTTTATTCGACGACGACTGTTCATGACAGTGTATTGCTTGTTAGAATGATATACACAGCATCACATTATGATCATCGCTTTTGGGAAATGAACTGTCTCGTTATCCCAAAACATTTCACTTGTTATAGCACTCTCATAATGAGAACACAGTCATATTAGCACTTTACTGTCGAGCGATAAAAACTACGTGATCATACAGTCTCCGGAAACGGAAACCTACTAGGAAAATATTATATATATATCCTTAATAGGCAATGGAATATAATCCTGCTTTGGAAAAAGGATCCTTTTTATTTAATTACTGGTGGTAGGTCGTAGGTCTGTTGCTGGAGACCGTCTTGGGCAGTATTGCAGCGACTATTTCTGCCGCCACACAGTAGTTTGCATATATTACTGTGTTTTGGTTTGAAGGACGTTTGTAGATCATGGAATTACCGGGGTATTGAGATGAAACATCTTTCAATGCTCCGAGCATTATGTTGTGCTGTGTAGCGCCTCACCAGCGCCGCGTTATTGTGGACAGGCGTATTACTTACCATCAGCTGAAGGTATGGTCTATGCCATGGATTTGTGGAATAGAAAAAAAGGCCAAAATGGACGTCTTAATACGTTTTGAATCAAAGCGGTTTTATTAAAAAAAAAGACTATTTCAACAGACAATTTACGTCCCCACTATTAGGGCACAGGCCTACCCTCAACATGAGGGCGATGAGGCCATAGTCACCAGGCGGGCCCAATGCGGATTGGTGACTACACACACAACTTAGAATGGATTCTAATTCATGTGTAGGTTTCCTCACAATGTTTTCCTTCACCGTTTCCAATTCGCTGTCGTTACTAAAGTTTACAAGTGTACGTAACTTAAACATTAAAGTCATCGGTACATGCAGAGACATTCGAACCCGCGACCTTCGGAATGAAAGCCGCCCGCTCTAACCATCAGGCCAGCGAGCTACATACCGTTCTTTTATTTGATATCGGTTTATTATTATATTACATAAACAATAAAGTTTCTCATTACAACAATGGTCAGATATTTAAACTCTTCGGAGACAGGTTTGATTTGTTAACACAATTATACCTCAATCATCAACGAGTTAACTTCTGTACTCTTAATGAGGTGTCCAGTGGCAGGCACGGACGTGTGCAAACTTTTGACAATGAACGCAACAAGTGCAATTGCGCACATGTAACTGTGACCTGTGATGAAATGAATTAGAGAGTAGTTTTGCGTGGGTTGGGGTTGGCTGGTCGGCGGGTGATGGGGCGGTGTCCACGGCGGCGGCTTTGATCGCGGCACAAAGGGCGCCGACGCGTGTCGCTAGTCTGTGTTTTTAAAATAGTTATTCTTGCTCAATTATTAAGCATTTTGATAATCTTGGAAGCCGTGACAAGTTTGTATTTATTTTTTGTTAACCTAGGATATAAATATTTACTTCTGAGAGGAAAACAAACACAAGGTTATGTGGGATTTAATCCTATTAAAACCTCTTGGGTAGTAATCTTCAGATTTCCTACGTAACGCACCGGTTCCTCCCTGTATTACGTCTAAGCAGGACACGATAAAGGATTTAACCCACGCTATACTGCGACAAACACATGATCATCTCATATTTGTCGTCCACCCCAGGTATCGCTTACTATGAGGGCCGCCACCTTCAAAGCCCACTAGCTGGAAATCCTATTCAGTCCTATTCCTTCTTCGACAGGTCTTACCTTAGTCCTATTCATAGTAGTCCGTGACAGAAAAATAATAGGTTCTACGTATAGAAATGTTATGTGTAGAAATGTGTATACATAAATTAAACTACAACATAATTTATCAAAACAAAAAAAAAACTACTAAAACTACCTTGAATGCACCATTTATTGCTTCTGACAAGTAGAATCAAAAATAACTGTGACATACAAAGTATGTCGCTATGCTGATTACTGTGTACTCCAAAGCAAAAAGCACAAAGTGGTGCTGTTAACTTCTTCCATATCTTCAAAGGTATGCTTTTGTGCAAGAGACACACCTGATTAGGTCAAACCGCAGCTATTATTTTTGCTGCCAAACAGTAGTTTGCATTACTGTGTTCCGGTTTGAAGAGCGTTGTAGCTAGTGAAATAACTGAGGTGATGACACTTAATATCTTATGTGTGACGGCGGCTAGTTCAATATAATGGATTATCATATTAACTAGCGCCACGCTGTCATGGGCATGCGGATCACTTATCATTCAAGTGAACATCTCACTCGTCATTTGCTCGAATAAAAAAACATTCCACACAGTCAGTTCAGTTTAGTTTACAAATAGCACATATCTACTCGTAATTAATGGCAGCAGTTACCACCACTAGTTATTTTTACTTACCTCTGTGTTTAAATTATTTACTCGTACTATATTTATTTAAGTGTGTGTGTGCTTGTTAAAATCTCTCTAATAAACTAATAATAACCCAAATAAAATTAAACGTTATTCCTAATTTTTGAAAAAGAATCATAAATCGTAAAAGTCCATAACCTCCTAATTTTAATATAATTCCCGCTAAAATTATTGAACGTGATACTGGTGCTACTACGTGTGCTTTAGGAAGTCGTAAATGAACAAAACATATAGGTATTTTGACTAAAAAAGCTAAAACTATAGATAAATATAATAAAAAATAATTTATTTCAAATACGCTGTTCCATCAAATACTTTAATAACATTTACATTGCTCAACGGAAATACCAATGTAAATGTAATTAAAATAATTTGTGAAATTTATTATTTATGTAATGAAATATTATCATATAGCAATTATCTATGTGAAAGGTTAAGGTAACGGCGGGAAACGGGGCGGGGGTGTTGTCTATGGTGTGTTGTATTTAACAGATGTCTCTTTACTTTCATATAAAGTAAACAAAAGATAAGTTATATAAGGCATGTTTATAATATAATGTATTATAATTATATTCATAAACAAAATACTTAAACGTTTGAATGAATCTTTAAGAATTTTAGAATCATACTTGGCTCTAAAAATAGAATATATTTTATTTACGATTATAAGAAAGTCAGTAACTTATTTCCGATATAGTTTATGTAATATAATAAAATGTGTTAATTAAATAAATTTGTTTAATTGGATTAAATTCATTCTTGCACACAACACAACCTTCATAACTTCGAAATTTTATTTAATTAGTGGTAGATCTCTGTTAGTGGAGTGGAGTGCAGTGGAGACGGTCGAGATAAGTACTACCGCAGCGAGCTATTATTGCAGCCGAAATACACTAGTGTATAACCGTAATATTACCGTGTTCCGGTTTGAAGAGCGTTGTATCTAGTTAGTGCACTGTAATAAATAACTAGACATAACATATCTTAAGGTGTGAAGTTATAGTGATAGATCTGCCATAACAATGTGGCAGTGGATAAGATGATATATACTGCACCACACTGTTCTCAATCAATTGTCTTGCATCTCTTTAATGATGTGGCAGTTCAGCGGAAAACGGCAACATTCATTCGTTGTCAATCGGAACAACAAAAACTGATAATTGCAGCATATATGAAACTAGCAAACGGCCGGCAGTCATCAGAACAGGCGGCGAGGACGCCTCCTTGAAGTAAAGCAGTGAATATTGTATTTATAAACTTACACATCTTATAATTATTACTAATTGTTCTGAAATTCAGTGAAAATGTATGTGTGTGTGTGTGTATATGAACAGCTGTTTTACATTAAAATCTAATTATTATCAATGTTTAATTGTTAATTGTTATCCAAATTGTCATGAATTTAACAATAATAATTGCATGCGTTCATGGTAACAGTGTATATGGATTATTTGAATTCCGCGCCAACTTCACTCCATTGGCTGTCGCTGTTACGCGACAAAGCAATGACGTATCGGCGACAAAATAACCCACACTTAAGCTGCATATGAATAAAGAAGATATGAAGTTTGTAGTTCAGAGTTCGATAAAACCCTACCACTATCCAAACTCCACCGCATGCATCCCGGAATGGAATTGGGAACTTCCTCCAACTATTAAATTGTAAAAAAATGATGCGTCACTGTTGCTGCCCAAAACACTACAAATTACTAGATAAATAAGAAAAAGACATTATATTAATAACAATGAATGCATTTGTTTACACATATTCCCTATCGACATATATCTTTATTCGGAATGTAAAAAAAATACAAAAATTTACACAATTCTGTTTCGTTCGTAATTGAGATTAAAACAAGAAAATAAAACATGTTAACTTAATATTACTTATTTACTAAATTTTTAAAACGATATCAAAATGATTTCAAAAGAAACTATGAAAAGTACGGAAATAAGTGAAATTTTACATAAGTTGCACTTTTCTCAAGTTATTGTAATGCTTAAAAAATATAACGTAACATCACCATTTACTGTTTTCACTTTAATATATGTTACAAGTAATTGCAATTCGCTTGGGGAAAATCACTTTATATATATATAACTATATTAATGTTGTCATGTTAAAAAAATATTTTGGAAAAGATTAGTTTGTTTTTGATAACAATGTTCTTTTTTAATCGGCGACGACACGATCGTGTGTAACTCCACCTGAAAATTATACGTCCGCCCATAACAATTTGAGGTTATGATGGATGTGTATCCATCATAACCTCACATCGCACCGCACACATGATGACGGCACCACATCATGCTCGTCACCTTGGGACACTAGACGTTAAATCCCTTTACCCAGTAATTGAAAGTTCATTCTTATCTTAGTTTTATGTTAACTTATACACTTGACATTGCTGGCTGCAATGGTTTCCCGCCAAAAATCATGATCATCACAGATGCAAAAGATATTATCTTGAATTTCAAATACCGACCGACAGACGTTAATTTGGGCGTCGATAGCCAATAGTAATAAATCTAGGTCCCAGCTAACGGACGGCTCGTCAAATGACTAAGTCCTAAGCATTAAGCTGTTAAATAAGTACCTTGTTTGATAACAAATTGAACATGATTTTCAATCAGAAATATCGTAATCATTTAATTGTGAAACTAAATTTTGATGGCCTTGGCGTATCAAACGACAAGCAATGTAGGTCAGGGTCACAAGTCCAATATTAAAGGGTTAAAAGGTCATAATTATATGATAAAGTCTGTTTGTTCATTGAATCATTTGATATTAAAATAAGATATTTATTTATTTATTAAGAAAAAATAAAGACAAACGCATAAAATGTATAAATAAGAATAGACATTAGCGACAAGTAAATAAACATTGAATAGTCGTGGAGTGGAGTGGAGGCTGCGTACAGGTTGCACAAGTGTAGGACGCTCTCCGTGTAGATGGACCGTGGACATGATCAGAGCGGTCGGAAGTGGGTGGCGGTGGATGCGAGAAGCTGAGGATCGCATTTGGTGAAAGGCATTGGGGAAGGCCTATATCCAGCAGTGGATAAACAAAAGCTAATAATGAATGACAGATGGTTATATAAACTTGGAGTTTTGTTACATATGTTGTATTTATTATTAGGTTGGGGAAAAAGTCCTTTCGCATTATATATGTGTATGTATGAACTTGCAATGAAATCTCTTTGGCTGTACTCTTTGTATCTGTATCTGGGTAGGCTGCTTTTGGTATCATTCCAAGTTTACATTTTAAAGAACATAATTCCAAATTCAAATTAGGAAAATGTGCGATTCTCATTTGTTTTTCGTCCTGTCAAGACGAGTGAATCTAATGAAGAAATTCGATATGTACATTTTAAAATTTTACTAAAAAAGGGAAAAAATGCAACGCAAGCCGCGAAAAAAATTGTGATGTTGATGGGCCTGGTGCAATGTTTGTGAGAGTTGCACAAATTTGGTTTAAGCGTTTTCAATCCGGAAATTTTGATGTCAAAGATGCACGTCGCTCTGATCGCTCTATTACGGATAAAACGGATGTAATTTTTGAAAAAGTGGAGCGAGGTCGGCATCAGTAGTAACGACGTAACTGGGAATTGACCACAAAACAGTTTTGGCGCATTTGAAAAAAACTGGGTACACAAAAAAGCTTGATATTTGGGTACCTCACGAGCTCACGAGCTCACTGAAAGAAACCTAATATTGAACCGTGTACTCGTTTGTGATTCTTTATTACGACGTAATGAAACCGAATCTTGTTTGAAGAAGCTGATAACTTGTGATGAAAAGTGGATCACGTACGTCAAGAACGTGCGAAAAACGTCGTGGTCAAAGGGCGGTCAGGCTTCACAGACTGTGGCGAAACCCGGGTTAACTCGCAACAAGGTGTTACCACCAGGCAGGACCATCGATTCTGTACTCTTCTGCGAACAGCTGATGAGATTAAAGCAAGAAGTTGAGAGAAAGCGGCCGGAATTAATCAACAGAAGGGGTGTGGTTTTTCATCATGATCACGCTAGACATCACACATGTTTAGCTACTCAGCAAAAATTAAGAGAGTTTGGCTGGGAGGTGTTAATGCATCCGCCGTATATTCCTGACCTTGCACCTTCAGATTTCCTCCCGTTTCAGTCTCTTCAGAATTCTTTAGGCAGTGTCAGGTTAACATCACGAGAGGACTGCCAAAACCATTTGTCGCGGTATTTTGATCAGAAGTCCCTAAATTTCTATAGCAATGAGATCATGTCCC